>JAMWYP010000307.1:0-487106 GCA_025563575.1 Acacia pycnantha | reverse complement strand
CTTGGAAGTTTCAGTAGATGGTGGTTTCTTGGTGCTCGTCGGTGCCAAAACTTCATCCTCACAGTTACCACTAAGCTGCAATAAGCAACACAAGGACTTTAAACATGAAATATTATTCACTGGTTACAGATCAACATAATCACATTTCAGTATTCTACCTTTTCACTTGCGTCCTTCTGGGTATGAACATCTTCAAGCTTGTTATGTGATTCAACTTTCAATGAAGTAGTCACAAGAGGCTGGCATTCCTCCACTCTGTTAATATCTGGTATATTTGAATGTGAGTTGCTGCTAATGTTGCTGAGTATAGCATTTGACTCGAAACTAACAACCTCAACTTCTTTTTCTTTATTATGAACTGCTTCAGAAGTTGGACTTGTGGCCTGATTAGCCGTGTCGTCGTGTTCTTGGTTGGTGACACTGTTTGATGCAGCATCATTTGCTTGTTCAAGCAAAGCAGCAGCCTTTTGAGCAGCGAGTTTCTTGTAATGAGCTTCAAAGAAAGCTTTCTTCTCTGCAACTGATCCAGGCCGTGAATACCTCTCTGCCTCTTCTACGTAGCGATTGTGAGAGAAAGAAGACCATTTCTCCCATGCCAAAGACTCTGTACCGAACCTCCCAAATGAAATTGACTGCCCGAATGCATGAATTAGGTTGCTCTGAAACGCACAATTTTCACAAGTTTTTCAAGCTATACAACATGAAGAAATTTACTTTTGCTTCATTTGTACCAAAAAAGAAGGCAAAAGCAGTTAAACTTGACCGTTAGGACTTGTCCGGGCAAAGAGAAAGAGAGCAGAGGTATAAGTTACTACTATTTTTGGGCGAAGCAGAGGAATAACTGAAAGATCCAACTTTTGTGCTTCGTCGTGAAGAAGGAAGAGACGGAAGGATTAGAGAATCGAGTAATAATGCAGAATTATGAGTGGGTGGGTTAATGAACTGACCTCGTTGGCTTCGTTGGAAATGCCGGAAGCATAGCAGAATGGTTGTTGTTGTTGCAAAAGACAGGCCGATTCTCCCATGTTTCTGGCTTTCTGCAACGTCCAAGCCTCAAAAGATCTGATCTTTTTCTAGTTTATACTCTTTTGATTGTCGTTTTTATTTATGTGGCCCTTCTTGTTTCCTCTCCTTCTTCTTGATTTTTTTTGTTTGGTTGGTCGGAGGCCCTTCGCGTTTGTCGACCGTTCAAATTTGAAATTTAAATCGCGATGCGTTAAAGCCGACAGCTTCGAGTTGGAAACCAAGTGGCACCGCGCAATGTCTTGGTCTGGCCATGTTATGTTATGACCGAGCTCCTCTAATCTTTATTTTATGTTTTCGTACAAGTAAATTTTGAAGAGGTTTAACTTTCCACGTTCTTTTTCATAAACTAATATAACAATTACATTACGTTTTATTTGCTCAACATCGATTTTTACATATCATGTTTTATCGTCTCTATTTATTTGTCCTCATTTAAGTTTTTAATTTGTTTCTAAGTACTCCCCCAATCCTAATTATAGAAGTATTTTTGTATTTATACTACAAAAGTACTTCTATAATTAGGACTGAAGTAGTATACATTATGATATCATTATTTTACTGTGAGTACTTAAAATAAGCGCTTTTGAGTTTTACAAGATATTTTTTTTCATATATTTATGCCATACAAAGTAAAATTAGTTAAAATAAATTCATGAAATTAACCAACTCGTTCTTCACTTTTCGTTTGGGACCCACGTTTTGAAACATGGCCCTTGAAAAAGTTGAAACGAATCTCCAACCTCATCCCTCCTCTACCGTTAGTTCGTTTGAATTTGAGGACTTCCTCTATTCTTGATTTTTTTTTTGGGGCAAAAAGGGCTTTTTTTGGGCCATTGCATTGTGATTTATGAGTGGCAAAATCTTGTTACCAGTATCACATCATCAGTCCACAAGACCTTATATGCTTATTACATGCTTATATCTCAATTTGAGGTATAAGCATGCAATTTTTTATTTTTTTTTTATATATTGTATTTATTTATATTTAAATAATGTGCTACTTTCGATTTTTTTGCACCTAATTAGAGTCACAAAATGGGTGGACCCTATGGGCCAATCCCATTACTTCCCATGTTTGGCCCCATATTTTTGGCCCCATATGATGGGGCTATTTTTGGCCCTAACCCAAAATAAGCCCTCTTTGGAGTTATGTTGGGGCCAACCGGGCCACCAATCAACCCCGTTTCCAACATTCATAAATTGTACAAATCCATCTGAAACTACACCTCCTCGCCTTCTTCAATCAAGGAATTGGATTCAGTCCACTGCCACTAGTATTCACTTCCGGTCCACTGCGCAAAAAAGCAACACTGATCCCTCTTTTTTTTTTTTTAACAAATATTTCAGGATACTGTAGATATTTAAAGATACTGCCTGGTACTGAAAAAATACATCATGATCTTGAAAAATTATTTTAGGATGTTGAAAAAATATTTCAAGGTACTAAATGGTACTTAAAAAAATACTTTAAGATATTACTGTGCGAAAATATACTTAATGATCTTGAAAAATTATTTTAGGATATTAACAGTACTTCATGATCTTGAAAAATTATTTTAGAATGTTAAAAATATTTGAGTGCCGATCATTCTTGGAAAAATACTTCAGGATGCGATCGAGGATCGGCCGTGCGAAAAATACGTAATGATCTTGAAAAATTATTTCGAGATCTAAAATAATTTTCAAGATCATTAAGTATTTTTTCAGTATCAATCTATTCTAAATATTTTTTCAACATCCTAAAATAATTTTTCAAGATCATGATGTATTTTTTCAGTACCTGGCAGTATCCTGAAGTTGATTATTCAAGCCTAAGTTGATTATTCTAAAATGATTTTTGGCCCGCGGGCCGGCCCTAACCCTGAGGGTTATATTTTTTTTTTGGCCCGTGCGGGCTTCTTAAAATGCGGGCTTTTTGGCCCTGTGGGCTTTTTGGCCCTAGCCTGCAGGGGCTAGGGCCTAACGGGCCGGGGTGGCCCGTTTTGACAGCTCTACACCTAATATCTCAAATTAATTAGTTTTCATAATACTGGTGTTATAGACAGATATTTCAGGATTGGAAACTAATTAATTTGAGATATTGGGTGCAAAAATCATTGTAGAAAGCACCACATAATTTAAATATGGGTTAAGGTGCAAAAATAGACATGTGCTTTTTTCCGAGGAGCGCCCAGTAGCAAATGCTTTTTTCAGGTGCAAAAGTAACTATGTGGTTACAAATTAGGTGCAAAAATAGCGTTTGGCCGTTAAGTTTGACTTTTTTTGCGACGGGACGATGACGTGGCATTTCAAAGGTGCATGGTACTAAAAAGTATTTTCAGGATACTGATTGGTACAAAAAAAATATTTCATAATTTTGAAAAATTATTTTAGGATCTTGAAAAAATATTTTAGGTATTAACCGGTACTAAAAGGATACTGAAAAAATATTTGAAATGCCACGTCATCGTCCAGTCAGCAAAAAAAGTCAAACTTAACAGTCAAACGCTATTTTTGCACCTAATTTGTAACCATATAGTTACTTTTGCACCTGAAAAAAGCATTTGCTACTGGGCGCTCCTCGGAGAAAATCATATGTTTATTTTTACACCTTAACCCTTTAAATATAAATAAATACAATATATAAAAAAATAAAAAATTACATGCTTATACCTCAAATTGAGATATAAACATGTAATAAGCACATAAGGTCTAAACACCTTAGACTCCCTTACTCCCAAGCGCTAACTATAGAGAATGGCCTCGGAGAGAGAGGAGCTCCTCCTTTTCTCTAGAATTTCACTAGCACCATGTAGCACCCTACCTCTTTTGAAAGCTCACCCAAACCTAAACCCCCACCGCACCTAGGAGATACTCGTAACACCAAAAAGGTGAAACTCGACACAGTTTCAATCTTTGGATAATATGGATGAGGAAGGCTCTCGAAGCCCATATGCATCAACCTCTTATGTTTATGCTACACAAACCCCATAATTCATTCACGAAACACTAATGACCGAGCAAGTTCAACCTAATGAAATGAATGTCGATGGTCAGACAGGGAATCCCAGTCCCATCTTTTAAATACGAGCTCCTGAATGTTGAAACTGATAACCAAGAAGAAGTGGAGGAAGTAGTTCTTGGCCAAGGAGATGTTGTACTTGGGATGAATGGCGGCATACCTACAGTGAACTTCACCAACCATGTCCTGGACACCCTCAACAAAGGAATGGGGCTTGCAATAATTGTCAAGCTGTTAGGGCGCACTATCGGTTACTGTCAGCTGAGGCGACAACTACAGAATATATGGAAGTCAATTGGAAAGCTCAAACTCCCAGGCTTAGATGATGACTGCTTTCTCGTAAGGTTCAAAGAGGATATAGACTATCAACATGCACTCATCGATGGAACTTGGCTTATTTACGGCTACTATCTCACAATTTAGCCATGGTCTCCATCCTTCAAACCAGAAAAACACACAATCAATCAGACGATAGCATGTATGGGCGAGGCTGTCACGATTACCATCAAGATATTACCATAAAAATATCATTTGATCCGCTCCATTAGTAGTGTTTTTAGGGAAGTGATCAGAGTGTATTACAACACCGACTCAAGAGATAGGGGTAAATTTGCTCGACTAGCTGTTCTACTTGATCTCATGAAGCCTTTGACATCGAAAATCCAAGTTGATGGTGCTATGATTTATGTAGAATATGAAGGCCTCTCGACCATCTGTTTCCAATATAATGTAGCCGATATGGTCACCTCAAAGATTCCTGCCAGGAAACAATGGTTGCTGACAGTGAAGCTCAACCAACTCAGATGTGTCCACAGGCGGTGCATAGGGAAATTTCCCAAAAGGAGGAGCATGAGAAAGCTGATTTTGGATCATGGATGCATGTACAATGTAGGAAACACACATATGTCAGAGGGGGTCGTGGCCTTGGGATGCGAACCATAGAACGCCCTCAGGTTCAGTGTCCTAAATGACAAGGCTAATTTCATCGAGGAGGGGGCTGTAGTGTACAAAACTATTAGAAATAGTGCCTCAGGGGACAATGTTTTGCAAAGACAAAGAGGGAAAGAATTTTAAAGCACCAAAACGGCTGATAGAGGTAGCGAGACAAAAACAATAGCAACCAACAGCTCCTAATAGGGATTCGATTTTCCTCTCCCGCGTCTACATGTCTAAGCAAACCACCACAAGTCTGGACTCGACCCATAATTCGATAGTCATAATTGAGGACGAAAGGCTACCAAGTAGGACATAAGGCAACCAAGGGGAGTCCTCCAAGTTGGGCCATCACTTGGACCTAGCGGCCCAACAAGGAAAAGATCACAACCCAAATCTATCAAAGGCCCCAGACCCAAATGCAAGATCCAGAGGGGGTGAAGATTGCCTCTGGGATTACGATCCACAATTTGGAAACAAAGCCCAACATAACTCCTTTCAGGACCTTCCGTGAAAGTTTTGAAAGAGATAGCAAGGGGAATTCATCAGGATTTTGATGAAAGAGATGTAGCAATGCTTGTTGAGGGAGTGGATTTTAATTCTGAACCTACCAATTAATTTTATTCCTTATGTCTATTATCACTAGGAATTATCAAGGAGCCTTAGATAAAAGGTTCCCTTCTATTCTTAATTCTTTACTTGCTAATGTTCTAGTAGAAACAATGATCTTTGGAGCAAAAGCAGATTTAGTTATCAAAAGACTCAGATTCTCTAACTCCCATCGGGTGGGTGCAACTGGTTTCTTAAAGGACAATAAAGTGGAAGTTCAAATTCAGAAAAAGTCATTTTCAATTTGTTACTAAAGAGGTGACTTACCCTAATGACAATGTGAAGTTTCTTTTCTCAACAATATATGGCAGCCCCTAGGCTCGTTACCTGACCTATCTTCCCCATGGTTGCCATACCATAATTTTTTGGTTATCCATCCGGTATCTAGAGCTTCACTCTGACTAATCCGAATCCGACCCATGTTGAATACCTGGCTATGGTGGGAGAGTCTCCCAACGGGGTTTTTCTGTATTCATAAGGCTTAAACTCAATACCTTGTTTAAGCGACACAAGCCGCTTACCACTTGTGTTAACCCTTGTTGGTTGCCACGCCATAATTAATCCAAAGGAACGCTGTGTATGGTCATCCTGTAGATCTTTTGGTTGTCTCCCATTCAAAATTTTCATGGGGAACGCCCTTCACATTTTAAGAGATTGCTCTTACGTGGATCTCAATTAAATTTTTTTATGCAAAAAAAAATTTAGGAAAGGGGTCGGGTTCACCCACGATCCAAGGGTAGGCAAAATCTCCTTTCCTCCTAGGTGATACCAATGTTGGGCAGGACAAGCTGTCTATTACCCTCAGGCGTTTACCTAAGCACTCAGGAGCTAAGATGTCTCCCCTAGCGTCTTGACCAACTCCAGGATCGAACTTCCTCCCTTTGGTGAGAGATCTCAATTAATTTTGAATTTGGGGGAACGCCCTTCTATTTCTTTAGGTGACAGGCCCTTTAAATTTCTGGCATCGTGGATCTCTCACCTAGAGTTTACTAGGTTGGTTCAACAAGCTTGGGCTGAAGGGGGGTATATTTAAAGCATGATTCATTTTTAAAGCATGAATCATGAGTAGAGGATGGAACCTGACACTTCAATTTGTTCCAAGGGAGTTAAATGATGTGGCAGATTCACTGGCGAAACAAGGCCTTTCATCCTCGGCCTTTCTTGATTCTTGTCCTGATTCTCTACAGGATTTAGTATTTAATGAGTCTATGGGATTAATTTCCTCACTTCTAATTTGATTTTTTTTTTGTGCTAAAACTTCTAATTTGATTTTAATTTCTTAGTTTTCGCCTGTATCAACAAAAAAAAAAACCTAGCCCAACGTTGGAATTTTGACATTTTTGGCGGAATAGGCAAATGGGAAAAGACGAATACTTTCTCGCCTGCGAGGGATTCAACAGCGACTTGAAGACAATCCTTTCCTGGATTCCTTAATCGAGTTAGACAAATCCCTCCAAGATGAATATGAAGAAGTGTGTTTTCAAGAAAAACTTCTCTGGATCCATAAATCCTCCTCTGATTGGATATGCCTTGGAGATCGGAACACCACTTTTTACCACACCAAAGCTTTGATTCGGAGGAATCATAATCGTGTCACTCAACTTAAATCTGATGAGGGTGTGTGAATAACTGAGAAAGAGAACTGTCAGGTATATTCCTTATACTCCAGACTCAAGTTCCCTTCACTAATGGCTTCCAACCTCACAAGTCTGGGACGATTGGCTTCTCTTGAAGAGATCAAACAATCTTTGTTTGAAATAAAACCATTTAAATCCCCTAGAAAGGATGGACTTCATGCAATGTTTTTCAACCCAATGGCATTGTTCTGCCATAGAACATAAACCCTAACCCTAGGTGGGCTAGGATGTGGATATAGGATCAAATAGCTCTCCCCCAAGTATCTATGGATGAGATACCTAAGAGGATCAGAGATCACAAAGCACAGGGACTTGACCTAGGTGCGATACCTAGGGCCTACGTACCCTGAAGAAGGATCAAAGTCCACGTAGTTCGATTATACGGGAGGCGTTTAGCCAAGGGGGGTGGTGTGTGTGCTCTGTGTGCAGTATATGCAATTGAGGGAGAGCTTAGAAGATCCATACCTCTTTAGGTTAACCAACTATATATAGAGGCTACCTTAGGGTTAGGGTTTGGACTTGCTGGGCCTTTGGTGCCTTCAAGCCCAAATGTATTAGATGTCTCCTGATGGGCCACACCTTGGATGGGCCTAGTATTTTATTCCATAACAGACAAGCTCGGTAGTTCGGTCTCGAGCCGCGAGATTAATTGACCGCTTTCCGAGATCCCCGAATCCGACTTTGCTTTCGTAGCAATTTTCCGGAAAATTGTGCGGTTTATATTCCTGCATTTAATAACATGTAAGCAAATCACAATAAATGAAAAATACTTCTTGTTTGTGCAAACCGTTCAACGTGCTCATTTCGGATATTTGTCCGAGCTTGCATTAAACTTTCCGGTTTGCATTAATGGCGGTTTTTGATAACACGCTTTTCCACTTAATAAATCGTTGTCACCTCTGTTGCCCCCAGCCTGGTAGTTCAGTCTTTGAGTGGCGGGATGTGTTGCTTTCCAAATCCGGACGAGGTGCTCGCGATTGTTGGGATTCCGTGCGTGTTGACCCGAGATTCCGGGTTTATTTATTTTAAACTGAGATTTCAGGTTTATAAACTTTAACCTCGAGATTCCGGGTTATACATTCTATTACCGAGATTCCGGTTTAGATACTTTAACACCGAGATTCCGGTTTATAACGTCGAGATTCCGGGTTATACATTCTATTACCGAGATTCCGGTTTAGATACTTTAACACCGAGATTCCGGTTTAGATACTTTAACACCGAGATTCCGGGTTATTTATTCTAACACCGAGATTCCGGTTTAGATACTTTAACTCCAAGATTCCGGGTTATTTACATTCTATTACCGAGATTCCGGTTTAGATACTTTAATACCAAGATTCCGGTTTAGATATTCTAACACCGAGATTCCGGTTTAGATACTTGAACTCCGAGATTTCGGGCTATAAACTTTAACACCGAGATTCCGGATGTTATTTATTCTAACACCGAGATTCCGGTTTAGATACTTGAACTCCGAGATTTCGGGCTATAAACTTTAACATCGAGATTCCAGATGTTATTTATTCTAACACCGAGATTCCGAATGTTATTTACTCTAACTCCGAGATTTCGGGTCTATAAATTCTAACACCGAGATTCCGGATGTTATTTACTTTAACTCCGAGATTTCGGGTCTATGATTTCTGGTTTGTTCTAACTCCGAGATTTCGGGCCTATAAATTCTAACACCGAGATTCCGGATGTTATTTACTTTAACTCCGAGATTTCGGGTCTATGATTTCTGGTTTGTTTACCCAAATTCAATCAAATAGACTTAGCGGCATTGTTGTTGCCAAAACGATTCCAATAACGGAAATCCAAAATAGATTTTCCGCCTCAATGCGGATCCCTGATTTTAACCAAATTAGTTATAACCGGGTCCGCCTTCTGTCTTTGTTTCCTGCAAAACTTTTAAACAGAACTTATCTCGGTTTTACCGTGTCCCAAAGGGTGCACGTTTTAACCATTAGATCTGGTTTTACCATGTCTCGAAGGATCACGTTTTAACCGTTATTTCTACGGAACCGGATGTTAACGAGATTGATTAAGCGGGATCCGCCTTCATCTCTGGCGTAGGAACGGACTCCACAATTTATCCGGGATCCAATTAAGGGGTGCGGATTTAATTGTATAAAATAGACTTGACATGATTCATGAAAGCGGGTTTGTGCACCTCGGATTCACGCATGTTTAAATTGGAACATGATTTTAGGAACCGGGTTTATGTACCTCGGATTCCTACATGTTTAGTTTTGACATGATTTTCGGAAACGAGTTTATGTACCTCAGATTCCTACATGTTTAGCTTTGACATGATTTTTGGAAACGGGTTTATGTACCTCAGATTCCTACATGTTTAGCTTCGACACGATTTTCGGAAACGGGTTTATGTACCTCGGATTCCTACATGTTTTATTTGTACATGATTTTCGAAAACGGGTTTCTTTACCCTGAATTCTACATGTTTAACTTGTACATGATTTTGGAAGACGGGTTTGATTACCCTGCCCTCTACATGTTTAACTTGTACATGATTTTGGAAGACGGGTTTGATTACCCTGTCCTCTACATGTTTAACTTGTACATGATTTTGGAAGACGGGTTTGATTACCCCATGTTTATACTTGTACATGATTTTGGAAGACGGGTTTGATTACCTGTCCTCTACATGTTTAACTTGTACATGATTTTCGAAGACGGGTTTCTTTACCATATCTTCATACATGTTTAGATTTGACATGATTTTCGAAGACGGGTTTCTTTACTCAGAATTCATACATGTTTAGACTTGTAGGTCGTAGCCGTCGTTACACTTATTTCGAACAGTTATTGCATCTCTTTCTTTGCCTTAATTTAAAGGAAATCATGCTCCACCATTTGCATGAGTGGGACCTCATGACAGTTTGGTGAGAAAATTTGATCATCCAATTATGGTGCACTAACACAACCATTTGATTGGTGGAAACCACTTGACTTCAGTCAAACCAACCTACTCTTGTTTTAAGGACTTATGTCATTGCAAAAATTCAGCTGATTTCTCATCATGTGGTATGTTGAATGGAAGGGAATAACTTCCAGCTGGATAAGATCATCACGCATCTCCACAACCAATTCAAGAATATTTCTCAACACAAAGACATCCTTGTTATGGATTGATCAGAAGCTAAAGAAACTTTAATAGCAATTAAATGCCAAGCATCCATTAAAATATTGATAAATTGGACCACTGGTTGTTTCTATTTTTAAGAGAAAACAACTTTGAGATCCACATCCACTTTCCCATGGAATCATAATATTTTACAAAGTGATATCTTTGTAATAATTCGATCAGTGATATTCAAATATTGGAGCAGCAAATAACAATTAACAACTTGACAATTACAGTCCAACAACTCATCATTTGAAGCAGAATTTGGGTAAAAATCAAGTGAATAATAGTGGCTTCAAGGAAGCTTACCTTCCCAGAGAAAGAAGCTCCGGAAGATTTTGTGGGAAGATTAATTGCAGCTTTGTTAATTCCTTAATCAGATTCATCTGATTTAGAATTACACTCTTCTCCACCATGCTCAGGGAAATTATGTTCTAAAGGATCATCCCACAAGATGTCGGCTCATAACTTTGCACTGGCTTTGACAGCTGATCCCAGTATTTGAAAAGGATGCACCGCCAACTGATCTTTGCCCATGAGGAATTGTACTATCGGTCAAATAATTTGCTGATGAAAAAGATTCCTCTCCATCATGACCAAGAATCTGGTTCGAAACTCCATCTTCATATTGAGGAGTTGATTTCGAGCTCCCTCAGCCAGCTCTACATCCCTGTCGCCGCTCAAATCATGCTGCCTCTTCTCAAGAGCAGCCGCCTATGTTAACCTTCCGGGCTCTTAAGCGTTAATATGGCTTAGTCCAGCCAAACTCGTCATCGGAAACCAGGTTTGGCATGTCAAGTATGAATACCAAACTTCATAGGCATGACAGAGAAGCATGATCAAACCTGGTTCGTTCTATGAAAATCCCCTGACCTCATCTCTTGAACCTTTGCAATGCCCTTGATGCAGTCGTCTAGTCAAACCGAAGGACTCAGGTGCTTAGTAGTTCAAGGCTCTCTTCCCACTAGCAGCAAAAGTTTCCCCTACTATTATTCTGGTTTATGAGGCTGACGGAACATGGGACTATGAGGGAGATTAAAAATGGACTCGTGATGCACCGGGATTGAACTCAGTTTCTTGATAGCCAGTGCAATAAACTCCACACATACCCTTGGAATAGAGCCATTTTCCACCAAACTGAAATTTTGAAGTGCCGACGTAGTACAATCAGGCTTCCTCATGTCATTAGCCGACATTTTGTTGCCGAGCTCATTAATGCAAATCTTATTGCAGATCATCACAGTAGTGCTTGTGGGAAACAAAACACCCCTTCTTCGACTTCTAGAATCAAGAAACCGCTGTTCTGAAATACACATGTCCGACACCTCAGCATCTTGGCACCCCGGTAACTCCAGTCTTTGCATTGAGTCTCGGTTTCAACTGTCTCGCCATGATTCAATCTCGGCGAATGTAAATAGATATGTAGCATGTCAGCCCACCTACAGAGCTTGGTTGAACCTAAGAGGCATGTCACCATGCCTGCTTTAATAACCACGATGGTCTCATCCATCGCTTTACCAACTCCAGTTATCCCGGCTCTTCGATAGTATCTCAGCACATGTGCATCGTCAAAGTATCAGCATTTCGGTCAGATACCACGCCACAAAGACGTTGGCGGAGATCACAAGATCTCGTCCCTCATCCCCATGCCGGGTTCAATGACCTCGGCCACGTCGTTGTAGTGGCTTCAATGATCTCGGCTCCGTCATCTCAGCTTCTTCTATCTCGGCCCCTCATCCATATCGGCATCTCAGGACCTGGTTGTGCGGCGTATATACGGAGACTGCAATAGTAGTGTCTCGGAGATAAATGCAACAGTTTTAGTAGACTACAACAGTTGTGTACTCAGGTCATGGAGATCCAGCACACTGAGGGAGGTAGATCTTGGGTCAGTTCAGATTGATCGTGAGAATAGATAGCACAATATTCTGCAGACAATCTCTGTGATCGTATCCTTAGTCCCAAAACCACTGTGATCTATCTCTCGGCACTCGCTTCCTTAAGCTTCATTTGGAAATAAAGCATCGGAGGAATCAAGAAAAGCCATGAAGTCGATCAATCCCCAGCAATCGAGAATTGACCGAAAACTCTAGGCTCCAATCAGAAAAATATCGAATTTCCGAAAAGAATAAACGAATTGGTGTATATCTGAGTGAAACTAGATCACCTTCACAGGTCAGATGAACGCTTTCAACATCCAGCAAACCCTAACTACCAAACTCCATGATTGTTCGTTTGACAGTTGGGATTTAGAATTATTGACCTTCTTTGGTCGCGGGAATCAGAAATTTACCGATTCCCCACGGACGGCGCCAATGTTCTGCCATAGAACATAAACCCTAACCCTAGGTGGGCTAGGATGTGGATATAGGATCAAATAGCTCTCCCCCAAGTATCTATGGATGAGATACCTAAGAGGATCGGAGATCACAAAGCACAGGGACTTGACCTAGGTGCGATACCTAGGGCCTACGTACCCTGAAGAGGGATCAAAGTCCACGTAGTTCGATGATACTGGAGGCGTTTAGCCAAGGGGGGTGGTATGTGTGCTCTGTGTGCAGTATATGCAATTGAGGGAGAGCTTAGAAGATCCATACCTCTTTAGGTTAACCAACTATATATAGAGGCTACCTTAGGGTTAGGGTTTGGACTTGCTGGGCCTTTGGTGCCTTCAAGCCCAAATGTATTAGATGTCTCCTGATGGGCCACACCTTGGATAGGCCTAGTATTTTATTCCATAACAGGCATATTGTGGATAATAGCATGCTCGCTTTGTTTCAACATCTCTGAATGGTGCTTCGATGGACCCTTGCTTAAACAACACCCCGTTTTCCCTTGTCCCAAAAGTTGCCACACCAAGTCACTTGGGCCAATTTAGACCTATCAGCTTATGTTCCGTAGTCTATAAAACGATTACCAAAGTGATAGCTAATATGCTCAAAGGTATCCTCCCCAGCATCATATCAAAACAAGCTTCATTCAAGGAAGGAGCATTGTTGAAGACAAAATTATTGTGCAAGAAAGTTCTCCACTCAATGAGGAAAAAGAGAGGCAAGAGTGAGTTGATGGCCATTAAGGGTTTGTGTTGCCTTCATTTGGTTGATGATGAAGAACAAGCTGCTCACCAATGGAGAACGGTGCAGAAGAAACATGGCCACTGAGCAGCGTTGCTCCCTTTGGCAACGTCAGTTTGGAAGAAGATCGTTCCTCAGGATATGCGCAGCGACTTTTTTGGGAAGGATATTTCTGATTGGATTTATGTGGCTCTCAGATCATGAAATCTTTATACCTCCTGGAACATCGGTATATGCATGTACATGCTGGAAATTATGGCACGTTAGAAACCAAAGAATCTTCGACTCATAAACATATACAGTGGATGGCATTCTTTCGCAGATCAATATCACAGTGGCTCATACTTTGAAAAGTTTCTCTCTTTTGTTATCATACCCAATAACTCAACCAATAAATTTATGTGAAATTTATATACAAAGTCACTAAACATGATCAAATACAAAAATTTAGTATGATTTTAATAGTGAGTTGACATGTTTTGTAAGTTAAAAACATAAAAATTAATAAATTTAATATGTAAACTTATAAATTCAACTGACTAGTTATTACAAATGTAAGAGTAAGTTGACACAATTTTATGGGTTAAAATGTAAAAACATTAAAATTGGAGAGACACCTCATAAGTTTGAGAATAATAGATGTAGTATCTGTTGAAATAACAAAACATTGATATCAGATGAAATATGGTTGCACCATTCATTCATTTATATCACTACAAAAAAAACGACAATTAGTAGCGGTTAAAATGACCTATTTGTAACGGTTTTTGACGTGACAAACGACATTTGTAGCGGTTAGAGGAACCGTGACAAAAACGCCTGTGGCAAGCCGATTTGTAACGGTTAAAAAAACCGATACTACATACATATAAACCGCTACTATATCTCATTGCGGTTATGATAAACCGCTACAAAATATTGAAAAAAAATGGCGCCCAAATTTTGTAACGGTTGTAAAACCGCTACAAATATTTAATCCGAATTTAAATTGAAATTTGTAGCGGTTGTTGTAGCGGTTTTACAACCGCTACAAAATATTGAAAAATTGAAAAAAATCGTAATTTGTGTCCATTGTTACAATATTATATTGAATATTTTTATTATTTAAGTGACAAATTAAATGATAATAGTTAATATTTTAAAAACTGATTAACTTAAGTTAGATAAGTATAAATATTATGTAGGTATAATATTGAGAATATGTAGATAATAAGGATTTATTGTGTTGTCCACCTCTCGAGCAAAAAAATTATGTTGTGCATTAGATGATATTTGATTATATAAAGAAAGTTGATGATGATAGAAGGAATATTGAGGAAATATACTTAAAGTTGGATAAGGAAAAAAAAATAGTATCAATATTATAAGAAGTAAAAATAAAACATTGAAATCAAAGATTTTAGAAGGAGTGGGAAGAAATGAGAGAAAACGAGAGAGAAGTGAGTGGGAAGAAATGAATGAGTGTGTGAGATAAGGTGTGGTGGGGATATTTATAGGGATATACGTAACATTTGTAGCGGTTGATGTGACGGTTTTGTAACGGTTTAATGTTTTGTAGCGGTTAAAAACCGCTACAAAAATTCATTAGTATTTAAAAAAATATATAATTTTCAAATTTTGTAATTACACTAACAACCGCTACAAATGAATGAACGTTAGCGGGATTCAAAATATTCAAATTTCAATATTACACACTTTGTAGCGGTTGATGTAACAGTTTTTGTAGCGGTTCACATTTGTAGCGGTTTTTTTTGCGTTTTGTAGCGGTTTCAAAACCTCTACAAAAATTGATTGGTATTTTTTTTTAAAAAAAAATTCAATATATCACATTTTGTAGCGGTTATCCTAATAACCGCTACAAATATGAACATATTTTTAAAAAAATAAACTTGGCGGGATTCGAAATATTCAAATTTCAATATTACACACTTTGTAGCGGTTGATGTAACGGTTTTGTAGCGGTTTACATTTGTAGAGGCTTTTTACATTTTGTAACGGTTTATATAAATAAACCGCTACAAAATAACCACTAAATTTGGCGCCAACTTCGCGCCATATTTTGTAGCGGTTAGTTTATGATAACAGTTACAAATGTCGTTCACGAACCAAATGCGAGTCATACCGCTACAAATTTGTAGCGGTTTCGGTATAAACCGCTACAAATTCGCATATTTGTAGCGGTTTATTTTGACCGCTACAAATTAACCGCCACAAAGTGACATTTTTTTTGTAGTGTATGTCCCAAGTGTTGAATTAAATAACCATGCATGTCTCAGTTCTTACATCATGAAATTGGCTACTTTCTCTTCTATGTAAAATATTTAATACAAGCCTTTATAATATGGACATAGGGGAGCAATTTGAGGTCCATAAAGTGGATTTATAGAACGTTTGAGTTGATTTTCTAAATAAATCAACAAGAAAATAATACTCCATCCGATTGTAAATATAAGATAGAATTGACTTTTTTGGAGAAATTAAGGATGCTAAATAAGTTACTTAATCATATCTTATATTGTATATTATTAAATTATATGTTAGTTTATATGTTAGGCAAAATAGTTTGGAGAAAAAAACATTAATATAAATATTTTAAAGTAATTTAATTAACTTCCTTAATATCTAAAAAAAATCAATTTTGTCTTATTATATTTAGGACGTGAGGGAGTAGTAATTATGGGCCAGCAAATTAGGAGTCCAAATCCGAATTAAGTGGGTTTAATTATTAATTAACACAGAATTATTGATTACAGCCGACAGAAATAAGCGACCAAGCAAGAAACCTTCAACACTCCATGATGATGCCTGCGACCTCTTTTCCAAAGAAGACAATAAAAAGTTATGATCTCATCATTCTTATTCTTAAGCCCCACATGCGAATATTTGACGAGCACTTCAATCCAAAGTCATTCAAGAAAAGAACACCTGAGTAATTACAGAAATCCAACTCCCATTAATTTAATTCATTATCTCGAAATTAATTTAAATATATTAATTTAATTATCTTATAACTTGTTTAATTTAATTACAGCTTTAAATTATGATCTGATATATACACACTCACTAATTATCAAGGACTAAAAAAATAGCATATTAAGAAATTTTCCCCAGATTCATGCACCGTGGAAGTGATGGAGATTCCCACTCGAATAATATTAATTTCAGTGCTTAGCACGACCCACTTCTTTTGTTTTTTTGTTTTTTTTTTGCAATCATTCATTTCCTAAATGTTTTTTGCTTTGATAAAATATATATGTCCAAAAGTAAGCTGCATTATATGCTTCACATTCTAAAGTTGCACGAGCAGTCCTTAATTTGTCTCAGCGTGTACACAAGTTCATTTAATTAAGTATGTTTAAGTGCTTAATTGTACGTATAATGTAGTATTGCCTGCCTTTTCTCCTCCATACACACTCACGGGTCATCATTTGGATACCTATCTGGCTAAACACTTCACTTCATTCTTTTTGTCAAATACGAACTGTCTAGTACTCAAGTTAATAATTCTGTCATACATAAAGCTAAATGTGAGAATGAATAAAAAAAAGTCATGGGATCGATAAAAACAAAGTGCATCTGTGATCAACTCAATTATTGTGATTGATGTAAAAGACACGAGGGACCAAGTGAGAAAACCTGGGTATTTCAATGATGATGTGTGTCACCACCACTTGAGTAAAATCTATACACACGGCCAGTTACAGAGGAGACAAGAACAAGTAATGATTCTTATCTCAACCCTGTCTTAATAAACCCCGATTCATCTAAACTAATAATGAAATGAGAGATCAGGCCATTACATAACTCCAATTGATTCACATTCAATAGGAAAATTCAAAGCATCATCACATTCCAAAGTTAAGCATTAATCCGCGACAGAACCAGAAAATGCAGGGATATGATCAAAGTACGTAGCAAACTTAATTGTTTACATTTAGGTTGTTTCCTCAGAGATGATGTTATATCTTGCTTTAGAGAGAATGTCAAAGTAGGGGAAGTTGTTATAGGTATAGTAGTGATGATTATCTATTTTCAAAGTAGAGAAGATCCTGATCCAGAGGATCGAAGTCATCCCATTGGAGAATGGATTCCATACTAATACTGTCAACCCATTCCATTAAAGAGTTTTCCTGCAGGTAAGAAGATTCACTCATGGAAAGGTGGCTAGAATCTTCCAGAGAAAAAGATGAAGAGCTGGCGGTACTGGTGTTCTTCTCTTGGTTCAACATCCATGACTCCAAGCCCGAGTCGTTTTTGTTGGGAAGATCACAGATCTTGTTCCCTTGTTCTTCTGAAACTGATGAAACAACTTGTGTGCTGTAGACACTACTGTCGGAGGACTTGAGGGTTCTCTCCACATTTTCTTCAGAACTGGGCCTTGACTGGTCTCTCTGTTTCTTATTATTATCAGTAACTTCCTTATGCATTTGATCAAGAGGCGTGTGGGTCACAGGGTCCAGACCCATGAGCTTCATCTTCTTCTTGATCCTCGTGTTCCAATGGTTCTTGATCTCATTGTCTGTCCTCCCAGGAAAATGTGCAGCAATCTTAGACCACCTGACAATTCTTGTGTTAGCTAGTGTAAAACTCAACAGTCATCATCATCATATCCTATATATGAATGGACCTAGACACAATATAAAAAAAATCCTTAATTACCTGTTACCAAGACGAGAATGTAGCTGAATAATTTGATCCTCTTCCGTCTCGGTGAAGCCACCTCTCTTGAGGTCAGGCCTCAGATAATTAATCCACCTCAATCTGCAGCTCTTGCCACATCTTAGCAGACCTTTAATTATGAATCAAATGGATTTAGATATGCATATGATAGCAATAATCAAAGGCAAAAATGAAAGAAGATATTCAGAAACATATGTATATACCAGCAAGCTTGGGAACCATGCGCCAACAGTGGATGCCATTGCTGAGGATGAAGTTGATGAGCTTGTGATCTTCGTCAATAGTCCAAGGGCCTCGTTTCAGACCAACCTTATCACAACAAGGCTGCCTTCCCATATTTGGAAACTAATGTTCTTGATGACGATGGAAATGGAGAGTGCAACAAGTGGAGCATATAAAGGAGGAAGGGGGAGGCTTATAAAGGAGCTTGAGGGGGAAGCAAAGATGCTGCCAGATCATTCACACATATTAAAATGGGCAGTGTGTCGTCTGAAGGGGAGATCAATGATTGGACGGAAAGCACATTGAGTTCAAAGTTAACCAAACACACAAATGGAGGCTCGTCGTTATCATCAAAAGCCTAGCTCACCCCCACCACTACTCTGAGAGTTGTGCTCCATAAGAAAACTATATGGAGGAGAACCAGACGTACGTGGGTCATCTTTCCACGTTGACAAGTTCTTTTTTGGAAGTCATTATTGTTTTCTAGTCTGTGTAAGGTTCTATTATAAGAAGCATATATAAAAATAAAAGGGGGGGTTTTTGAGAGGATTCTTTAGCTTGGTTCGCAAAAGGCTGGCCAGCTTTGTCGTAGCAAACAAACTTTCTTTATGCCGAGAGATGCTTTCTCACCCTTCTCTCAATGCCTCCAGAAATTCCACCCATGGATTCACTTGCCACTGTACCCTTCACTACCATCTCTTGTCTAAATTAAACTAGGAAAACGACTTCACTATAAATAACATTCATCGAAAGTGACATATAATATAGTCCCAACTTATTAAGTGAGGTTGATATTTATAATCATTGGAAAATGTAGACTGGTTTTCACTGGAAACTGGAGTGCTTGACCAAGTTGTAAAATTCAAAGGCGGGCTTGATTTTTGACAAATTAATTATATTGCCACACACACCATTAATTTATGACTTTTGATGAATGATGAATGCGAAGGGATGAGATGACCCAAAAATAGAGCAGAAAATGAGAGTCTCGTAATAATTATTCTGCTGCGTCGGAGACACGGGGGGTCGCTTTGAATAAAGTTTCAGTACATAAACCGAACGTACATCTGCGCACGATCATCAGCGTATACCCGCAAATTAACCTAAAAAAACAACTCAAACACTTCACATAATTCATGTATATATAATTATTAGTACTTCTCATCAGCCTGGAGATTCCCAGATCTATTTGCTTCGTCTTTGGCAGTCAAAAGTTTACATCAGCATCCACGTTAAACACTTTCTCTTGCCGAGGTTGTAGGGTAATTAAGACAAGTTTAAAATCCACATTTCGTCCTTCATATCACTATGCCGCTCACTTGTCACGTCTCTTGGTAATTTAATTGAGTTCTGTTTTGTTTGTTTTTCAAACTAACAAATTAGAGTCGACGCTTTTCCCTTCTCTCTCTAACATTCAAGTTTAACATTTTGATTTACATTAACGTTCGTCCCTGTTTTATTTTACGTTTCAATATTTCATGCTGGCATGTTTTATATTCGGCAGTGTTCATTTAATCCTACTTATAGTTATAATTGTAAGAATTTTGGACGTACCTTGGAATGATTCGCTGAAGTGCCTATATGAAACTGAAGCACCTATGAAGTCTCTGTTTACGTTACACAACAAATTACGTACCAAAGAGAGAAAGAAAAGAGGACACTCCTGAGACATGCTTTTAGATGGAGGATTATAACATTATTCCATGTGTGTAATTCTCATTATCTACTCCCTTAATCCTACGTTTTATATATATACTCCATTCGTCGGCACCAACTAATTTTTCTCACAAACCAATAAAAATAATTCGTTAAAGTCAATAAAGTTATCTTATAATCTAAGTAATTTCCAATATTATATCTACTAATTGCACTAAACTCTAATATCATATTAATTATTACTCTCACCTACTACTCTTATTAATTATGGGCGCAGAAATGAAAAAAAAAAAAAAGAATAGGAAATTCATTTTAGGGTCCTTTTAACAGGGGAAATTGCATAAAAGGCCCCAAAATTCTGACAATCCCAGAAAAGGCTCTGGGATTTTTCAGAATCTTGGGTGAGTTGTTAACGGAGCTGATATAGTTGTTAACGGGTAGGTCTTTAACAACTAAATCAGCCCCGTTAACAACACTTTTGCTAACAACTAAATCAGTACCTTTAACAACTATATCAGTACACCGTTAACAACTATATCGGCCCCGTTAACAACTTATCCAAGATTCTGAAAATCCCAGAAAAGGCCTTGGGGCCTTATCTGAGATTGTCAGAATCTTAGGGCCTTTTGAAATTTCTCCTATTAAAAGGGCCATGATATTGATTTTCCCAAAAAATAATTAATATAATTGGGAACAAGCAAGTGCATTATAAAAAGGACCAAATAAACTTGTTAGTTGATATCTTATAATAAGGACCAGAGGGAATATATATGGGATAAAATATTGTCACCACTCACCACTAACCACTAATTTTAGTCACTACCAATGTCACTATCACTTTTTTTTACCGTTAGATCAGAATCTCAATAGGAGAGAAATGATAAAGATAAATAAGATTCTGATCTAACGGTGAAAAAGTGGTAGTAATATTGGTAGTGACAATATCCTATCCTTATATATATATATATGTAGTGTACATATAATCACATAAGAGTATAAGCATTCAGTTAGCTAGATATAACTAATTAATAAATCAGAAATGGATATTTCTCTTTATGAACTCATATCTTTCTATGATAATCCCTTTTGAATTAGGCTTGGACCTTAATCCAACAAGAAAGAACTAATATATTCCAATAATAATATATACATAGTGAAAAAAACCAAGTGTGTTTCGTCGAAAAACAAAACTACAGTAATAAAAAAAGGGAAATAGTATGTACATTAGTACAGAAAACTGAGTTGTTTGTGTTAGCGCCGTCTAAAACTATTGCTTGCAAAATATAAACTTTCAAAATTAAAAGATTATGATCTTCACGTCAACATCAAATATATTTGTAAGACAGAAACTGAACGAATATCTTTATGTATATATAGAAGATTTGGTTAAGTTTGAGAACTTATATATTCTTTGATGATGGATGTAACATAGACATAAGGAAGAGGATTCTCTCATCAGTGTTTTTCGCCCATCCCTCACAGTCTCATCACGACCGTCCAAATCTGGATCTAAGGGCAGAATAATTTTAAAAACCGCATGCGGTGTTAAGACCGCATGCGGTTTTTTTAAAAATTATTTTGGGCCCTTGGATCAAGATTTCGACGGCTAGGAGAAGAAGAAGATGAGGGATGGACAGAAATCCGAAAATGAGAGAAACCGGACTCAGACATAAGATAGAAGAAAATGAAGGGATGATGGAGAATGGTTGACTTTGGACGTGAGAGATTCGTGTTGACTGGATCATACGTTGAACCAAAGGACGCCACGCCATTATACCTTCAAATCAACAATAATAAAGTATACACGTACACATCTCATACATCCCCCCAAATATCGTAGTCGTATTTCGTATGTGAAACAAGTTAAAACAAATAAAGATGGGTTCATGCACTGGAATATTCCTCAAAATCTCTAGAGATCTAAGGTGTTCATCGTTTCCACGACCGTGAAGGGGACCAATGCTCTGTGCTCCTCAATTTTTTATACTACATTTTGTCATAATTAACAAGGCCTAATTAATAAGTTCATAAATTAAGCACTGCCGTTAATCCAAGTGGTCCTAAGTTGTCAATTACACCAACCTGCTCGGCATTATTACAGCCCCTTCCTTCCTTTTCTATTGTTCCTCACTCATCTTTCAGCTTTTTGTTTTTGGTTTTAGCATCCCTTAACCATGCATTCTTCTTCTTCATGAACCGTCCCGGATCACCTCTAAATTGGAGCTTTGCCACTCAAAACAAAATAATTTTTTATATGAATTAATTTAAAAAATTATACTTCTCTGTCACAAATATATATATCATTGTCTTCTATTAGTAACTAAATCATTCAATAATTGTTAACTAAAAAGTCCCAACCTATTATTCTGTTAATTAATGAGCTTTGACAGCTATAAAATAGCTCTTTCTTAACGGCACTGGGAACTTCAGTTTTAGTTGTTGATTTTGAAGCACTGGAATAGGTATCATACTTTGCACAGCTAGGGATAGTCAAGATGGTCACATCAAAGTGTACCAATCCCTTAATAACTGTACTAAATGTTCAATTCAGCTTTTATCTTCTTCTTTTTTTTCAGAGATTTTCATGTTTTGTTTAATATATCCCCATATCTGGTACTTCTAATTGTTTTCTTTGTACATGTTTAAACTGCCTTAAACAATATTTTCGATTTTTTTATTCAATAAATATCACTCCAACTGTTGTCCATAATAAACACACTTGTTCTGATGTAGAACATAAACCCTAACCCTAGGTGGGCTAGGATGTGGATATAGGATCAAATAGCTCTCTCCCAGGCATCCATGGATTGGATACCCAAGAGGATCTGCGATCACAAAGCACAGGGACTTGACCTAGGTGCGATACCTAGGGCCTACGTACCCTGAAGAGGGATCAAAGTCCACGTAGTTCGATGATACGGGAGGCGTTTAGCCAAGGGGGTGGTGTGTGTGCTCACGTGTGCGGTATATGCAATTGAGAGAGAGCTTAGAAGATGTGTACCTCTTTAGGTTAACCAACTATATATAGAGGCTACCTTAGGGTTAGGGTTTGGACTTCTTGGGCCTTTGGTGCCTTCAAGCCCAAATGTATTAGATGTCTCGATGGGCCACACCTTGGATGGGCCTAGTATTTTATTCCATAACAGTTGCCCCCAAGATCGGTAGTTCGGGTCTCGAGGCTGCCGAGATTAATTGATTGCTTTCGAGATCCCTGAATCCGACTTTGCTTTCGTAGCAATTTTCCGGGCTAATTATGCAGTTTATGAGGATGTGTTGCTTTCCAAATCCGGACGAGGTGCTCGCGATTGTTGGGATTCCGTGCGTGTTGACCTGAGATTCCGGGTTTATTTATTTTAAACTGAGATTTAAAGTTTATAAACTTTAACCTCGAGATTCCGAGTTATACATTCTATTACCGAGATTCGGTTTAGATACTTTAACAGAGATTCGGTTTAGATACTTTAACAGAGATTAGGGTTATTTATTCTAACACCGAGATTCGGTTTAGATACTTTAACAGAGATTCCGGTTTAGATACTTTAACACCGAGATTCCGGGTTATTTATTCTAACACCGAGATTCCGGTTTAGATACTTTAACACCGAGATTTCGGGCTATAAACTTTAACATCGAGATTCCAGATGTTATTTATTCTAACACCGAGATTTCGGATGTTATTTACTCTAACTCCGAGATTTCGGGTCTATAAATTCTAACACCGAGATTCGGATGTTATTTACTTTAACTCAGAGATTTCGGGTCTATGATTTCTAGTTTGTTTACCCAAATTCAATCAAATAGACTTAGCGGCATTGTTGTTGCCAAAATGATTCCAATAACGGAAATCCAAAATAGATTTGCCGCCTCAATGCGGATCCACGATTTTAACCAGATTAGTTATAACCGGGTCCGCCTTCATCTTTGTTTCTGCAAAACTTTTAAACAGAACTTATCTCGGTTTTACCGTGTCCCAAAGGGTGCACGTTTTAACCATTAGATCTGGTTTTACCATGTCTCGAAGGATCACGTTTTAACCGTTATTTCTGTTTTTGGAAACGGGTTTATGTACCTCAGATTCCTACATGTTTAGCTTTGACATGATTTTCGAAGGCTGGTTTCTTTACCATGACTTCATACATGTTTAAATTTGTACATGATTTTCGGAACCGGGTTTATGTACCTCGGATTCCTACATGTTTTATTTGTACATGATTTTCGAAAACGAGTTTGTTTACTCTGAATTCTACATGTTTACTTCCTTCGACATGATTTTCGGAAACGGGTTTATGTACCTCAGATTCCTACATGTTTTCCTTCGACATGATTTTCGGAAACGGGTTTATGTACCTCGGATTCCTACATGTTTATAGACTTGGAGGCTGTAGCCATCGTTACACGGATCCCAGATTTTAACCAGATTCAGTTAAACCGGGGTCCGCCTTTAAAATTGTACACGGAGCCCGGATTTAAACTAGATTCAGTTTAACCGAGGTCCGCCTTTGAATTTACATGCAGCCGGGTTTTTAACCAGATTTAATGCAACCGTCTTAAAATTCACACAGAAGTAGCACTTGAACTATATTTAGTTAAACCGAGTCTGCCTTTTTTTCATAATCCAAAATTCCTTTGAAATTATGATTGAAAATAATGCGGCTAAAAAGCCAACAAATGACTACGCCTATGCAGAGCCTTAAATGTGTCATACACATCTTTATTTTCTCCTTGTGATGACATCTATAATTCTGACAAGACGTCAAAGCGAGACCACAAGGCTTCAGGCTTTGATTTCAAACTTATAGTGGCAAGTTGCGCTTAATCATTGAACTTCTCCCCAGATTAATTCCAAGAACAAATTCCATCGTCTGCAAAAACAACTGATTCGCGTTTAAAGTGCCCAACTTCAGGTGTAGTGTCTATCATGGGATTAATTTAGCCACGATTATACAACGGGATTACTGGGCCTTGATGATCCTTGCACATCATGTAAAATTCTGTACAATAGCCCAATCAGCTCTTTTCAATTCATAAGGACTGAGAAATCTAACACCAGATAAATCGATGTTGTTTTCATCCCCAGATTCAGCAATTGCCACTTCAATTTTCCTTAGAAATTTGAAGAAACCTCCATGGTAAAAATAAATTTTCCAGCATACCAGCAAAAAATGGAAAAGCTGAACTTTAAGATCATAGAAGGAAGGATAAAACCTGGAAAAGCAGAGCTTTAATTGCTTCCCGGAGTAACTTCTTCTTCTGATCAGAACTAATCTCAGATTTACAATTATCTTGAGAAGATTTGCCAGCTGCCGTGGTGCTCTTTAGGAGAAGGAATCGTTCGAAGCATCAAAACCTTCAGAGCTTTCTCAGGAATTTTGGTCCTAACTGTCCAAAGTTAACAGCAAATAGGACCACCCCAATACCGAAAATGGTGATCTTGAATTTTTCACACTCCCAATTTTTCGCACTCCCCTGAACAAGGTAGTCGCCAATCAAACAAGAAGGAATTGAAAACACAGATTTTGACTTAAGTCGGACATGAAGGCGGACTTGGTTTAATCATCTTGGCACTTCAAGTCTCTAAAGAACTCATCTCGGTTGATCATCATTACGATAGTGATAGTCTATCTCGGCACAGTCTGTTGAACCCGGTTCCCTCCTTCAAAGCTTTGGTCTTGGCTCCTTCATCTCGGGTTTCAACCAGGACAGCCTCGAATTCTAATCCCGGATTTCAAATCATCTGATTTGAATCTCAGCTCCACCTACAGTCACGATGCTTCCTGAATCTTAGCATGATAATGCCCTGAACTGAGCTACAAGCTGTCGTGACCCAACTCGGTGTCTAAAATGGTTATCCCATCCCGGAATTATCCCATCCCGTCAAGTTTGAGTCCGGCTTCACAGTTTCAGGCTTTTCCCGGTATAGTATCTCGGTATTAGAGCATCGTTATTAGCTATAATCTCAGATGGAGCATCTTAGAGTTCCAGCTGGTTCAAACCCAGATTGTAAGAAGAAACCCAATGTCGGCATCTCGGGACCTATGCTCTGCACGCCGTCTTCCAGTATGATTATTCAAGCAGGTCTGTGCCTTCACACTTGGAACCCGGATGGGACTCATACTCGAAGTGGTTCAAACTCGGCATTCCCATGACGTGGTTCATATTCGGCCTTCCCATGAAGATCTTCTTGTGATATTAGAGATCAGACCCTGAACTCGCCGCTGAAATCAAAAATGTTTGAAACCCAACGAAAACAGGCGACATAATCTGAGATACTTAAAAGAGAAAGACTGCAGCGACGTGCTCTGCGAGACGTGGCTTATCATCATTCCAGCAAAAGTCACCTTAGCTTTGACCGTGGACCACCTCTTCCATCTTAGCACCTTTTGGCCGACTTCAATACCGGTTAGGTCGATGGACTTCATTATCTCTGCCTTGGAGACTTCCTCGGTTTGGGAAACCGACTCAAGTACTCCTTTGCAGCGAAACAAGAATGTTCTCTCGATCTGATTCTAACATTCAAGGAACCACGGCCTTCACACTTGCAACACTTATTGATAACAATGCCATCCCCTGCTTGAGAGCGAGATTTCTTTGCGGTTCAGTTTACCATGGCCGCATCGGACATTGTCCTTGCACGAAATCTCGTTTCCTTTATAATCCATATACGGTGATGCCTCACCAAAGTCCGCAAAAATTATGCGCCTCATCTCTGACTTTCATCATCCAAAGCAGAAGAGACACCAAAGTCTTGAGTCTGACGGAGGGAAATGCTTCTCGGCGGTGATGAGAATGGGAAGCATTTACAATCTGTTTTTGAAGTATTCAATTGGATATATCTCGGATAGACCCGAACTGCGAGGTGATTAGGGTTCAGAGGCAAGGAAAGGGAATCAGGTGCTTGGGGATCTGGGCTTAATTAGGCATTCTGAGAAGTTTCTCAAACTCAGTGCAATCCCTCTCAACGATTATTGTTTGACTTCGTCCTTCTCTTTGGTTCTCGCGGGCCTTGGCTTTTCCTTCAGGTACGAGTCTGAAAAATTTGAATCTGCACGATCCCTTCTTCATAAAAAGTTTCTCCAACAAGCCAAAGATTGTTCATCTGCGGTTAGAATTTGAATCATTGACCTTCTTAGATCGTGGGAATCGAAATTTCGATTCCCACGGACGCGCCAATGTTCTGATGTAGAACATAAACCCTAACCCTAGGTGGGCTAGGATGTGGATATAGGATCAAATAGCTCTCTCCCAGGCATCCATGGATTGGATACCCAAGAGGATCTGCGATCACAAAGCACAGGGACTTGACCTAGGTGCGATACCAGGGCCTACGTACCTGAAGAGGATCAAAGTCACGTAGTTCGATGATACGGGAGGCGTTTAGCCAAGGGGTGGTGTGTGTGCTCGTGTGCGGTATATGCAATTGAGAGAGAGCTTAGAAGATGTGTACCTCTTTAGGTTAACCAACTATATATAGAGGCTACCTTAGGGTTAGGGTTTGGACTTGCTGGGCCTTTGGTGCCTTCAAGCCCAAATGTATTAGATGTCTCCTGATGGGCCACACCTTGGATGGGCCTAGTATTTTATTCCATAACAACACTCATGAAGAAATAACAAAATTTTGACAAAAACACAAACTTTGCAAGTTTGAATTGAGCAGTACTATAAAAATAAAAATGATTTTGCACATGGATCTTTATCTTTCGTTGGGAGGGGGGAAGCATGGGATTTGGTTTGTGGGGTGAGATATAAAAGCCCAAAGGGGTGCTGAGATGTAGGGTAAGTTGGAGCCCAAGCCCATTACACATGGTAAACAACTGCAAATGGATTATATTAAAGAAAATTATCAAAATGAAAAGACATTAAAAAAAATCAAAAAATCAAAAGACGGTTGGTCCGCAACATCAAACAAGTTCAAGTTGGGGAAAAGCACCAAAATAATATTTTTTTTTAAATTTTTTACCTAATGAAATGAAAGCACATTGGAAACTTTTTACCGAACTAATGTTCACGCCACTAGTGGCGTGAACCTTCTTCACGCCACTGACACAAAAGTGTCAGTAGTGTGAACCCCATTTACGACACTAGTGGCGTGAACTGTCCTTACGTCATCAACTGCATTACTTTGGTAAAATGTTTCCAATTTTGTTTAATTAGGTAAACTTTATTTTTTAAAAAAAAAATTATTTTGGTGCTTTTCCCGTTCAAGTTGTGTTGTTGGCATTTATGGCGATGGAGGCTTAAATTAATTTGTACTAATATGCTTTTTATTTTCTGGTATTTTAGGCCAATTTTTCATCAGTAATGTAGGAGATGCATAAATCGATGGAGAGAACGAGGCTGAACAGAACAACCTTTTCAAACCAGCAGCTTCCTGCCTTGATGTTCCATAAAACTTGGCCTCTAACCGCTTTGGCTGCCTTTATTAAGTGGTTTTATGTCTTAGTGGTAGCTCGATTTCGCCATCACTTCTTCACGTAAAATAACAAGGAAATGAAATTGTCATGTTATGTTAGTGTTTATTTGGGGCTTTTTTATATAACGAGTTCGGAACTCGCCCATTGTTCAAACTCATATATTTTATCGATATATTCTAGTAATAATATATTAAATAGTTTAATTTATTTAGTATAGGGTTGGGTTTCTCTCATCATCCTTTTCTCACTGTCTCTCATAATCTCTAAATCACATCCATCCAATCAATACAGTACTACTTTCACTTTTCTCTCATTTTTCCAAATCAATGGTCAAGATGTGGCTAATGAGAAACAATGAGAAGAATGATAAGGAAAATATCTCCTTTTATTTAGTATATGATATATATCGTCACGTGGAAGGCAAATTCGGGTAAAAAAAGGTGACATGCAATTAAGAAAGGGTGGGGGCACCGTAATTTCTTACAAAGGAATGGAAAATGCATGAGAGTGGTTGCAAGCACTGGGCATGTAACGACCACAGGTAACCCGACATGTACGGTGTAGGAGAGGAGACTGAGATTGACGCTTCTACACCTCTCTCTCTCTCTCTCTCTCTCTCCCCCCTTCTTCCTCTTTCCTCTGTCACGAAACAAACATCAGCCTCCACGAATGACATGACGCGCGCCCACCACCATTCCCATTTCATCCCACTTGCTGCCTTCTCCTTGCCATGAAAGACCGTCGGAGACGTGGTGACACCCCGCCCTTTCATGGATCTCCTTCTTCTGGTGCACTCTCTTCGTCGTCCTCTCCTCTGCCATCTTCACCACCCTCGCCACTCTCCGTCACTTTTATTCCTCAGGTGCGTACCTCTCTCTTCATTCCCCCTTCTTTTCCTCCTCCCCCATCCTGGTCTCTAATTCCCTCTTTTTTCATTCCACACAGAACCGCTTCATTTCACCGCTGTCCTCTCACGCCGGCCAACCAGGGTGATGCAGGCCAAATCCAGCCGCTCCTCCCAAACTCCAGAAATTACGGTCCGAGAAACGGTGGTGCTTCCCAATCAAGCTCTTGTTTTCCTAGATTATCCCTCATCTTTCCGGTTTCCTGCCGAACATGACATTAAATGTGCGTATTCCTGGCCTAACTCCTCCCTCACTTACCAGCCTCCGCTTCTAATAGAGTACCCCCAAGTTCGCCAGCAGATGGTTCGTTGCCCACTCCATCTACTCCGACTCGACGTCTCCGTCACCGTCCAATCCAAGCCTTATTTTCGCCCCAATTACAAGTGGCACCCGCTCGCCTACGAAGCCTTGTTCGACCGCGACAACAGCACCATCGTCTTCGTCAAGGGCTTCAACCTCCGACCCGCCAGAGAAGGTGACGCCTCCAGGTTCGAGTGCCTCTTCGGCTGGAATTTCAGCTCCCTCAACTACCTTCTCACCTCCGACGTCATTTCCATCGCCCAGGAGATCGTCCGCTGCAGAACCCCTTCCAGCATTCTCACCAGCCACCCCAGGGTGAGATCTTCCGTCAAGGTTTCAGTTAAGGCGGCCGGCGGAAAATTGCTGCCCACAATCGCCATGCCGGGGCTCCGACTTCAACTTGACCCACCATCCCGGAAACACCATGTAATGTGCATGTGCACCATGTTACGCAACCAGGCTCGGTTCATAAAGGAGTGGATAATGTACCACACTCGAATCGGGGTCCAGCGGTGGTTCATCTACGACAACAACAGCGATGACGATATCGCCGACGTGATTGGGCTCCTGCTGCAAGCCGGATACAACATCACGAGCCACGTGTGGCCGTGGGTTAAGACCCAGGAAGCCGGGTTCGCGGACTGCGCATTACGGGCGCGTGATGTGTGCGAGTGGGTGGGGTTCATCGACGTCGACGAGTTCTTCAACTTGAAAACAGAGGAAAATTTAGAAGAGGCGATCCTTCAGGAAACCCGAGGAATTGAAAATGTGGGGGAGATACGGACGGGTTGCTATAGTTTCGGGCCTTCGGGTCAGAATAAGATACCGCGAGAGGGAGTGATGGTGGGGTACACGTGCAGGAAGGCAGATAGGGAGAGGCATAAGAGCATAGTGAGACCAGAAGCGTTGAATCAGAATCTGATAAATGTGGTGCACCATTTTCACCTGAAGGATGGGTATGTGGCCGTGGACGCGAACCGGACCCGCATGGTGATAAACCATTATAAGTATCAGGTGTGGAAGGTGTTCAAGGGCAAGTTTGAGAGGAGGGTGTCGGCATATGTGGTGGATTGGAAGACGAGAGAGAACGAAGGATCGAAGGATAGAGTGCCCGGGTTAGGGAGCAGTGCGGTTGAGCCGCCGGATTGGGCGAACCGGTTTTGTGAAGTGTGGGACAGGGGTCTGAGGAGACAGGTGGAGCAGATGTTCATGGACCCGACCACGGGTCTGCTTCCGTGGCAAGCAAAGCAAGAACTCAGACTCAGAAAACCACGAAGGAAACGAAGGCAGAGAGGTGTTTCTAGCAGACATATCGAAGAAGACACCCAACAAGTAGTGTTGAAGTGAGGATGGCGTGGAAATGAGATTATAGAATTTGAGGGAGTATATAGAGATAGATGATTGGTACCATTGGCTCTTTTTTGTACATAGTCAGCAGGAACAGCATATTTCAACCAATACATGACTTGTAGATGCCTGCCCTATCAATCTATACATATATATAATGGTCAGTGAATATACATACATACTAGTTTCTTTCTTTACAACAACTTTGTCATATGCTTACTCAAATGACTTGATTTAGACAGTATACAAATTACTTCATTTAATTCTCACTCCCTATAATTTGTCATGAAAAATACAGTACAGAGTAGTATTATTTAACAGACTAGAAGAGAGGCCAGTTCCAATCACTACTATTACACACTCTTAGCTTTTTTTGTGCAATGGGTTATGAAGGTGGCTACATTATTAATGATCAATAAATTGTGTGATGTTCGAATATCGATACAATTATATGGAGCAACTAGCAATGTTGTGATCCGTAATGCATGCAGCAATGTCTTACATTACACAATACAGTAGTCATTGTATTTTTTTTTTCAATTAGAGCTGTTTCTTTGGGGGGCAAATTGCTAAATCATTATCTAGTATCTTTAAAATAGAGAGATGGTAGCCCAATGATTTTTTAAAGAAAAGAAAATCAATGATTTAAAATAGAGTTTCATACAGCCCTTGTACTTTAGGTTCAATGGCAAAAAAATCGGACACTCTCACCAAAGGGATCGATGGGGTTCGATTCTAAAGTTAGTTAAGGTGTTAGGAGAGACATCCTAGCTTCTGAGTGTTTAGATAAACGTCTGAGGGTAATAGATGACTCGTTCTGTCCAACATTGGTATCATCTAAAGGAAAAGAGATTTTGCCCTGCCCTTGGATCATGGCCTTACGCCTACCATTCGTTCGCGGATGAGTCCAACCCCTTTCTTAAAATTTTCTTCAGTAAAAAAAAGAGCTTCATACGAGCTTATTTGAGGTATTATTTTGTCTTTGCTTTAATAGTATTTTGTAAGTATTAAATGAGGTGTATTTTATGAGGTCAAAAAAATGAAATGGATTCTATTTTTAAAAGAAATCTAATTTGACTAGTTGTGTTACAATATAAGGATATATCCTGTTATAGCCGAAATTAACCTCTGTAAGACAAAGACAAGCAGTGGAATAGAAAGGGCAATTAGGTAATTATATCAAATGGGGTAGGACCCGGAAAAATAAAAATGGAAAGGAAACAACGAGCCGAACGACTCGTATGGTATAAGATGTTTGTGCCCTGACATTAGAGCCGTTGCAATTACCATCCCTACAACTATATTCAAAAAATTCGACCGTTAGGCCAAGATCACATTCTTCCACATAACTCTTTGCGCAGCTACTCTCTCTCTCTCTCTCTCTCTCTGTGATCTCCCAGACCCAAGCCGTACCGAGAGGAAATGGTGAACGGAGAACAAAGACGCAGCCCGGACAACCAAAACAACCCATCAAGAGAAACAAGGTCATCGGAAAATGGCGACAACTTGGGTGGAGTGTTCAGCCCCAGATTCAAATCTGCGGCTGCTTTGGCCGGTTGGGATGAGGAGTCCCTGCTATTCGCCAGCCTCGTCGTCCAAGACACTCCCGATAGAGTTTTGAAGAATGATAAACACTTTGATCTTAACATCAAGACTCCGACCTCCAATTCAAGAAGGTATTAATTTTCGTATTCTCTTCTCTCGTCATGGCCTGCTTCTTTTTTATCTTGTCATCATCGCTCGACCTTCGAGTATTGTTTTGATGTGGCATCTGTCGTGTGTTTAGGAAACGCAGAGCTCAGAGGAGTCCACTTCCAATCCCTGTGACTGTTCTTGACCTTGACCGAGATGAAACTCCCAGAAAGGGTCAGCATCTCTCCTTTCTGTTATTTGTTATTTTATTTTTGTTCAATTCATGTTTTTCTCGTCATTCAAATGAATTCTGTTCGTGCACAGATAATGTAAAGAAGACGAAAGAAAACAGAACTAGTGCTGACGAAGCGGGAGGGAATATTTTGACCCAGAACAACTCTGGTTCTTCTTCTTCTGGATCTGCTCTCCCTGTATTGATAAACTCAGGGAGGAGCTTTCCTGCGCGGTAAGAGCGCTAATTTTTCTTGAAGATCTCGTCTTAATGTCAATTTCTCCTTCTCTTTTCCCTATTTGACGTGCTGATATTCGATTTGCTTTGGTAGATTTGTCTGGAGATATGCTTCGAACCAAGTACTACTCCTTGTGGGCACAGGTAAATCTCCAATTTCATACTTTTAATTGCATGATTATTCAAGAACGTGGTCGATCGACTTCATTTTGAGGTAAAATAGTGAGAGACTTTTTTTAATCCAACATATACCACTGTACAGCTTTTGCAGAAAATGCCTTCGATCTGCAGCGGATAAATGTGGAAGAAAGTGCCCAAAGTGCAGACAACTGATTAGGTAACATCCCTAGGAACTATGAAGTTTATAGCTTGCGGAAGTAATATAAGCATGTAGTAATATGATACTCCTCATACTACCAAAATCTACCGTTGGCTTATTCATTCCAATTTTTTCCTGGGAATTTCAGTAATGGACGATCTTGCAACGTGAACACAGTTCTTTGGAATACAATACAGCTCCTTTTTCCCAAGGAAGTGGAAGAAAGGAAAGCAGCAGGTGCCTTGAATAAAAGAGAAGCTCAGCAGCGCACGATTCCAGAAACAGCATTCTATGACAACCTTAGGATTTCAACATTTGAGGGACCAAGCAGAAGTACAAGAAGTCAGAGGAGAAGAGTAGGGATCACAACAACAACCCAAGATGAGGATGAAAATGCTGCATTGGCAAGAAGGTTGCAGAGAGAGGAAAATGGGGTGGTTCAGAATAATAATAATAATTCAAGGAACTTGACTTCATCTTCGTCATCGTCTTCTTCTTCAAGAGGGATGTCAAGAAGAAGGATAACGAGCCAAGACGAGGATGCTGCTTTGGCTCTGAGGTTGCAGAGGGAAGAGTTTATGCAGGCTTTCAGGGGAAGCCAAGCACATTCGGAAACAAGTGGGTCAATGTCAATGTCTTCAGCCAGAGCAAATCTGAGGGCCATGGCTTCTAGAGCAGTCAGTCTTCGAATTAGAGACCGAAGATCATGATAAACAGCGTCAATCGCAAACATTTGACTGAACCAAAAACGTTTATTAACTGTGCTGTTTGAATGTGTCGTTTGAGGTTAAATGTATGTTTTAACCTCCGTATATTTATTTTCATTTCATATTCATCAAATATGCTTTCCAGAGACCTATGTTCTTTGCGCCAAGTTTTGAGATAGTGACAAAAATTGCACGCCAAATTGTCACTACGGATTTTTTTTGGGTAAAAAGGACGGGGGTGAGAGAGTTCACATGCCAAAAATAAAAGCAATGATGCAGATGGAATGGAACCTCGACAAGGTTTCCTTTCATTTTCTAGCCAAGTTGCTGATAATTTTGCTTCTACATCGCATGCGTCTTGTTAAAGCTGTGATCAAGATCATCAACCTAGATTCTATCATCCTTGATATTTTCACCAAATAAAAAATTGAACTGGACCTCTCTGTGATTTTTTATTACCCAAGCATAACTTGATTGGTAGATATGTTATTACTTAGGTTGGGCAACCAGTGGTGGTGGAAGGGGACCTAGCAGGACGTGGCCATCAAAATTTAGATTGCACCTAGCAGGACGTGGCCATCAAAATTTAGACTGCGTTGGGTCTTTAATATAAGAGTTAGTTATTTGAATTTGTTTCTAAATATAAGGCTTGTTTGAATTATTTCCTAAACGTAAGACTTCAATTCACTTTATTTTCTAAATTTATCATTTTTTTCCTAAATTAATTGTACAGTTTCTTTTTAAAGGTAGTCATAATGAAAGACTGTATCTTTAGGAAAACCAACTTATATTTATTACAAATAATTAACATAAATAATTTCCTTAATCTATCTGAGTTAGTCAACTAGTTCTTATATTAAGGAGCTAGATTTTAATTATGTGTATTTTAATCTCAGCCCTTCTTTTGCAGCACAAATCATGTTTTAGTTATGGTTTTAAGCATCCCATGGTGGAAATATTATTGCAATTACGTTAAAAGCACCTGCAAAATCACCCGTACATTCATCGTAAAGTTACACAAAAAGCCTATAATGCAATACCAAAAACGACAATACTAGCACTTTTTTTTTTTTTGTTGTTGATACAGACAATACCACTTAATTAGTTCCTTTCCCAGCAGACGCACTCACACAAGGAAACCTCCTTTTTTGTTTTTTCCTCCCGCGTTCATATCTCTGGTAGTTTCTTCAACTTTAACAAAGTTGAAAGAAACAAGGCGATTTTTGGCATCTGCAGAAAAGTGTTGTATCAGAGTCGGCAGAGGCATGTCGTATGTATGGTCCAGATAAGGAGGAGGAGGAAGAGAAGGTGGAAGACAATCAAACAGAAAACTGTCAAAATCACAAGGTGGCCTCTGAGACCCTCAAAGTGCTTCCAATATTGAGGCCAGCAAGCCTGAACTGGCTTGAGGCAGGAGCATGCTTCATAATCAAAGATAACATGAAGACGCCCGAATGAATGATTCCCTTCCTGGGAGAGGAATCAGTTTGGGGGTTATTACCTCAAAAGATCTGTGATAATCTCCCCAGGGCTCTCGTGTTAATGCAATCGCCTATTTATAAGAAAAATGGTAGATCATTGTTTAGTCTTTTGGTGCGACACAAACATCGGGCCAACCAAGAAGCAAATCAAAGCACACTATGCCAGGAACTCTACTAGGCTTTTATTTTGGCCAACATGTTTAACAAGCTTCTTATATCCTTGGTCATCTCAACATGTTAACTTATATGCAAGTCTCTTTCACTTTGAGCTGTCTAATAATCAACACCCCCAATTGAAAATCTTATTTCTTGCAGAGTTTTATCTGCAACCTCCTTCCATTTATTTTTTCAAATTCCCACAAGTTTAATTTTCAGTTGGAAAATAAGAACCTGAAGAATGCTGCGGGGCAGTACGGTCTATTGAATAGCACAGCAGCGCACTTATCTTTACAGACTAATAGTATAATAAATTTCATATATTTACGTCAAAAATAATACATTACAACCCTCAAAAAGGAGGGGGGGGGGGGACATGGCGGAGGAACGTCTAAATGTGGAGGTGCACGAGGTTAATTCATCTTAGGCTCAACTAATCTTACAGAAAACTCTGCATGTACAAAAAATAGAACTGACAGGAGGAAAGAACATGGAATCTGTTGACGAATAGAACCTTGTCAGCACCGGAAAAACTTGTGTATGTCACAAAACCCCAGGTGGTGGTAGCCAGAGAGTGATCAGTAGCTAACACCAAAGACAGGCACCTAATATGAGAATTCATGGCCTCGAAGTGAAATATATTTCTTAACCCAGATGGCAATGTCCTCGGTACAAACCTGAGTCTGAAGGCTTTTTAGAAGTATGTCAAGCGTTGCAAATTCATGTACTGCATCCTTGTATTCAAGAACGGGTGCATCAACATTTACCTTCCGGAGCTCCTCCGAGTAAGCAATAGCACGATCCCTCATCCAGTCATGTTCTGCAACCACTGTCAATGTTGGAGGCATAAGCTTAAGAGAAGGCCCCCGGTTTGGAACAAGGGGATTAGCAGCTGGGTGATCCAGGCTAAATTCTGTATCAGGCAGGAATAGTTTCCATGCAAGCATACACATAGACTTGTCATAAAAGTAGGAGTTTGCCAACTTTATTTCCGATTGAGTAGGTACACTTCCTATAAAGAAGGGATACATGAGGACTTGTGCCACCACCTTGACAGGGTCCAGAAGCTTGCCTGCTTCCACAGCTTTTCGAGCCACATAGTCTGCAATATTTGCACCACAACTGACCCCCAGAAGAACGCACCTGTTTCAATACCAGTAGTATAAAAACAAGTGTTAAATGCGTGATATAAGGACTAGCTTCCAACCATAACATAATGAAGCATGACAATTAGAAATCCAAATTCGGCAAAGAATTTAAGAGCTTATCCATAGAAAAGTTACCCAGCAACATAAGCTTTCAGCATTGTATTTCAACTTACAAATTATCATACAAATATCCCTTATGGAGAGGCATAACGTCATACTAATAACTACTACTTAATCCACCATGCCCACAAAGTTAACAGATAAAATCTTCATGAACTCATGGATAATACTATAATCAAGCAGAAAACAAGAACACCTTACGCTTCACCCAATCACTATGATGCAAATTTCATGCTCCAAGAGATAGTAATGCATCTAGCGAAAAGTAAGTCCAGCAAGCTTCCCATGGATTAAATTGAATTGGGGAGATAACCAGAATTAACCCAATTTCATCGCCAGGCTTCATGATTACAAAGATTTGGGTCATTAAAGGAACACACTCAAGAACTGAGTCCAGTATAAAGTTGAGGTAGATTTGTGGAGATGCAACGATATTATGTAAAATATGAGATACTTCATAAAAATCACTTCATTAAGAAAAATGGCAGTGTGAATGATTATTGAACATGTACTAAGTTGAGATGCAATGTTAAGGTGATGAAGAGCAAGATAATTTAACTATTAGCCTTCATAGAGACATATTAATCTACCCGTATAGCTTTATCTTCTTTTAACTATAGTGTTCGTTGAAACTTTAAGCCCCTTCTCGAAATTGGATTAAACTAGCATAAGCTAGAATGCAGAGCAGGTTATGACGGCCGTGCTCGCTCTGTGACCACCTTGGCGGTGCAAGGGCAATGCGCGAGGTGAAACATGTGCCAATTATGTAAAGTGCAACATGCTTTACTTTTACATATGCAGCACTTTGCATTTTGTAATTGGCACATGCTTTGTTAAACCGCCCAAATCTAAAGAATCCTCAAAATGCAAAGTGCTGTAAATGTGAAAGTAAAACAATGTGCAAGGATAAATCTCATGTCAGAGTGCTAGTTGTCCAAACTTTTATATCAACTTAAACTTGCGTCCGCTAAGCTCAACAGATGGGCTATAAATTACTGTACAGCCAAATTGATCATCTACTATCATAAGTCTGAAAGGCTTTATTGAATTAATCTAGCGCAGCAGGATCAGAATATAATTAATAAAATTACAAAGAGAGACAAGTCCAACCTTGAAGGATCTCCATGAGCGGCCAACCATGGTTCAACTGCTGAAGCTCCAAAAGTGTCAACAATATGCCTATGGGCATCTGATTTTTTGAGATCAATCCCACCACCTCGACCAATCCCCATCGATTTGCTGTATTCAGCTAAGTTTGCCTGCTTTGCTAACCAATTCAATGCCTTCATTCCGTCCTCAAAAGCTGCCGGATAACGATTTTCAGGTGCGAGCCTGTATCCCACAGCAATAAGGATCACATCGCAGAGTTTGGCAATTCGCCGACAGAAATAGTCGTTTGCAACAGAATCGTTGCTTCCACTAACCCAACCACCACCATGAAACTGCAACATTACCGGCAGTCTCCGACGATTATTTAGTACCGGCGAGTAACCTCTGTACGCCCCACCGCCGGCCAAATTTGACCCTTCCACACCATTGCTTTTACCATGATTATTAGGCCGCAAGGGATGAGAATCTGAATTGCGATTAGTCGTATCAACTTGCGCAGATCGAGATGCAAGATCTGCATTCCCGTTGCTATGTCTAGGCCTAGGTCTGGGTTGTGCCATAGAATCCGATTCAGGGGACCTTAGTGCGGTTTCGGGAAGGAAGATTCTTATGGTAAGAGATGTAAAGGGGTCAATATGAATGTCCTTGGTGGCAACACCGTCGGTGAAGGAAGGATTGGAGGCGGCAACGGATTCATCGGGTCGTGAGGTGACGCCGAATGGGACAGCTTCATCGGGCGGAGCTTGAATCCGACTCTGCAAACGTTGCTTCCAAAGAAACTTGAAGAACACGCTGTAGAGCTTCACAGCTACACTTGGCATTTCCCCCTTTCCCTAATCTGAACTCGTTTCACAGTAAAAACTCTCTTTTTTCTGTACAAACTTGTGTTCTGTTTTCTGTACACCAGAAATGAAGATCACCTCGGAGTTCGCACATGCAAACAAACAAAAGTAGGATCAGATTTAGAGTGAAGATTTAATGGGGTGACAGAGGATTAGGGCTTTGTAAACCCGAAATTGCTTCAGTGGCGATGGTGTGGCGAGCTGAAAGGGAAAGACAGGAAGGGGGAAGGCTTTGTTTGCGCTGGGGATGACGGTGACGCAACTTTACCCTTTAAATATAAAGTTTAAACATTTTTCTATTTTTGGCTTTAATGATAAATACTGGTAATTAATATATTGATGCATTTTTATTGGTGGTATGGGTCGGGGGGTTCACGTGCCATGTGGCGGTCGGAGAGGGGGCTATAATCTGCTGCATCAAAACCTGCGTGCACCTGCTTTGGAGATTTGTGGTGCTGTCGTACAGGGCGGCTCCTGCCGAGTGTTGGAGGCATGTGAACGTGACTCTGCCACTTCGAAGCTTTGAGATGTCATTGCGAGCACCAAGTCGGCGTCGGAAATGGTGTGAAAGAATACTATTTGATTAATAAGAGAAATTAATTAACAGTAATCACTGGTTTAGGAATCTTCAATAATTGATTAATAAGACAAATTAATTAACAGTAATTACATACATTACTTTAATTTTTGTCAGCTTCGCGCCCAGCTGGGCGTGGTGGATGGTAAATGTCACTGTTACCAGTTTTCGCGGTTAAATTTACAGTTTTTTTTTCTCCAAAGAAAATAAATAACAGATCGAGAATTTGAGATATTAGGAGAAGGACCATTTCAGTTTTTTTTTTTTAAAAAGTTGTAAATGGTCAAACTTTATCTTCCCAGGTCTCAGATTTTTTCGACCATTCTACGTATTGACGATTAATCGAAGAATAAAGGATCAAATTTGACTTCTTAATTATTTTTCTTATTATATTTGGAACATCATTTCCATTTATCGTCCTAATTTTTTGGTTTTGTTCTAGAAGGCAAATTTCTTCGGCGGCGGCCGGGTCTTATAGTGATGATATCACACCAGCCCCGTTCTCAGTCAGACATTGCCACCAAAGAAAGTTACGTACTTTTAAATATCATTGTTTCATTTAATTAATTTTGAATGGTCATATTTATTCTTCCAGATATCATTTAATGTTGCAGGGTCCCCCCTCCTTTAATACTTTAGGATTTCTACATCCACTTGGGCACAAAATATGTCCCAAATATAAGGTGTTCCTAATTAATTCATATGTATTGATAAAAAGTATTATTAAATTTAAGTGATTTTTAATATTACCCTTATTGAATATATGCAATATGATATGAAGGTTTACTCACTTTGATTTTTATTACTCCATCTGGTCCTAATTATAAGACCTAGTTGACTTTTTTGGAGAGATTAAGGAAGCTAATTAAATTACTTTAGAGTGTTTTTATTTTTTCCTCTAAACTAATTAGTTTGACTAATAAACTATTATATAATCTAAGGACACACAACATATAAAATGACTAAGTAACTTATTTAACTTTCTTAATTTCTCCAAAAAAAAGTCAACTATGTCTTATAATTAGGACTGGAGGTAATATTAAATATGGATATGTGTGAAAAGAAAAATATTTAATGCTCCGTCAAATCAAACAAATGTCCTTTGAAAAATATTAAGGATACTTTATAGAAGTTACCCAAAAGAGTGAATTCACTCATTAATGATGTACATGTGTTCATAACACTGTTTCAAATCTATCAGTAGTGGTTAAAGTGCACCAACTAACTATTACTTGACACAAAAATTGAGGGGACCAAAATTACCAATCAACAATTAAAAAGTGAAAAAAAAACACCAAATAACTATTAAAAAAAACATTATCACAATTAAGTTAAAATATGAGGCACTGACGTAAGACAGTGGCAGAGACACTAGAGAAAAGAGCGGTTAAGCCTTCTTGTTGGATAAGGTAAACACCAACAGAGATGGGACCCATGGGATCAGGCGCTATGGCAGCGACGGTGTCTTGCTTGTGGCATCGGAGGGATGGAGCCAGGGTGCAAGGCGCATGCCAATCGAAAGATGTGGAATGCTAGATGAGTTCAAGAGGGTGAGTAGAACACCCAGCAACAATGGAAGCTTTGAAGACGCCAACGTCGCTGACACTGTGACAGTCAATGGAAGACAAAGACACCAAGACAGTGACAGGGTAACGTTAGCGAATCTGCACCAAATTGTGTTTTTCTTTTCACTTTTTAATTGTTGATTGGTAATTTTGGTCCCCTCGATTTTTTTTTTTTGTTTGTTATATGCTCCTCGGATAATAGTTGGTTGACAAATCTACACCTTAACCCTTAGTTAAAGATTACTCCATCCATCATCTCTGTGTATATAAGATACTTTTAACCAAATCACGAGATTCTAAAAATCAATTAAATGTAATAAGTATGATGGAAATTTAATTGTTTTTCCAAAACTACCCTTATTCATGAAAGGGTGAGAGAGGGTAATAATGAGAAAACAGTAAAAGAGAATGTGCGTAGTAGTATAGTACTGTAATTAATTGAGGGCAAAATGAAAAGATGTACATTTATATTATTGAAATAAACATAAAAAGGATATTACAGGATAAATCCAAAAAAAAAAATCTTATATATAAGCACGGAAGGAATGCATTAAATGAAAATTCGCTAGCAGGATAAAATAAATATAAAATGTTAAAAGCATGCATTCTTGTATTTTGGATAGGATGAATTAAAGAATCTATCTTAGAGACCAGAGTGAGGAAGGCAGAGTATAGAATGACGGCAATTGGATGTTTGTTCTATGAATGACCTATTAGGTTCTGCCATGGAAGTGAATCCATACGGTTCAGTTGGTAAACTGGGCTGATGAGATGAGATGGCAAGAAAAAGTCAAACACAATTTTACACTTTCACGATACCCTGGTCTCTCTCTCTGTCTCTGTCTCTCTCTCTCGTGCTCGTGTGTGTGTGTGTGTGTGGGGAGAAAGGGTTTGAAAACTTGGATTCGGCTTCGGTTCACTGCTCCTTGCCATCCTTTGCCATCCACAAGTCAAACACAATTTTATACTTTCACGAGACCCTGGTCTCTCTCTCTCTCTCTGTGAGCGCGCGCGCTGATGCTCTCTTTTTTTTAATGGGTTAAGGACCAAAAATACCAACGAACTATTGGGCCAGCTCAAGAAACTATTTTTGAATGCAAATACAACAAACATTTTAAAGAGGAGCGCTCAGACAACGCCATTAACACGTTAACAAAAGTTAACCGTTATCCCAAGGTGCGGATTATTAAACTCTTATTTTATTAAGCGCCAGCACAAAATTCTAATTCTAAATTTTACTAAATTAAATAATTTTTTCTCAATTGTCATTATTCAAAACTACTTGTATAGATATTTATGGACAAAAATTATTCATTCTTTAATTTTGTCAAAATTATAATTTGCTAAAATAAACAAAATTTTTAATTAAAAATATAATTATATGATTTAAATAAAACTCAAGGTGTTTTATATTTTTAATTAAAACTTTTGTTTATTTTAGCAAATTATAATTTTGAAAAAATTAAATAATGAATAATTTTTGTACATAGATATCTATACAAGTAGTTTTGAATAATGACAATTGAGAAAAATTATTTAATTTAGTAAAATTTAGAATTTTATCTTTGGCGCTCGGAATAAGAGTTCGTTAATCTGCACCTTAGATAACTGAGGTTAACTTTTGTTAACAGTGTTAATGGCGTTATGCTGAGCGCTCCTCTTTAAAATGTTTGTTGGTATTTTTGGTCCAAAAAATAGTTTGCTGTGCTGGGTGTTCCTAACCCAATAGTTCGTTGGTATTTTTGGTCCTTAACCCTTTTTTTAATACACACTTCAGGGTACTGTATATACTAAAAAGATATTTTGAGGGATACACTCATTCTCATAAAAAAGGAAGAGAAGACATTCATATATTGATGATTTTGACACCATTATTTATAAGGGTTTGGAAGCTTTTGCTTAAGAGCAATATATTATAGAAAGTTTTTTCAGGTTTAATATCGACCCGAAAATTTTAAAACGTAGCAATATTGTTCATACCGTTAAAAAATTGACGTTGAAACTATTTAACAAACAATAGACAACATTACTCCATTTTACCACTTTCGGTAACATCACTCCTCAGTGAAAGCTTTCCAAACAAATTTGCGCTTTAACTCTATTTATAAATAACACTAGGATGGAAAACAAATTTTGTAGAATGATTAGTGTGAAGTCTTGTGAGCCTCTTCGACAAATGAGAGGGATTCAGTATGTTTCCCTTTCAATGCCCACAAAAAAATTATTCACTACCACCCAATATCTTTAGTCAGTACTCTGAAAAATCTTTTTAGTACCAATTAGTACCCTGAAATATTTTTTCAACATCCTAAAATAATTTTCCAAAATCATGAAATATCAATTAGTATTTCTTCAGTATCTTGAAATATCTTTTTAATACCTACAGTACCTTGAAATATGTATTAAAAAAAAAAGAACATCAGTGCTGTTTTTGCACCAAAACGGTGTTATTTCAAGGAAGTGGACGGCAAAGGATGGCAAGGAGAAGTGGATCGAGTCGAATCCTGAAAACTTACATCCTACCCCATCATCGACTTCACTTCATACTTTTTTTTTTTTATATATAAAAATTTTAGGAGAGGAGTTGGGTTCACCCACAATCCAAGGGCAGGGCGCTATGACTTTGCTTCCCAGGCATACAGGACTGAGAGTACACATGCCTCCACCTCAGCCTGTGTTTCTACAAGTTCACATCACTTAGGATGCCCCCAACGCCTTAACCAACTCCAGAATCGAAACCCCTCTCTATAGTAAGAGTGTCCGACCCTTTGTCAATTAAGCCAAGGACGAGGAGTTGTCGATGCTTACTTGTTTTGACGCTTTTGGTGAAGCCTGTCTACTGTCTAGGGATCCCCAGAGATGAGTCTTTGGGATCATATTATGGAGATCTGCGTTGTTATTTCTGGCCAAGTTTTCATCGTTTTAGTGAGGCCCAGAGAAGAGAAAAATATTTAAAAAAAATTATCCTTCAGAATAAAAAGATTGATGGACATTAGACAGACGTACTGCTAATTAAGAACAAACCAAAAGCAGTGCCATAAAAAAACCGGTGAACATTAGACAGACGTGTCCAAAAACAGGACAAGCCACTGAGAATCGGACAGATTTTGGTTTAGAGAAATAAAAATCATGGTTTTTGGTGCGGGCCTCAACATGTTTGTTCTCCCCTAGATAACTCGATTGACACTAGGGCGCCCTTAGATAACTTCACTTTTTGATATAAGATAACTTCACTTCATACTACGACTATAACATGTAATTAGTATAGGGAAAATATTAGTGAGGCCCAGAGAAGAGAAAAATATTAAAAAAAATCCCAACTAGGGGATATATACTCCTTATCATTAGAGATTGATCTGTTGTGCTGACGGTACATGATACTTAATCTTTAACACCCAAAAGAAATCCTTAATCAAACTATCGACACATAATTATGATAATGCAATAAGCAACCAAGAATGTATGCAAGGGGTAGGAAAAACAGAGGAGTCCGAAGGAAAAGAATGAAGAGTTGGCGTTGCTTTTGCCACGTAGCATCCCATATCATAGAATGCTATGATCAGCATCCTTATACTCGAGGGATGAGATTGGGAGCTCAGTTCACAATTTGTGAGGAAAAATGTTGTTCGATCTGGTACTCGATACTATAAAATATCACCCCTCATGAAAACGGCAAAAAGAACCCATATCTGACACTAAAACCGGGCCAGTGTACATGGAGACACAGAATTTTATAGGCCATTTTGCGATTCTATAAAACATCAAACTGAAAAGGCTTTACAAAGCAAATTCCCTGATAGAACCGGGGCTAAACCACCCATTTTATGTCCGTCCACCCAATGCCATATATACATCAAATGCTTGTTATATGAGGTAAGAGAATGGATCCAAATGAAGCTATTTTACAAATACAATGGAGCCATTTTAGCAGGCCCCATCTTTGACCCTGCTTCAACTTAATGTTATATGACCAAGAAAACTAACCATAAGCTGCTTTAAAGCCATTCCTCAGATTCTCATGCTCTGCAAGATCAAATATCAAGGAACAGTTGGACTGAAAGAAATCTCTAATTGCCTAGCCAGATGATGCACGGGAGACATTTCTGGGAGAAACAAGAACTGGCTCATTGCTTGCAGCTTTCATAGCTGCTATCTCTTCCAGCCTTTTCCACTTAGCCTCTTGCTTTGACTTAACATCTTCCTCCCGTCCTTCATCTTCCTTAAACTTGATCAGGCACTCGTCATAGAGCTCCGGATCTGCATCAAAGAAGATCTTGCGGACATTTATTGTCAAGCTCAGGACAGCCGGGTTCCAGTGGCTTTGTTCATTTTTCTCCAGAGCAGGCAACACTAAGGGAAGTATAATCTTGCGGTTCGGCTTGATTAAGCTCTCAATATGATCATTATTCCACAAGAACAAAGCCCTCTCAGCTACCTGAAAATGAACCAGCAATCAGATTAGAGACAGAGGAAGAGAGAGATAGCCAAAGGCTACCTTTACAGTTATTGCTTTCGTCACAAATTTGACAAAATTTCATAGGAAGCAATGGTACGATATAGTTGACATCACAAATACAAAATCGAAGAATGAATAAGAACTGACATGTATGTTTTCCAATGCCCAAAAGAGCAAGAACAAAAAAAGGACACGAATTATATATATATATATATATATATATATATATATATATATATATATTATGATCAATAGTACAGCTCACTAGCAACTGTACAGGGTTATTTCTCTCACACTTCAACTTCCTCCTCCTCTTCAACTTCCTCCTCCTCCTCCTTGAACAAATTCCAACTATTGATATGATAAATAATTTATTCATAAACATGAAGCTAACAATTATGGGCAGTACATCTCAAGAATCACATTCCGTCACACTTAGAAGAAAATTTCACACTGTCCTGCTTGTCATATAATCATATTACAACAGACCACAAAAATCAAGTGTCAGACAATGAAAACTCAGGTTGAAAACCTTCAACAATTGACAACCGCTAAAGTTCCCAATATAGGTGAGTCCCAGATGACATCGAGACAATTGATGGTTTGATTAAGTGTATAACCACCTCCGTAATAGATTATCTAAATGATCACATATATGGCATGGTGGTACATGGTAACCGAGAGCTATTAACTTATCAAAGCATAAACAACACCATAATTTTATCCACGGATTATTGAAAATCTATTAGCAAAATGAAAAATATGAGAGGACCACAAAACATTGAAATCAGCATAGAATGTCCAGCTTGACAACATTAGAAAATATAAACAGCAAAATTTGAATGCATAAGAAAAGCATGAATAAACAGGAATTTAAGAAAATTTAGACGATGACACTGGTTCTAGTATTGGTAGTACAATTCCAAATCTCAAAATAATTTTCAGTGAGACAGTAGTTTATCTTTGGGGGCAAATGCATTATGACTAAATATTTTAAAAATCAAAGTATTCTTTGGAAATGAAAAATGATTTTCTACAGCAAATTCCTTCTACCGTAGGTAAAAAATCAAGCTTAAAAAGAAAGTCTTTTCCTTTATGCGAGAATTTATCAAAGGGGAAACAAGAGAGGAAGAGAAAGCTGATAAAGCCAGTAAGATTACCAAACCTGGAAATGTGAACTGCTCAAACAACGACTTAATTGGTGGAACAAGGGCACCATACATCTCTGAAACTCCGAAGGTTGAGTGGCTTCCAAGACTTCCTCCAGTTCACCTAAGAACATAACCTCCTTAGAACTATTTGTAACGGGCCAATACTTTAGTAATCCCCGTATAACAGTATCAGCAAGCTTGCAGTCTTTCTCCACAAATTGTGTAATGCAGTAAGATAACTGCTGATGGTACAGAGGTATGCATTTTGGTTTATGAAGAGGAATAAGCACTCGCACAAGAAACAGCTTGTGCTCTTCTTTCAGTGGCAAAGCAAAGCCATTTATTATACTTCCTAAAATCTCCAACAGTTCTGCAATTCCATTATGCTTCTCAGTTTCAAAAATAAATCGGTAAAATATATTGTTGATTGCTTTCCTGATAAATGGGCGGTGCACCATAAATTTCCCATATATGCGATGAAGAAGAGTCTTCAAGTAGTCCCGTTCCCTGGAGTCCTCTGAATCAAAAAGATCTAACAGTCTCAGAACAAATGAATGATCTATGTACCTTTTTGCTAACTTTGCATCAGTCTCAGGTGATGCAACAAACCTTAAAAGGAATTCATACACGATTTGCAGGTGAGACCATGCCGGGTCCATTGAAGGCTCTTCCTCTTCCACATCAAAGGCTTCTAGAACTTTGTTTTGACAAGGTGGAGAAGTGAGAGTCCGGAACAAGTTTGTGGACACCATTTTTACAATTTCTTGCATCATGTTTTCAGTAAATTTGCCACTAGCTGCAGAAATGTAATCCACAAGCTCTACTAATGTCTGTCGCTTAATGTCCTTTTCTTTGAGGTTCTTCATCGGATCAGAGAAGTCAAAAACAACACAACACATTTGCAGCTTTCTGATAAACATATTCTGCTTCTCAGAGTTTGGAACATCTCTGAAACTCGGCAAAGCTTCATAAGAAGAAGCAGGCAAACTCCCGTTAAGCTTTGAGTTCACAGCTTCAAAGAACTTGTCACCATGATTTAGTCCAAGACTTGAAAAAGAATCAAGGCCTGAGATATATGACGCAGTTGTATTCCCAGAATGGTAACTTGCTAAATCACTGCTTCTACCATTGTTGGAAGCAGTGGAAGAGGATGTCAACGTTCCCCTCCTCGATTTTCCACTGCTTTGGAGGGCTTCCGTGGGAGCCTATTTAATATCTGTTTGATCATAACTTCCAGTTGGCTCCACAAAAGATTAATGTCATGCACTTCAGAAGACACTACGTGATGAAACTCGTTTCAAAATTCAGCAAAGCATCAAACCGAGGTCACAAGATGCAGACACGCCAGAATGCTAAAATGCATTGGCTGAGTTGGAGGAAGAGCTGAGGACACCATCTCCACCATCACGAACAATAATCTGTCCATAGTTCGTCAATATGATATTTCAAATGGGTGAAGCCAGGAACAGAGTCGTCTAAGCCGCTTAATCTGATAACAAATCTGGAATCCAAAGACAGGCCAAGCTCAAAATTACACAAAATACCCCAAGCTAAAACAAGAGTTCGTGTAAGACTATTCCTGTTTAAAACGAACAATCAGATGCCCTGATATCTCGATTCCAGCAGAGTAAGCAAAGGAAAATGAAGAACAGTTACCTCATCTTTCCATTTCCCTCTCTATGAAGAGTTTCAAGCAAATACAGCTGGATGACAGTCGCAAGATCTGGTTTTGATCTACCAAACCCAAATAGCAGCCGCGGCAACTGTACCCCACAAAGTTTTGAAAATAAATAAAAGTAAAGATGGAACAACAACGTTTAGTTCTCCATTTTTTTGAAATAAAATTAGCGCAGAATATGAAAAAGTAGAAAGTGGAGCGGGAAAAGCAGAGGAATTTTTAAGATTGAAGAAGGTTAGTCCATACTAACAAGAATAATTGAATTTCAGCCACGCCATCTCTGAAAGGTTAAGGTTGAGAGCGATTGCCTTCTGGTAGGAATAAAATTAGGAAGGGAAAGGAACAGCAATCAGTGGTTGCGATAGCGGTTTTGTTAGCCAAATGACGTTGTTGCCGCCGGTATTGCCTTTTTCATCTTCATTCCTACTTTCCCTTTTAACTTTCCTCCTCAGTATCATTTAAGCCTCAAATCAAAACTCTTCTCTAAAAAATATAAATAAATATCATAAAATGATTTTTGCTCCTTAACAGTCAAACTCGGCGACAAAAATGCCCTTAGAAACGCTTCAAAACCAACATCAATTTTTGGTTCAATGTATGAAGCTACAAATATCATGAAACTTTAGACCCTGAAGTAGGGACGGGTCGACGGGAAAGGGTCCCGGGGGCGTGCGTGACACGCGTCATTTAGGTGAGTGAGACTTGGGGGGTTCGTCCAACCAGAGAGAATGATGTGTCGTCGTTGGGAGACGAATATTGGAAAGAGAAGAGGAGCTCTCTTTAAGCACAGTTTTCCTCTCCGATAAATTAAAAGAAGATGCTACTCACTCGCTTTGTGTCACAGCCATCAGTGGGGCCCCTCGCTGGGCTGGACAATTTTGAGTGTTTCAAACTAAATATTATGTACAAGGAGTGTGGGGGCTGGGAGCAGTGGAGCACACATGTCCTCGGCCTCCACTCGATGACATATATCAATAGAGACATGAATTCTGGCTTCCTATAATTGTAGTGCAATGCTTTCTGGCATAGTATCAGAGGAGATCATTTTAAGGCAATCCTTTGATATCCAATGCATATATGACAGATTTTTAAGGAAAAGGGCTTGAAAGGTATGTAGTATCAACTTGGAGCGTCACGTAAATGACCCCAACAAAAGATGGACATTGATTGCTGACATTTGATGCCAATGAGGCATATGATGTGAAACCACCAAACATGGGGCGAGATTTGTTCCGTGTTTGCTTCAGACAGTCGTAACCCTCGTCAACTCTTGTATGATAGCTTTTTTCCACACATCATGAGTAGTGATTAGGGACACAGTAAAATGACCATAAATCTGGACTCCTTAAAATCTACTTCAGCATTAGTGTAAACAAATGCTTCACAATTAATTTACATACTACATAAACCTTCAGTCATCACTATAAGAAATGTAATCATCGCCTTCCATAACAAGAACAAGTTCCAAGTATAGTTGGACTCACGTTAAACATATTTTATCAACAAGCTGCAATTAAACAAACGTAATTGATGGAGTCAAATTAATTGGAAGAACAATACTAATCTGTTCAGTATACACATCAGTATAACAACTTCATTGACCAGGATTCACATCCCTAGCATTGGAAGTATTGGCTGGAATTAAGAACATGGGGGAGCGTTGTACTTTTACTGGAAAGTGGAAACTATATAAGAAAAAATGCACTTTTTTAATTCTTGATATATCGCCAAAATATAACGCCTAACTCATACACAAGTGTAAAATACATCAATTGGAATACAAGAATTAATCACAGTTAGCTAAAAAGAAAAAAGAAAAAGATGCCAAAAGCCTGCAAATTTGAAGCAGAAAAAACAATCAGGCTAATAACTTCATGTCACCACGTTTTTCCCCGCTCCTCTCTGGCCGTCACAGATTTTAACTCAAAGTGGAGGAGACCAATGAGGAAAATTAAAGTCCAAACAACAATCACTTGGTTAAAGCCAACTTCACCCTCCAAAACCCAGGCTGGACTTTTATTGAACGCGTCCCAAATTTAGCAATCAAAACACAGGTGCCTCAGTTCCCTCCGACCAGAAGAACAACCGATGAGCACAGATGATGTTAAACACATACCAAACAGAGATAACAGAAATCACACACATCGTGCTATAAAAGGTGAAGGAGGTGAACATCCCGACAAAAATATGAAGAGCAACCCAACACAACTATAATGTCGTTCCCCAATCATGTTCAGAGGTTAGCCAAATTATCATTTCAGTGCTCCATCAAGGCTGTTTCAGTCTCAGATAGTGGGGCTGCATCAAACAGGATTCCCTCATTAGCTAGGACATGAAAACGTAATCATTTATCCCCTTAAGAAAAGAAGTTTAAAAGCAGCTGAGTTTACAAGTTTCTAGAATTTATGCATAAAAAATTTATCTCAATCAATCATGCTTGATCCAAAATACTACCTCCAAACCTAAATATAAAAATCAGTTGACTTTTTGGAGATTAAGGAAGTTAATTAAATTACTTTAAAATATTTATCGTTTTTTGTCCGAACTAATTTGTCTGACTCATAAACTGGTATATAATTAAATCATACACAACACATGGTATGATTAAGTAACTTATTTAGCTTCCTTAATATCTCCCAAAAAAAAAAGCCAACTAAGTCTAATATTTAAGACCGGAAGTAGTATGTGACAATTTATTTTTGGTGTATAAAGAAGATAGAGGGGACAACAATGAGAAAAGGAAAAACTTCAAATTGCATTTTCAGTCCTAAAGAATACTGGGTCTAAAGGCTCGCATCCTATCAGAAGTTGGATAATCAAATCCTGAAGAGAAAAGCAACCGCTCCCCTCTTGGCCCCCACACAATATCTCAGGCTAGCTAAACATGTAATATATCACAATGACAAAAGATGAGCCAAAAAAAGAGAGAGAAAACCACAATAGTAGGATGATATAATCAGAACAGTTTGTTGTAAACTCAACATACCCAGCAAGTCCTCAAATGAATCTGCTAGAAGCGATGAGTCCATTAAAAGAGGTGGTGAGAATACTTGATCTTGAGCATCCTCAAAGTCATACACCGATTGTTGTGCATCAGAAGTTGCATTTGAGCCAGTAAATGAAAGAAACCCATTTACATGGTCATAATCAGAAAGCCGCTCCAATTCATTCAACATATCAGGAAAATCATCCAGCTTGCGCTCCTCCTGACCATCAGATGTATGACTCTCAAGCAAGGAATCATCCATTTGAGGTAAAAATAACCTTTTACTCCTCAATGAAGAAGCCTTTCTTGAAGCAGCCTTTTTTTCAGCATCTAAATGAGAAAACCCACTTTCTGAAAGAGGGGCAAAGAAGTGCTCAGAACTTCCATCAGAATGACTGTCACGTGATGATTCTGAATTGCAGGACCGCAATGACAATGCTGCTTCTCTTACTGACCTCTTCAAATTCTGGACATAGGAACTATCACTCTCTGCAAAACAAAGAATGAAAATCAAAACCTACGAAATAGGGCCATCAACCAGTTCGTTCAACGAGTGGATAAAACTATCACAACATCCTAAAAGACTCCTATTTTGGTAAATCTACTCCAAAACTTATTTACAATTAAGGCAAATGGGACTCTGCAATAATTTGATGATTTTTAGGAACATTGGAGTATTTTACAGTGTTGTGTGGGACCTTGGGAGTAATTTTCCCTCAATTTTTTTATGAAACCCTATAAGCTTAAAAAAGAATGCACCAGTCAAGCAACAGAGTAGACACAGGAAACCTTCTGGTAAAGTCTCTGCTTGATTACTTGAATTAGGATTCAAAGATTTCCCTTCAGAAAGATTCTCAATTTGGCTGGTCTGAGGAGCTGTACTATGCCTCCTTTGCACATTTCCAGCTTTTCCAGAAGTTGGAGTCAAGCTAAATAATTGAGGAAGCTTTAAAGTAGGACTAGCTGACATCTTATCAAGCTGAATATTAGACATTCTTGACGTCACCTCACCAACATCATCAATACTGCCATCCTGAATAATTCAAGTTCAAGGGTAAAAAATCAGATCTCTGACTGTTAAGTAATAGCACTAAAATAACAGGAAAATAGAAACCGACCTCCCATATGTTCAGACCTCCCTCTTATCTTTAAAATAAGATAAAACAACAATTGATATTAAAATAACAACATTTACAAATGTGACTATTCTGTTTTAGCTCTTAGGACCCAAGTTTTATATTGTGCACAAAAATGACAGAAAGTTCTACATAATTTTAACCAAATCCAAGAGGAATCGTTAATAATTGAAGGAAATAACTGATGAATAGTTACCATCCTCACACTACTCTGCGTTTGAATAGGGGATGTTGATTGCCCATGATGTCTGTTTGATGGGGGTAGATTGGAGGCTATGCTGTTCACCTTTTCTGTACATTCTGATATGGACTTCTGCATTGTTGGAGCAACTTCCTTCAGTTGGTTAATAAGGACCTGCACATAAAGGGCGCTTGAATGTAAGAAATACAACGGAGACTGATCATTTAAGTATAGGGATGGCAGTAGTATGTCAACTCCACAAAAATACTCCACCCTCCTTCCCAAAGAAAGAGGAAAGATGAATTGACATTTGAATATATTGGTACTTAAGTATAGAACAAGAAGACAGTGAGAGGCATGTAACTCCTCAATAACACAACCACTCTGACGAAGCTGCCAGTGGAAGTGCTTCAGCCTTAGAAAAATCTTATGGTGGTTAAGCATGATTTAATTCTTGACCTGAAAGCTAGCCAAATGTTGCTGATGCTCTGCAAGAGTTGCTGCTAATGACTCAGCATGCCCACTTGACCCACCTTCTTGTGCACTTCGCAATATATCTGGACCCTCTCCATCATTTGCTTTTGCCTACAGATCATAGCATAGTGAGAAGTTTATATAAGATATAAATAATGCTCTGTGGAGTTCAATGGAAAAAGGATATATATATATATTAGGTTTGACATTGTTTTTCTTGAGTCAAAATAAGGCAGAAAAGAACCGTGACAAAATGTCATAATTGATAATTTTAATCACAAAGCTAAAAGCTTTATAAGTCACTAGTCAGGTCATCCTGGTTCCAAGAGTTAGAATTAAAACTAAAAAGAAATATCATTTAAATAAGAGTGAGACAAACTTATTTTTGTGGATATATTCTCTATGTTTAGAAGTCTATCATATTTTTCCTGAATCATTAAGGCATGCCTAAGATTCCCCATTGATAAAACAATTGATGCTGGTAGTCTTGGAGTAACCTATCCTTAGTACCCATTTTAATAACAATTATGTATAGTTAAAGATTATATATACATGTATGCGCTTATATATGTAAGTATATATGTAAATATAGTTAAAGCAATGGTTTTAATGTAAAACTTAAAAGATAAACGTGCAAATATATGAGCTAAGTGCATAGACGATAGTTCAAGTAATTTAGATAAATCCCGTGCCATAAAGTTGATATCTAGCATATGAACCAAAAATTATCACACCATATATAACAATAAAAACTATCAGGGACCAAATGAGACAAATAGGAAGTTATTTTTGTTCTTTGGTGCTATAATGTAATGTTTTCCAGAATATCTTATTGCTAATGAATCTCGTCAAGAAAACAGCACAGAGAATCCTACTGTCTCAACCATTTTTAAGTAAAAACTAATTTACTAAAATGCATATTTCTACAGTTAGAAAAAATATCATGAACTCATGAAGTATCCTAAAGTTAAGCCAAGTGAACCCCCCACCCAAAAAGAAAAAGAAAAAGGGAGATAGGGAAAGGATAAAAAAAGGAGGCATATGAAAAGAACAGAACAGCCTAAAAAACATACCAGATGAAGCGATTGCTTATGAATACGTTGCAAAGCATGCGTCCATCGCCGTATAACCTCGGCTACATCAACTGTTTGGTGAACTCTTCCAGTTCTATCGTCAGCTTTTGAAAGCATCTCATTACTAAGATGAAATCCTTCATTCTCCTCATTTTCATCCATACGCACAGCTGGCAAATCCCCAGGCTGTCCAGATAATATGTCTGAATAAGGTGCCTGAGAACTCTGGTCCATTGCTGCAAGCAAGGATGTCCCAGAGATTCGGTACCTGAAATTTATGCATCAGAAAGTGAGTTCGAACAAATGGTCTCCCTATATTGAATAGGTCCTGATGCATCACTACATTACCTGTGTTCCCGGTGAGCTATCAAGTCTTCAATAGGTCCTGATGCAAGAACTTCATGTTGACCTGTACAATGATGAACAAAATCAAGATCATCATTATTTGGTCTCTCTTTTTTCTTTTAGCTTATTCAAAAAACAAGAACAAAATATTAAGAGGAAGGGACAAAGGTCTTTTTCATAAAAAGAGAAAACAGGAAGATAGTGTGTGGAATGTCATGATATAAAAAATACCACAAAGTACAGGAAAAGTATAATTAGCAAATCAGAAATTAAAATGGAAACATGTACTATAGTCTATATATAACTGCTGGTTTTTAGGTGTTTGCTATTAAGAATAATTAGCTCATACATATCATATTTTTGTTAAGTCTAATAACAAATGCCTAAGGAAATTTAGCTAGGTTTTGTCAGAGAAAATTTGCACCAAACTTTGAAGTCAGTCATATTCTTGAATGAATGGACAAGAAATTCATCATACAAAACAAGTGTATGTGCAAGAAAAATAGTGAATAGAAGAGCCAAATCTGACCAACAGAGCTTCAACAGAATGCAAAACCGGTGAACAATCTGTGAGATAGAGGAAAGACTCAAGGCCCTGTTTATGAGTTTATAAAATAAGCAAACATGCGATCAAAATAATTTATTTTTATGCTATTCAAAATTCAAAAACAATTCAGTAAGTCTTATAGCAACAAACAAACACTCAAGGTGCACAATTACTGATGAACTCTTCCAGGTAATTGCAAAAAAGGAAAACAAGTATAGAAACAAAATGACATTACTGAAAACCTATTATACAATTATAACAACATCACACGCTTAAAGACTTTGAAAGTGAGGATAGTAAAATGACATGATCAATTGGAGTACTGCAAAAGCACAAAGGTTATTTTACATTCTTACTTTTACGAGCTAATAAAGACTCCCATAGGCGGGTAGCCTTTGAAACTAAATGAGAATTCTGACTTGAAGTGGATACAAGATCATCCCAATGTTCTCCTTCCAACTTCACTTTATTCCTCAAATCATGAAGTTTCTCCAGTTCTTGTTGCAAATAAGCCTACATCCAGGTTGTACATAACAAACATTTCAAAGAAATATGTGACACATTCTTGGAGGGAAAAGGGGAAAAGACAGATTTGACTTTTTTGGATATATTAAGAAAACAAATTAAATTACTCTAAAATATTTATATTTGTCATTTTTTTCTCCAAACTATTCTGTCTAACTTATAAATTGATATATATTCTAAGGATATACAACATATAATATGATTAAGTAACTTATTTAGCTTCTTTAATCTCTCCAAAAAAAATCAATTATATCTTATATTTGGGATTGGAGGAAGTATGATATATGAACCAATTTCAGAAAATAACCTTCAGACAACTGCTTACCTCTTCAGCACATAGGCCACGAAATTCAGCAGTCATTTCATGAGCTAAGTTTGACCACATAGCCTGCCGTTGTACAGCCATTTCTGCGTTCTTAAGAAACTTCCTTCTTTCAAGTGCTATTCTAGCCTATTTGAGACAAGGGACGAGATTTACTTACTCAAGTTCAGGCCAGTTGTTTCCAAAGAAATGATCAAGATAAAGCATACAACATCCTACCATAACTAGGAAACCAAGAGTGACATCACCGAAAAAAAATGTTAATTACAAAGAGTGCTAAAGAGTATACTAGGCAAAAACAATAAAATCCTTTTCTTACGGAAACCTTCAAATTGAGCAATATGGCAATAGAAGTAAAAGTAAACTAGAAACGTATATCATAAAGCATTACAAGCTATAATGAGACTTGAACACATTTACATCTAGAAAATCATCACAATAGAAAAGGCTGTGAAAGATTAACCTCAGAAGTTCTTTCATTCTCTAGTAGACAAGCCAAACACGGTTTAAATTACAAGGCAGCAAGCATATAGTCAGGATTAATCCGATCTTTGGATTATTTCTTTAACAATTATTAGTAATACCTTTGTAACAGGAAGTAGAGTAGCTGCATGTGAGAATGCTACATCAGTCAATGGAGCAGGCAAAGGGTTAGAAGTTACATCAGCTGCAAATGTTCGTCTATGAACCTCTCGCAAAGCATGCAAGGAAAGCTGCCAAAGAAGTTCAACAAACCTGCACCACCATGTACATCTGAATAACTTCGAAGTTGCTCAAGAGAAATATAAATTCCAAGCCTTCATATGCAATATAAACCATGAGATTCCCAGGTGGCATTCTAATAGATTTGTTTGAATGGCATTTTGTACTTGAAAAAAGAGTTCAATTTGTGAAGAAAAAGTTCTTCTCGCCAACTTTCTTTAACTTTCAGAAATAACAAGTGTCACTAAGTTTGTAGACACTACAACATCGTCTTTTCAACGACCCAAAAAACATTCAAAGAAATTAATTGTATAATAACAATGCATTAAGAACATTGTCAGCTAAATTCGCTTGTCACCAGCAGACAATGTACAATGCATTGTTCTAAAACCACAAACATATTAACATTTTTTGGTAACTGGATTAGGATAACAAGCAACTGCAATCAGCAAAATATGATGGTGAACAAAACTCCGACAGAACCAGCAAAAAGTACATATTTCAAATGGATATGTTTTGCAGTTTTTCCCAGAAATCAACAATGCAAATCAAAACTGAGGATTTCAGGGGGGCAAAGGTCTGGAAAGAGAGAGAACAGAAGTACTGACCTCGGTCCACAACACGTAGCAAGTGAAGAAACTCTTGAATTGCTCCTCGGAAGCGCACCCTGCGACTCGAGCTCGCTAATAATCCCTTGCACGACCTAGTAATACAACCCCAGCGCTATTTAAATAAATTCAATTCGAATTTAAAATTCAAACGGGGAAGAGAAAACGAACCGAAACCCAGGAAATAGTACTGGAGAAATACCAAAGTACCGCCAATTGTACTCAAAATAGTAATACCTTACGGAAATCTCGCGATTGCGCCGAATCAAAAATTGGCCAAACCTTGTCAAAATCCTGAAGATCCAAAAAAGTTCCAGTTAGGAGCAAATCACACAAAAATTTAGAAGCATCCGCCAAAAGAGGCAGACAGGGAAGGATGGATGTAATGTGTGTGTGCAAGTGGTGAAACATGAAGAGTAGACGAAATATCACAACAGAGAAGATACTTTAGCGGATTGAACTGGGCCCCTGAGGGAAGAGAGTATGAAGTAGAGGAGCTGTTCCCCCAATTTAGGGTTGGAATGGCGGAAGAGTCCGACGCGAGGGGTGCCATTGGAGGCTCCAACTCCGATAATAGCCGGATCCAGACCTAACAGCAAACAGTTAGTATACATTGCACTCTCTAGCTCTATCTCCCTCTCCTTCTCTCTGTCCATCGTCATCACCGAACCCACCCTCTGTCTCTCAAAAATTGTTGCAGCAAGCCAGCAACAACTTCTTTCTTCTCTGCCGTTCCTTTTCTAAGCTTCCTTTTGAATTCTTTCTGATCCTGCTCTATTGTCTTTCTTTAATCTTTATTTCCGCATAATCCACCCCACGGAATGTCTTTCTAGAAAACGCAGGTCAGCCCAGGATCTCCTTGTGAGAGAGTTTGATATTACGAAATGGACCATAATTTGAATCATGAGAGAATTATTATTATTTAATCTTTTTCGAAGAAAATACGGGAAGGGGTCTGTCACTCTGTTGTGATTTAAATGAATTGTTAATCAATTAACTAAATAGTTAAATTACTGGTTTATGCTGGTCGATGGGACCCCTCGGAGTCACGTTCGGCCAACTCAAGAATTTGAAATCCCGTAGGCACGACTTGGATTTGGGAAAACGCGTTGTCGTCGCTGCCGGCCGGTTAAATTTGCTATGCATTGTCGTTTCACAGTTTGCACTGCCGGTAAAGTAAAAAACGACAAAACTAGCCCTTGTCTTCTTATTCCTCTATTTTTAAATGCCAAGAATAATAACACACAGTCACACACACACACGCATATTTCATTTAGATTTTTACGTCACGCAGAAAAGGATGACATAAACTTTCAAAACAATGAATGTGCAATTATTGATCTGGTATCTCAGCATGAAGGTCGTTTAAATGAGTTTTTCTTAATAAAATATTAATATCAATAGATTTTGATTCTGAGCTGGAGATTGTAACTGTATTTGTTTATTCTACTATAATAATAATAAGTGCAAGAAAACCAAAATAAAAAATAAAAATAAAACATCACTTGAAAGGGAAAATTACGATTTCCTAGCTCTTTTTGTTAAGCGAAGCCAATGTGTAATGCGCCATTGACACTTTTATTGGGATGGAAGCTACTCCTTTTCGTCAGTCCTTATGTGGTTCTTCGTTCTAATTGGATATCGACGTTGACATTTGTACCATTGGTTGCATCTGTTCTTTGATTGAAGGGGAAAAAAGGTGCTGTCGTGTGGTTTAAAATTAATCACAGAGGTTAAATTAAGATTCCGCCAAACTTACATGTTAAGCGTGTTTTTTATTTTTAGTTTATCAAAAATACGTTCATAAAAAATATCACTTGTCGAATTAAAAAAAAAAATCAGCTCAATAAACTGAAAACTGTTTGAAGAGTTGCATATATCAAACCTTATCTCATTGGAGAGTAGCGAGAGATTGTTTAAGAATCGGAAAAATATGAAACTTATAAATATTTGGGCCGCGTCACGTGAACGGACCGGCCCATCATTTCACTTGCATTTGGAATAGCTAGGCCTAACATAATTTATATTGTTATACCCAATAAAATCGGGTTAGATTTATAGCCAAGAGGGAGGGGGGTTAGATCCAAAGATGTTATCTCTCTCCCTCTATATATATATATATATATATATAGGGATAGGTTATTCTACCTACTCCTATTTTACCTACGCCTACCCCTTCCTTTACCGTTAGATCATGATCTCATCCAACGGCTGAGATTTAAGATATAAAATAAACATTTTACCCTTCTAGATTTAAGATATAAAATAAACATTTTACCCTTCTCTCTCCCACCCTCTTTCTCTCTCTACACCCTCCACTGGTGGTGCGACTGCAACGGCTTCCCTCTCTTCATCCTTCATTTTTTTTTTTGCAGCTAACCAATTTCAAAGAAAGGGGCTGGATCGACCCCGTACCAACCCTAGGCATTTCTATACGAGATATTCTGTCATCTATATGAGATTTCTATTTTACCAACCCTAGGCATTTCAAAGAAAGGGGCTGGATCGATCTTTGTCGTCAGCATTCATGCTGCTCACCGTCGTAGTCGAACCTGTTTCTCGTTGCCGGACACTTCGAACGGTAATTTTGCTCCCATTTTGCATGGGCACCGTCGGTTCCGAGATATTCTAAATTTTTTCTCCAGTAATTGCTATCTTCTCCCCCTTTTTCATGGTCGGCATTTGAAATTTTCCGATCCAGCTGTTAGAATATCTCAACGAATGTTTGCAATTTGAATTTCCGTTGGCATGTTATTGGCTAGCAAGCTTCTTGATATACGATGACAAATCTTATTTGATTCACAGTTTGAAGACCTTACTTGAATACAGTGACCAGAACAAGATACAGGAGAAATCTTATGATGGCAGGAATTGGTTTATACTCCGATTTTTCTTCCTCCGGGTAATTTATGTTTATCTTTAGCTTAATCTTGAGAATTACTCTGCAGCTGGATTCTTTTATTTACTTAACAAAATTATGGTAAATGTGACTGAGATTTAGTTCTTGGATGATAAGCTTAACAATTCAATGTGTTATAGTTCCTGATTTTGAACATGATCCATTTGTGTCCACTTAAGAAAAGAAGCAACATTTCCAAGTTCTTACTCTGCTGGGAGTTTCATTTACTCAGTCCCAGTTGTATATTGATATTTTAACATGAAAATGTGATTGGACTCTGCTGACTTATTTGCCATGCCAACCAAAAAATCAATTGTTAACATGTGTTTCCCTTGCAATCAAATCTAAGAAAGGAATAGGATTAGTGAGAACCATTTCATTGGATCTATCCACATCGTTTGTCAGCACATCCATATGTTTCTGCAACCCTGTAATCAAGTTAAATGCTTAACTATACACACACAATGATAGAATTGATTGTATACATCTCTTGTCAACTTGAAGTATAAAAATCTAACAGATTACACTATTCATAAGCCATAACAGTGTAACTTGTACCGAACACTGTACCTCTATCCATTGTCATCGTCGTCATCTACCCCTACTTTAACTTGTATGAATTTTTCACCCAAAATTTTGTTGAAATAAATATATTTTTCAGTCAAAAAACATCTATTATTACTTATTCCATGCATTATGCAGGGGAAAAAATCAAATGATTATAAAAGCACTCAAGCATTCAATACATAAACGTGAGGTAATTCAAACAACCAACCTTCAAATTGAATTCTAAGTTCTGCATTATGGGATTTCTGCTATGCGAGTTTCAGAGCTAATTCATGCATCTGCACACCCAAAGAGAGAGAAAGATATCATAACAGTCAATTTATCAATACAGTAAAACGCATTAGACAGTTTTTTTTTTCTTTGTGATAATTAGACAGTTAGCATAGCATAATGGCGTCCGTGCAGCTTCTGTGCCACATTACTTCTAGGAATGGAATACTATAAGCTGAACGTGTCTTGGTGATAGCCCCCAGGACAGTTAGCATAATTGTTATATAGCAGATAAAAGTACATCAAACATGATTCTTCTAATTAGAACTCTGTTCCACATTCATGTGTTTCAACGTCCAATAGTAATAATGTTTTACATGTCAATTTTTTATTTAGGCAGTAATAAACTGAAGTGCTCATGTATGCTTCATTGTTCTGCTCAGGTGAGAAGGAAACTTGTTGAAGATTGGCTACCAGTCCTAGTTGCATGCGAAGATAATTTGTTGAGTTAATTTTTTTGCCCAGATGGATGATACAGGAACCAATTTTACACAACTTAGAGATATTGATGAGGATCCAACAGATTGCATTGACTTTAATGATGAGATTGAGTATGACATGCCTCATGAAATGGAAGAGCACTTGCAGAATGACTCATGAGATATTGATGGTGAATGGGTTACATATCGAGTTTTTAATAGAAGAGACATAAAAGATTCAGCAACAGTTGAGATGAAGTTGGAAAGTAGAGAAGCTAGGTGTTCATGTCTTTATTTTGAGTTCATTGGAAGCTAGGTGTTAATGATGAGATTGAGTATGACATGCCTCATGAAATGGAAGAGCACTTGTAGAATGACTCATGAGATATTGATGGTGAATGGGTTACATATCGAGTTTTTAATAGAAGAGACATAAAAGATTCAGCAACAGTTGAGATGAAGTTGGAAAGTAGAGAAGCTAGGTGTTCATGTCTTTATTTTGAGTTCATTGGAATCCTATGTCGGCATGTTCTTGCTATTTTTTTGTTGAAAATGTTGAGCGATACCGCTACACTTCATTTTGCGACGTTGGTGCAGGGATGGAAATGATGTGCTAAGTAAAGACAAAGAAATGTGTTTTCTTAATGGAGATGGATTGGTTCACAGCCTTCATCTAAGCTCTAAATGTCAAAGACTTATTGAGCTTGCACAGAGGTCAGATGAAGCATTTAAATTTATTTCTGACGGTCTTGAAGCTCTTACTACATCTGCAGAAAAGTTTCCAACATATGGAGTGTAACAACCCGACTTTTCAAAAGCAGTATAAATTTTTTTTTTAAACAAACATCATTTGAAAACATCAGAGTAGAGCAACAGAGCGATTGAGTAACTGATATGTATATATAAAACGCCGTAAGTCTGGCTGGTTACAACAGCGGTACAGAAACCGCATGGTTCAGAAGTAATATATAATAGCAAAAGGAAAGCTTCCGCCAGAACAATGAAAGGAAGTCTTCAGCCGGGTCTTCTACTCGAGCTGCTTGCCTCTCTCCTCGGTCCTTGGTCCTCCCGACCACGACGCTATATTAAGAGCCGAGATCCGCACCGGATCTCGGGTATCGATTAACCTCATGTATACATACACACATATGGGTCACCAAACAACAACAAATAAACCACACCCAACCAATGCACATGTATCGCTCCCAGCATTACAGATGTATCGCTCCCAACATTATAAATGTATCGCTCCCAGCATTATAAATGTATCGCTCCCAACCTTACATCCCAACAACACCCCACATATACACACCATACACACATCACATACATACCATATACAACATACTATATCCATCGAGTTAGTGTTACGATGCGAACGTACCTTCGTTGACGGTAAATAGTACGTCTAACGTAAATTAGTATTTCGACGGAAAACAATGTTCGTCCGACAATGCACACGTTGGACAGTAAGTAACGGCAGCAAACTAGGATTTCTGACGTCCTATAAGAGTAATATCACTTCCATTAGTGATTTGACACAATAACTGGCATTTTAGGTAAAAATTACCATTTTGCCCCTATACCCCTAATAGGCGGAATTTCGCCAGCACTTCGTTACTCTGACAAATTTTCTTCCCGAAATTTTGCCAGAACTTCGACGCCATTTTGATTTTCGAAAATAAAGACTAAAATAGCCCTCCCATATGATACCCAATCATACTTGAAAATTTAAAGGCTATTCTAGCATTATAACACCTACTTGTGAAAGAGCTATAAAAGCTTCAACTTTTCAGGTACTCGATCCCCACTAAGTTTTTTACCTCGTCAGGAATTTTTCAATGCAATGAGGCCTAAAAAACAATTGTAGGAATCTCATTCCCTACTTACTAAAACTATCTAACAATTCTACTAACTACCGAACTAAAACTAAAGACCGAAAGACTTACCCGTTAAAGACTTCTCCAGAATTTTTCCAGAGCTTCTCTCTCTTCTTTCTCCCTCTAAGATTTCGGCCAAAGGAGGAGGAATTGGTGTGAAGAATTTGTGAAGAAGGGCATGCCTATTTATAGAAAATCTAAGGGACAAAATTGGAATTTTGAAAATTGTTACAACCTTGGAAAATCAACACCAAAATGGTGTAAAATTCTTGACCATGGAGCTTGGCTGGTCGACATCTTTGGGTGATGTGGCAGCCCTCAATTGGTCCAAAAATTTGATGACAAATGCCACTTATTGCCCGGATCTGCCGATTTCCCCGATCGGTAACCGATTCGCGTGATTTCGGAAAAATCTCGAACTTCTGGATTTACAACTTTGAAACCATTTCCTCACTCATTAGAAATGTCCAAGTTAACCTAAATTTTGATCCCATATAGGGCTCCAACAGTCTAGTTGAAGTTTCCTCGAAAAACGTGTCCGATCGCGTCCGGTTTCAGAACGCATTTCTGAAATTATCAACTTCTTCAGAAAAATTCACTGATTCCAAATATGTTAAAATAAATTCAAACTCATGCCTAGATGTTGAGTTAGAATTTATTTTCTCTATATCCAAAAATATGCTCATATGCATTTTTCCCTATTTTGTTTTATTAGGAAATGCACAAACGACTTCAGAATTTTCTTCCGGAAGAGTCTAACAGAAGATAATAACTCACTGATCAATATTTTTCCTTGACTTTGGAAATCTCATTCCTAGATCTCTAGATAGGATCCGTTTCCTAATTTCTAAATTACTATTCACATTTTTTTACTTTAATTAATTATATTATTATAATAATAACCACTTGCACATATATTTTCTTTCTCATTTTTCATTTTTTTCTTCTCTTTTTCTAGGCCTAATTTTCGGCTGGCCTTTATTTATTTTTAATAAATATTTATTTTTTTATTTAATTAATTATTTAATGATTTATTTATTTAATTTTTCCAAAAATTCCTCAAAAATTCCTAATTGGTCCATTCTTGTATTTAGGCTTAAAAATACCTAAACTCACTTATTTTTCTCAAAAATCTCCAATCAATTAGTAAATATATTATTACTAATTTTCAACTATTTTCCACTAATTTTTGAGCTTTACATAATTATTCATGAATTTCCTTTACTTATGCTTAATTAATTAGCCAGAAATTACTTAATTACTTTATTATCATTAGTTGATAATTTTCTTAATTAGAATACCTCATTACCTCATAATTCTTGCACTGACATTTCTGTTTCCATGTGTTCGCTTTATTTTAGAATTTGTGAGGGCATTATGGTCATTACCATACTTTTGAGCATTCTTCTTCAATTTCTCCAAGTTTGTAATTTATCAAATTACCAAAATTAGAGATATACGCTCTCTCAATTTAAATAATTATTTCATTGCCCTTTAGGATTTTTCACCGTTTTCCTAAGTTATTTACTCCTCCCAGGGGTATTTTGGTCATTTTGGCACTTTGGCCCTTAAATTCCCTAATTCAAATTTCGGGGTATTACATGGAGAGAGTACACAACTTGAGGATATTGACATTCAGTACTTGAATTCTCAACTCGAAGAGTCTTCTATGATGAACTTGAAGGATCCCAACATGTCCCAGCACGAAAGGCGGAAAAGGATTCGTAGCGGAATTGAAGAAGCGTCAAAGCAAACCAATATTTGCGGACATTGCAAAAAACGAGGACATAATAAGCGCACCTGCAAAGAAATTAATATGCATTGATTATAGTTTTTTTGTGTGGATTATAATACAATTTAAATCAAAGGGTGGATTATAATAACGTTCCACTTTTTTTGTGTGGATTAAGTTCTTTAGTTCTAAAATTTGTGTTATGGTTTCTGTTATTTATTTATAGATTTTTTGTTATGGTTAATACAATAATACAATTACTGAAAGAAAATAATCAATTTTATTGATATGACAATTGCTCATTACAAGTCCGGGATGATTACAACGAAATAGGTACACCGGCTAGCAACAAACGCTACTGCACCTTCATGGAAAGAAAATGCTCCCACACTTCTCTAATGGCTATTTCAAACTTTCAATGGATTGTGTAGGTCATCGACTTCATTTGGCTATTTTATTCGTAATCTTTGTTCTTCCTTCTTTTACTTTCTCATCCGGTCCAAGATTTTTCGCCGCAATACTGATAACCATAATTATTTGAGCATTATTGGATTCATTTATTGTTGTTTCTTGACCTAACTGACACACACTCTCAATTAATTTGTGACATTATGTTGTCATGCATGCATCCTTATGAGATATATACGTGACAGCTTCAAGACTAAAATTACTATAATTGAACCCTTATGTCTAACACAACCCTGTCACCTTGTGAATTGTGAATCGAAACATAGATGAGGAAATATATGACAGTAAAATTTCAATGATGGAAGAAGGCTCCACAAATGTAGCCAGTTAGACCAATCTTAAACGTTATACAAGCATACCAAAGCTTCAAAAAATAGTCAACATATGATATATAACAACAGTCTAACCATACTAACCTATCACTAAAATAATTTAAAACCAACAGAAGAGGCAGCCATTTTAACATTAATCTGGGAAAAAAATACTAGAACATGACAAGCCCAATGATGGTAGACCTGAACAATTAAACAGAGAAACTGTCAAAGTACCTCGCAAAGCTATTAGAACTTGTAGGCTATTAAGCCCATGACCTATTCCTGTGTTCCTGCATGAAATGAAAACAGATCTTGACCAAATTTTGCTTTAGACTTACTATCGAGAACAAAATGATTTGAATGTACATCCAAAAAGAGGGGGGGTACCTGCATTGCAATCAACCATTTAAGTGAAACAGAATTAATCATTGCAAGGAACGTGCTTAAAGAAAACTGCATGGACAACTCAGCTTTTAGAAATAAAATATTTCCGATTTCATTTTCTAGCTTTAAGAATTCACGGAACCTGGGAGATAATAGATCTAATGAAAAGAAAAATAATGATCGATTCTTTCTTATGCTGTGAGAATGTGATTTAGACCAACTTGCAATAGAATTTGGATATATGCGTGGCAATATCCAGTTATGTTTCATGACATTATCTGTCCGTGCAGTGCATGCACTGCTAGAAACATGGAGTTACAAATACACCAGCAGCAACCATGGATCACATATCAATTCTTGATGCTCCAGAAAGAACACCAAGAATCACCAAGAAGCTCACATTATCCAATTAAAATTATGATATGTGTTACATAAGATACTTAAAATTTCATATCAGTCAATTATAGAAAGGAGTTCAAATGAAAATAAAACAAGAATAGCAGAAAATTATATTTTAAATTAAAAAAATCAAGAACACAGCCCAAAATAGAGCTAACAAGTAACCCTATCAGTAAATTTTGATGCACATGCAAGAGTAGAAGGCTGCATATTTTTTAGATTTTCAAATGGGTTGGGATACTCGAAGAGAGCTTACTTGGAGAGTGTCACCAGATGGATCAGTCATACAACGAGGTTCATTAATTAATTCCCAACCTATATAGTGGGATCATTTCTATATTCAACTCCAGTGATAGTATTCTTCCTTGTCAGAACAGTCTGCAAGAGAATTCAGAGGAAGCTAATGGTTAACTAAGAACAGTCTCAAGGATACAAATATTCATCAAAAGCAATGTATGTGCAGCAAAATGAAAAGCAAATAATATAGCAGAAATAACAAAGTAGACATGTTTGGTTGAAGTCATTTTGTTATCTCCATTTATCAAGCTAATTGATTATCGTCACAGCCAAAAACAGAATTGCAAATTAAAACCCCCACGAAAATACGACTAATTCATTATGTGCCTGAAGGACTAGCTTAATTTTCATAACATATTCGGTTAAAAATAAGCCAAAGGTGTGGTGAGGCATTTTCCACACAATCAGAAGGAATGTCGCAGTTGCTTTGGGGCATTCGCATCACCGATATCAGGGAAGCCCAGGGGGCATCGTGCGAGGACCTAAAATATTGGACCTAGCAAGGTAATTCAACAATCACCTTCGCGGTGGAGAGGGACGAACGACGCAGAACCTGGAACAAAATGGTCTGGGTTGTTCCTCGTTCGATCCAGCCCCTTTCTTTGAAATTGGTGGAAAAAAATCGAAGCTATCGGTGGGAGAGAGGGAAGCCGTCGGTGGAGGGGTCCGGTTTCTCTCCCCTCCCATATTCTGCCCATCCCTCATTGTCTTCCATCCTGACCGTCAAAATTTTGATCCAAGGGGCCATATTTATTTTTAAAAAAACCGCGCGCGGTTTTGTTTACCGCACGCGGTTTTTGCAAAAATAAATCTGGCCCCTTAGATCAAGATTTTGACGGCCAGGATGAAGGACAATGAGGGATTGACAGAATCTGGAAAAGGAGAGTATCTCCTTCCGTCGGTGGAGGGGGTAGAGAGAGAAAGAGGGTGGGAGAGAGAAGGGGTAAAAAGTTTATTTTATCCCTGAAATCTCAACCGTTGGATGAGATCATGATCTAACGGCTTTGAGAGGGGTAGGCAGAGGTAGGTAAAATAGGAGTAGGTAGAATAACCTATCCCATAATATATATATATATATTATCATCATCTAGTATCTGATTTGGGATTCATGATTGTTGTTTACAATACAGGTAACTCATCTGAGACTTGAACTCGAGGCTTAAAATGATTTAATGAGGTCTTACACCGCTAAATTTACTTTATACTAGTAGATCCAAAGATTCTTTCTAAGTTAATAAATTTTTATTCGTTTAAACATTCGTGAATTTACATTTTCTCTTCGTATTGATGTCTTCATTGTTAAAACTTAAAACTAGTGTTAATAGTCATTTTCGCCAGGGAAGTTTTGGTTGAAGAGCAATGGTATCCGAAAGTTTTTTCATTAGTAAAATTACTCTGAAAGTTAACAAAACATGGAAATTTTACCTTATCATCCTCCAATGTTAAGTTTGACTTATAAATCAGTCAAACATCCCACATGTCAAGCCACCTCATTGTCCACGACACTGAGACCATTAGGACACTTCATAATCTATTTCTTTCTCTCTTGCTCATTCCCTCTTTTATGGGGGGGGGGGGATTATTCCCAGTTCTTCACCCTCGCATGAGAAATTCAAAGCCATCAAGACAACCATGATATCAACGAGCATAAAGAAATAGAACAGACCACAATCAATTACTTCTTGTAATAGATATCAAGCAAACCAAAGAAAAGCTAAAGATTAAAGAGAACAAAATCTTTGAAATTATAGAAATATAGATTACTAATCCAGCGCCTTCCATTAAGCATTTCGCTTATAAGGAAAACCTAATCATGAGGGCATAACACATGAAAAATATCCTTATCCTAAATTAAAACTTAGTGTAGAGAGAGAGATAGAGTTTTCTATTCTTTCTTTCACCTCAATATGACAAATTAGAAGCATAGCAAAGTTAGGCAGACGATTTTAAAAGGCCCAAACCTTAAAATCATGACAATATTAAACTAGAGAGATGAAAGGTTGTCGTCATTGCGGATCTCAGTGAACCAGGTCTCAGGGAGTGAGTGGGAAAATGTTAAGACCCAAGGCAGGTAACTGTAGAATATACTCTAATCTACGAGAAGACGCAAGACTCTTGCGAATTCAATTAGATTAGCCAATCTCTGATCGCCCAAGGAGAATCTCCTGTTTCAATTTACTCTCTGAAATATTCGATGCTTTATTGATGAGACACTAGGCCTATTTATAATAATTTACAGAGAGAGACTCTATCCAAAAAGATAAATACTAAATCTATAAATATATCTAAATCTAAGATTTAGATAACTAATAATAACTCTTAAAGATAGAAGATAATATCTAATAAGATATTCCTCTTATTTCCTAATTCCTAAAGATATTCATAAAGATAATAAAAGATAAAACAGACTAACTAAAAATCCTAACAACTATATCTTATCTAATAAGATATTCCTAAAAATAATATAATTAAAACAGACTCGATTAAATAAAAGATAATCAAAACAATAAATTAAAGCATAGCGAGTTGGATCGCTATCAGAAAAGAAGGTGAGGCAGAACAATAAGAGAAAGAGGGGGGGGGGGAAGGCAAGGAGGAAGCCATGTGTGGTTCAGATGTGAAGACCAAAGGTGGTTGCACTCAGATATGATCTTCACTCAATTTCGATCACCACCTCAATGTGAAGCCGCAACAATTAACTCAGTAGAAACTAGAACTCGAGAACACGTATCGTTTCTCTTTATATAGTTCGATGTTAGATTTATCCCTTTTCGCCGCCTGGGGGGAGATAACTTTGGGTGGGGTGGTCAAAGAACTGGGAATAACTCTTTTTTTTTTTCCAGAAAAGAGGGAAACGAGGAAGAGAGAAAGAAAGAGACGATGAGGTATCATACTGGGTTTAGTGACATGGATGATAAGGTGGCATGATATGTAGGAAGTTTGACTGATTTGTCAGTCAAACTTAATAATAGAGGATGATGGGGCAATATTAGCAATCTTGCTCTTAAAAAAACTTTCGGATATCCACTGCCTTGCAACCAGAACTTTTCAGGAAAAAATGACCATTAACCAAAAATATCATAAATAACATGACACATCTTTGAAAGTTTATAATAGTCTTGTGCAAACTTGAATAATCTATATTGTGGTTACATACATTGCGTGGAGTTTAAAAGTTGGGTTAAAAGATTTAAACACCATGCTAGGATTGGGGGGAAAGCAATCATGCTCTGAATTAATTCTCGTGAGGATGTTTTTTTTTTAATAATATATGTGGAGGGGGGGGGGGGTGTGGGGAGAAATTTTCTATTAAAAAATTTATTGGTGAGAAGCGAGTCTGATAAATATTTATACACATAAAGTGTTAGCTACGTGAAATTTTTTAATACCACTGATAAAATTTATATCATTTTTCTTGGATGTTTATTTAAGATGATTGTTACTGATTATTAATATTTTTTTGTTACTGATTATCAATAATTGATAAAACAAAAATAATTGTTCACCAGGTGGTGTTGTGAACCAATCAACCATGAGCAAGGGCGGACCCAGAAAAATAGTGAAGGGGGCACAATTGGTGAGAGGATGCGGGGGCGAAATTTTGTTTTTAAGAGAATTTCTAAATGCATTAAAAGATAAAAGAATATAAACAAGAAAAAGAAATATTTATGAAATCAAGTGAATATTTATGATGTAATAAGAGAGACAATTATTTTAAAACCTGTCATTTAGAAAAGTATTAGAAATGCAGCTATACAAATTACAATGAAGGGTGAGCACTCAATAAGTTCAAGTACATATATTTTAATAACAAAAGTATATTATAATAAAAATAATTAAAATGTCATCCTTCTAGGATTTATTTTTTGGAATTCCATCATAATTTTTTTATTATCAATGCTATCAAATACATCCTTTTCAATATAAGAAACTAAACAATTATTCAACCATTCATCTCATATCCGATTACAAAGTGCAATCTTAATGTATTAAGGGTAGCCACCAAACAATCATGCAATCATTCAAACATGTATTAAATTTTTTTTTTTTTGTTATAAAGTATCCCAAATTTAGGGGGGGCACTTGCCCCCCTTATCTACTACCTAGGTCCGCCATTGACCATGAGTTTATGCAAACTGGTGACATAAGCTCAAATTGTAAACGCATAAGAATATGATGTTATCATTAAATATTAAAATAAAAAAATAAAAAATTTGATTTAAATATTTTTAAATACAAATAATTAAAATTACATCCTTCTACATTCGTAAATTATCATATTTAACAACAAACAAATTCTATAAAATTCACATATAAAACCATTGAGCATAATGAAATCAGAAAAGTTAATACAAGTTTAAGAGCGAGCTAATAGAATTTTGTAAGATAAAAATGGTAAATCAGATGTGTAAACTCACGAATTTAACTGAGTTTACAATCTACACAAGTTTACCCTCAACTTGACACGATTTTATAAGTTATAGATATAAAGACGTTAAATTTAGAGAATTAACTCGTGAGTTTAAGAACAATAGATCCAATAACACAAAGCACCCCTTTTAAATGTTAGGCTATAAGTTTGATATTTTCTTATACACTAAATTTGATTTGATGTTTTTTTATGAGGCGAAGGAAGATAAAAAATTAAGGATCAATAAAAATAAACAGTGATTTTAATTAAAAAAATTAAAAATTAAGGATGGAGTCAACAGAACTACGAATCAAGCCAGCGAGAACTCTGCATATGCGGGCGTGAAAGAGAGGGAAGGAAGGGTGAAATTACCGATATGGTCCACTATATAAATGCGGGTCACCTGAACCCATATACAAATCTAGATGTACAGTAGTGTTCTTTAATTTCGCCCTCCACTTCTCTTTTTCTCATGTTTCTGGATGATCCTCTTTCTTTAACTTCGAAGAGGAGGAGGGTGACAGCGGTTGATTCCATGGATGCTGAAGCAACCAAGGTAATCGATTTTCTTTCTTCCTTTCTCGTCTGATATTTTTCTTCCTTTTTCCCCATCTAGGTTTGGTTATTTTCCGTCTCCTGTGCTTTACTTCTTGATTGTCTCTAGATTGGTTCTAAGGGTTTCTTGCATGTTTTCTTCCTCTCTATTATCTCATTCACTGGAAAGCTAAGGAATTTATAGTTTTTAGCGCAATCCGTGGGTTCAGGTGTTTATTTGGATTGGCATTAATATCTGGCAGTGTCAAAACATGAAATTTGATACCTGATGACGAAAATATTGAAACTCGTAGCAAGTTACCTACTGGAATCGCAACGTCTTAGATTATAATTGATTCAGGCAAAAAGTGTAAGACTTTGCATTATTAGATAGCACTCTGTATATAACATAGTATTTTGATATATTACCAAACCATAATCTGGTGGCGATACGGAATCCATCCTTTGTTAACGTGTTCTTGATGCTAGGTCAAACCATCTCAAGTTGTATGGGTGTCATTTAATTCTGAATGGTGAGTATGAAATAGAAAATATTAGCTCTATACGGTCTTAAATCTTGGCTCCTTTTCAACTTCTTCAATATAACTAATTACAAGACTTGAATCCCCTTTATGGCTCCATCAGGTGCTTTTGCACATTTAACGTCGCAATAAATATATATCCTAGAATTTAGCCATTTAGATTTTGCTCAATTGAAGTTGCATACCTAAAAGTAAATTCAAGCCGAGCTTTCTCCTATTTGTATGTAGAATTGTGCATGCCAATTAAAGGCTTCAGCGCTAGAAAATTGTAGTAATCTCTAGGTTTGCTCCTAAATGTGTTAACAATAATACATGAAAATTTAAGAATCAAAGATGCTGACATTTTTCGACTTTAATGCAGATCATGTACTATTAAATCATCTATCATAAATTACCTTATTCCATGTGATTAGAGCAATATTCCTGGATAGCTTCAGCAATCCCCATCTGCTGCATCTAAATATGCAGTTTCCTCCGCTGAGAGCCTGAGACAAAAGTGTGATGGACCTTTTCAATAAAATCATCACGTAGTAAAGCCTAAACTGATATCTCTTTCCCCTTCAAGTTTACCTACTACGGTACTGGCGTGAATATGATCTACTATGCCTTCATTCCTTTCCCCTAAAATAGTAGTTACCTTAGCTTTCTGTGAGGTATCACAGATTCTACTTTAAACTCTAAAAGTATATGTATGTTTTAGTTATCTGTATTGCAGACTTATTCATTGGAATGATGCACAATTGCTTACTCGATCTGCTGTTTTACTTCATGCTCTTTCTTTTCTGTTGTGTTTTATGGCACCAGGCCAAGCTTGCAGCCATCAAGGAAAGGTTTGGACGAGATATCCGTGTATTTGAAACATCAGCAGTTTCTGCGGCACCAAATACTGACACTGACAATCGTAATAGAACCTTGACTTCTACACTTCCTCGACCTTTTGAAGAATGTGTGATCTAAATTATCAAGAGTTTTAAATATACGCTGACTCCGGTATCCTGAATGAATTTTTCTTGTTGGCATTTTGGTGGCAGAAGAGACTGATGATTTCTATGAATTCACTGCTGAAGATTATTATCGCCTGTTGGCTACTAAAAAGGAAGGTAAGAATTATACTTCATATTATATTATCCTGGAAGCGAGGTTGTATCAACCACAAACTGCCAAACATTAATGTTCTGCTTTACTGGAAGGACATGTCAATGTATTTAAATTCTATGAAGGACTTGAATTAAATAGTAATTAAAGAAGCTATATGTTTACTGCATTGATTTACGCTTTATCCGAAATGATTGTAAAACTCTCTCTTTTGGAAGCCACTGCCCATCAGATTTGTTATTGGCCTAATATCTTAAGGATAATTATTTCCAAGCGCCACCAAATTCGTTATCTTTCAAATTGAGGAGTATTTTTGCGTAGTCATGTGTGAGCATGCATTAACATTGTAAATATTTTCAATTGATAAATAATAAGGATCAATGAAATGAGTATACATTACAGGGAAATCATTAATTTTAAGTACATGTTTCAGGATGCATGCAGAAAGAACATACGATTTTTCATGAATATTGAAATTTAAATGTATTGGTTATGTGCAGATAAGTTATTGAAGACTCGCAAAATTCGAGAAGTAGAAGAGGCAGCTCGTAGATCAAGAATAACCAAAGTAATGTCAATTTTTTGTTTTTTTTTTAAAATTGATTATTGCCACCGATGCATACAAGTTTTCTTTCTTCTTTCTTTCATAGAGTTATAGAATTTGTAACTGCTAGACTGATGAAGTCTGTGAGGGGTAAACTTATCTTTTAAGTTTATTTGTTCATGTTTCCAGGCTGTGATTAGAGTTCGCTTTCCTGATAATCACACATTAGAGGCTACCTTTCACCCTTCAGAAACACTCCAGAGTTTAGTTGATCTCCTCATGAAAGTGATTGCACATCCGGAGCAGCCATTTTATATATGTAAGCAAATTGATAACTTCTATCAGATCAAAATTTTGTTTGAATGGATAATGACCAATTTTGTTGTTTGAATGCCCTTAACTCTTTTACCTCCAGCTGACTATGCCCAAAGTCATATCTGACATCTTGAAGTATGGAGACCTTTACAATATCGTTATTGTATATGGCCTTCATTCTGAACTGTTTTTTTGGTGATGCAGATACTACTCCACCGAAGAAGCTGATTAAAGACATGTCTCAAGATTTTTATACTGCTGGCTTTTGCCCTGGTGCCATTGTATACTTCTCACATGGTACTCCCCAAGGTGAGTTCATGCAGTCTGGAGAATCTTTTTTGAATGTCGTCCTTTGATCTGTTCTTAATTTTACACATTGGGTGACCAGAACATTTGTTTTGCAAGACCACTCGTTTTTCTTTTTGATGCCATCTTTTGTTTGCTATGGTTGATTGTTTGTGGTGTGCACCCTGGCATACAGAAAATATATTTTGTTTGCTAATGTTCGCAGTTGCACCTAATAATGTGTAAAATTGCATTCAATGGATTTATTGCATGGTACATACCGTACATTGATAGGGTATCACATGATTAGCAGAGTGTAGGACGCTTAGACAGGTAGAAGGATGGAGTTGAGGAGATGAACATGGGACCTGGGCACAATTAACAAGTTGGGAAGGTGACTAGTGTTATAAAGTGGAGCTGAGAGGGGAGTGGAACGACTAGCACATTACTCTAAGGGAGCAGCCACATGATTTATCGTGTTTAATTGTTTAATTATGACATTTTCTAGCATTATAAACTGACTAAGAGATTGCCAGTTTGATTACTGGGTACCTTACCAGGAAACATCGTTGGTTGGTGTAGTCGAAGTCATTGACTTTCTAATATACTTAATTTTCCTGGTTTAAATGTAATCTTCAGGTTCAAGCGCCATGGCTGACCATACGGGGTCTTTCCTATTGGAGGATATTATGTCTTTGAAGGGATTGGATGTTACTTATGATCAAGGCCAGCAATCTGAACCTGCACAACCTGCACCAGAACCCGTTGAAGCTTCACAAACCCCTGCTGTTCAAGAACGTAAGCCTACTGATAAAAAAGCTGTGAAGCCGAAGTGGTTAAAATTGTGATATCACTTGTTGATGGTCGAAGGGGCCTGCTCTTGTTCTTTTGGCCAGTCATCACCTTGGTGATTGCTGCCGGGGAGATTTGCTTGTGCTTGATATATAAATTAAATATGGATTAATTAATGGTCCAATGAGGCGGCTTTTTTTGTGTGGTTATATCATATCAACATTACCTCTAGGGTTCATGTCGAAATGTGTATTCAAAAATCGGACTCTGTATATCTATGATGAATCCAAAAGAATGTTGCTTAGTTGCTTTTCTCTTTCATTTGTCACGAATATGTAGATAATTCTCTATAGCCTTGAGTTTTCCTTCTGCCAATGCAAGCATCCTGGAAGATATGATGGCTGTTGCTTCTTGCTAATGTTTTTCTCTCGGTCCGTGTGCTTTGGGGGCTTAGAGCTCAAAACAAGAGAGGGTAAAGAAATGCCAAGTTTTTTTTGTTTATATATATATATAAATTTTAAGAAAAGGGTTAGGTTTACTTACGATTCAAGGTGAAAAAATAAATTTTTAGTCTAAAATAAATCTGAAAGCGCAGTTGGTGCATGAAAGCGAAGTTTCGGAAGACAAGGGGGAACAGAAAGGAAAGTAAAGCATAGAAATATCAAAGACAATAACTGAAGTTAGGAATGGCTCCTTGTTTCGACCTATTGTCTCATGTCTTGTTGGTGTGTCCGTCCTCATAATAAGAACTATTGAGTTCTTTTTATAAGAGCTCAAAATTTAAACTACCTTGGTCTTTTTTATAAATGTCTGATAAAAATTATCTCAACATTTAATGAATTTCTTTTATTCTCATTATTTATTTATCGCGTTAATTAAAGGGTTTGTGATATTTATATTTACTCTATTTCTTTCACTTACTTGCCCCCTTACAATAAGCACATACTTGAAAAATAAGTTTATTTCAATACATACTTATTAATTTTAACTATTTTCTTTAACCACATAATTCGATTATCAGGCACTTATAAATAGGACTGGAGGGGACTAGAAGACAGGCGCAGAATCCTTCTTGCCTCAAATGTTGGACCTTGGCTCCTTTCTTTTCTTTATCTGCTCTTATTCTTTACTTCAAAGTTACGGAATTTTGGGGTAAACAAAGAAATGGAAACACTTTTTTCTTTAAAAAAATCTATCACCTTGAAATATTTGTTAATAGATTTCTAAATTAATTTTTAGTATGTTCAACACTTTTAAATATTTATCTGCGGCACCTAGTATTTGGCACTTAGCATTCTGAAGTATTTTCTAGTAAATACCAGTTGCCAACAAAAAAAAAATTAGGGTGCTGTGTGTGTTAAAAAATAATTTAAAATACTAAATGCTACTAACAAAATAGTTCAAAAGTGCTATATGCTCTTTTGAAAAAAAAAATGTTACCCTTGTTTTGTTTACTCCAAGACTATATAATTTTGGAGTTTAGGATGAGAGCAGATAGAAAAATAAAAGGAGAGAAACCGGATCTCAAATATTGATTCTACCTTATTTCATCCACATACCATGATTTTTCCTTTACACCAAAAAGAAAAAAGAAAAAAAAGAGAGAGTCTTCCTTTTGTCATTTGCCTCCTGATCTTAATCTAATTAAGGATTTGATACGATTTGTTTTGAGGTAATATATTATTTTGTGTGCTGACCCAAGTCCCACGTTTATTGTTTTATTTATTTTATGCTGTGAGACGTGAGAATTAAGGGGAAAGTGTAGTAATATTATGAGTAAATACCATTTCTAGTCCTTGATAAAAAACACCGACCCTATTTTGGTCCCTGGCAAAAAAATGTCCTTTTTAATTCATAAAAAGGACGAATAAGAGTCGATTAGTGAACATTTTGATCCCTTACAATTTTTTAAAAGGTCCTTTTTAGTCCCATTAAAATAGTAAATATGGGTCGGTTTTTTTGTCAGTGACCAAAATGGGGTCCGTGTTTTTTGTTAGAGACTTTACTCTAATATTATAGTCACTTAGATCCCCCATATGCATTTCTAAATCTCTAGTTATGGCCAGGCTTCCAACGCCAACCAATAACTACATAAAAATAATTCTCACGAGTGTCCAGTGTATAATCTTCAAGTTATGAAAAGTAAAAAACATTCATTAGAGGTTATGGAGTGTAGGACATGAAAGGTGAAGAATTGGGAAATGTTATAGACTTATAGTTATGAACTTCCACATGATCTAACACAGTACTCCTTCTGTTTTTAAATATAAGTTAGACTTGACTTTTTTAAAAAATTTAAGGAAGCTAACTTAATTACTTTAAAGTATTTACATTTTTATTTTTTCTCTAAACTAATTTGTTTAATTTATAAACTAATATATAATGTTATGATACATAACATATGATATGATTGAATAGCTTATTTAGCTTCCTTAATCTCTCCAAAAAATATTTTAGGGTATTGACTGGTACTAAAAAAACATTTTAGGATACTAACTGGTTCTTAAAATATAACTTCAAAAATAAATAAAAACTACAAAAAAACAGAAATATGGACGGTCCACATCTCCTGGAGATCTGGACCGCCCAAATCTCTTCAACGCTCGTCCCTCCCCCTGCTCGGCCTTAAACTGATTCCCAGTTAGGTATAACTGCCCGAAGTAATTCTTGACTTGACTGGCAGATGAACTGGGACACTGTAAAAATAATTTGATCAATAACACAAAAACATTTATTTTTTAAATAATGATCAAAAGTTTAAAAAAATATTATCTCCATCTTCTCGTGTTGCTTAAATTTATTCTTGAGTGCTTTTTTTTTTTTGGGTTAAAATATTCTTGAGTACAGTTTAATCAATAACCCATAATATTTTATTCTGTGCTCAAACTTCAAAGACGTTTCTCACTCAAAGTAAAAAGAGAGGGCTATACTGCTGATTATGTTGACCCAAATTAAATATTATTATATTCTACTACTTCTAAATATATAGTTAATTTTCTGCCGAATACCTAGGTACCATTAATGGCCTATAAAAATCAATTCAAACGAGCATTATAACTATAATGGCCAGCGATTTCAAACATTCTTAAAACATCTGGCAAGATCCAGCAAACTGAGTATGTCTACTATAATTTCTGACCTCTTCCAGTTCTATACTGTCTTACACCACATAGTTCAAAAATCAATTTCAAACTTGGGTTCTATCAAACCCCTTTCTATAAGACAACACCATTTTAAAAATGACCACTACCTTAATATCAAATTCTGTTGAAATCATTTCGTTCGAAAATTGAGTACACGTAATCGTTTTTTTTTAAACGTTTCACTCAAAGTAAAAAAGAGAGGGCTATACTACTGATTATGTTGACCCAAATATTATTATATTCTACTACTTCTAAATATATAGTTAATTTTTGCCCAATACCTAGGTACCATTAATGGCCTATAAAAAAAATCAATTCAAACGAGCTTTATAACTGACCAGCGATTTCAAATATTCTTAAAACATCTGACAAGATCCAGCAAACTGAGTATATCTACTACAGTTTCTGACCTCTTCCAGTTCTGTACTGCCTTACACCACATAGTTCAAAACTCAATTTCAAATCTGGGTTCTACCAAACCCCTTTCTATAAGACAACACCATTTCAAAAATGACCACTACTCTGGTATCAAATTCTGTTGAAATCGTTTCGTTCGAAAATTCCATTTCGAAAATTTTCACAAACTTAACAGGTGCATTGGTACATTCAAAATCAGAATTTTAAACATGCCTAAGAACCAGACAACTGTTCTTAGAAAGTCATTATTGCTAAACACGTTTCAAGCTCTATCCTTGGTTACTCAAGTCATTCATGAAATGTCAAAGTGAGTTGGCATAGATGGTAAGGGATTTGATCAAGTCTCAAAGGGATGTGTGTTCGATCCCCGCTGCCGTCGCTGGGACTCCTTTGGTAGGCGATCTTGTAAGTCCCCATTAAGTGCTCAAAGAGCCCGGGGCCGTGCCCTGGCCTTGGTAGGGGACTGATGTCGAACCCCTACAAAACCTTTTTCTTATCAACAAAAAAAAAGTCATTCATGAGATACTCAGTCCATTCCATTTGTTAGATCATCCCAAAAATAATGCTTGTTACTCTCAGGCTTGCAATTTTTTTTTTTCGGTAGCGGGTGCACCTCTTGATTGTAACACATATTTGGATTTTATGGAGGATTCTACCGATGGTTTTGACTATACCGCTAATCTCCCTAACGATTACTTGGCTGGTATTTTTCAATTTTCGAGCTCTACTGATCGCTTGTGTGTAAACGCTGGATGCACGTTGACGGTCAAAGTCGGCATCGACTTTCCTAGAATGCTTAAGCGGGGGTGCTGGATTTTATTCCTTCCATGTTTAATCGATTCAACTCTATCACGAAACTCACGCGGCTATATGACCATCGTCAGTAATTGCCCTCTCCTGAAGGAGTTTTCTGTCGAGCGGCTTCGAGGAACCCATGATGGTACTGAAATGATTGATCTTGTTCTTGCAGCTTCTTCTTTGAAATCTACATGCCTTAAGGAGCTTGTCAATGGCCAAAGCTCTGCGCCACTCATAATTGGTTCAAAAAAAAATAGTCTTCGGACTTTGAAGGGATTTGGAAAGGTTTGCTCTTTGTGGAATTACAGTTGGTGATGCAAAGATTGTGTGTATTGCTGCCAAGTGGGTGGCACTCAAGAAGCTTTGCATTAAAGTGTAACATCCTAAAATTATTTAGAATTATAATAGAATAGATTAACTTATGGAAATCTATTTATCAAGAATATTTAATATAGGAGTAAAACTATATAATGTTAGAAACGTGGTCGGCCATTATAATTAAGGGGTAATAAATTTCACCCCAACTACCTCTCCAGCTACCTCTCCAACCAGTGGCGGAACCAGAAAAAAATTTTAGCCCGGGCCAAAAAATAAACATATTGAACTACTCCATTTAGTTCTTATTATAAGGCACCAACTAATAAGTATATTTAGTCATTTTTATAAGACACTTGTTTGCTTCCAAATAGCATTAAATATTTTTTTTCATGTATACCCATAATTAAAAAGGTAGTGAGTAAGAGTAATAATTAATAAAAATTAATTACTGCTCTTTTTTCCGAGCGAAAAAAGAGTAATAATTAATATAATATTAGATTTTAATATAATTAATAGGGATAATATTGAAAATTACTTAAATTTTAGGACAAATTTAATAACTTTAACTGTTTTTAATGACTTATGAGAATTGTTAGTTGGTTCCTTAAATAAGGATCAAAGGGGGTATTTACTAAATAGTATCAAATAACCTTGAAAATACAAATAAATAATAACCGATAATTATAAATCAAAACAATATATAAGATGATACTAACCTTTTCGGTATCTCAAACAATACTTTTACTTTTCTTTTACAGTCCAATGTGTAATGAAACAAACATTAGGTTCACAGAGAAGATAAAAAATTAGTTGGGGCCAAATTTGTGGCCAAATAAAATATCATATAATAAATACATATATATACTAACAAATTTTATAAGATCAGTCGAGGCCAGCTGGGGCCAAGGCCCCAGCTGGCCATCAAATACTTCCGCCACTATCTCCAACCCATCCAGCTACTCCCTTTGATCCTTATTATAAGGCACCAACTAATTTTTTTCACAAACCAATAAAAGTAGTTAAAGTTGATAAAGTTGTCATAGAATCTAAGTAATTTTCAATATTACCCCTACTAGTTGCACTAAACTATAATATTATATTAATTATTACTCTGACTCATTACCTTTATTAATTAGGGGCAGACATGGAAAAAAATAATCAATACTCATTGGGATAAGCAAATGCCTTATAAAAAAGACCAAATAAACTTGCTAGTTTATGCCTTATAATAAGAATCAGAGGGAGTACCTCTCCATCTACCCCATCTAACCACCTCTCCAATTATCTCTCCAACTACCCCCAACTTCACCTAACCAACTCGTTTTTAGGGTGTTGTGTGTGTTAAAAAATAATTTAAAATATTAAATGCTACTAAAAAAATATTTCAAAGTGCTATATGCTCTTTTTTGAAGAAAAAAAAATGTTACCCTTGCTTTGTTTACTCCAAGACTGCTTGATTTTGGTGTTTAGGATGAGAGCAGATAGAAAAATAAAAGGAGAGAAACCGGATCCTGAATATAGATTCTACCCTATTTCATCCACACACCATGATTTTTCCTTCACACCAAAAAAAGAAAAAAGAAAAAATAAAGAGTCTTCCTTTTGTCATTTGCCTCCTGATCTTAATCTAATTAAGAATTTGATACGATTTGTTTTGAGGCAATATATTATCTTGTGTGCTGACCCAAGTCCCACGTTTATTGTTTTGTTTATTTTATGGTGTGAGAAGTGAGAATAATGAAGGAGAAAATGGAGTAATATTTTAGTCACTTAGATCCCCCATATGCATTTCTAAATCTCTAGTTATGGAAGCCCACCAATAATTACATAAAAATGACTCTAATATATAATATTATAATACACAACATATTATATGATTAAATAACTTATTTAGCTTTTTTAATCTCTCCAGAATAAAGTTAACTATATCTCATATTTAAAATAAAAATGAAGTAATATTTACAAGGATTTTTTTTTTTTTTCTGGGTAAAAATATGGGGCATTTAGCCCACACTCATTCGTGAATCAAAATAAGATGTGGGTTTGAAACACCCACATAATCCCTATACAAAAACCTTTCAACAATCAAAGGAGGGTAATCATAAAAAACATATGCCTCCTCCTGAACAAAACTAACATTTCGCAAGAGCATCTACATAAGTATTTCCTTCTCTGTAAACATAAGATTTGAAAACTTCTTCATTGCTATGTTAATCTCTACTAATAGCCTCAGTCTAGCTTCAACCTCAACCTGCAAATTCTGTAGCAAGTATACAACAGCAGCAAAATCACATTCTATAATTACACGGTCAAATTATTGAGTTATGAGTGCGGCTACCCATATATAACTAAGTGTAAATATCAACTAACCATATATAACTACCCAAAGTAATTAGTTGATACTTGATACTACTACTAGTACTTGTCAGTGAAAAAGTTATGAGCGCAGTTAGATATAACTGCCCCAAGTCATTCTTGACTTGACTGGCAGATGGACTGGGACACCGTAAAAATAATTTGATCAATAACACAAAAACATTTATTTTTTAAATAATTATCAAAAGTTATCTCCATCTTCTTGTGTTGCTTAAATTTATTCTTGAGTGCAATTTTCTTTTTTTTGGTTAAATATTATTGAGTACAGTTTAATCAATAACCCATAATATTTTATTCTGTGCTCAAACTTCAAAGACAAAAAAAAACGTTTCTCACTCAATGGAAAAAACTAAAAAGAGAGAGCTATCCTGCTGATTATGTTTACCCAAATATTATTATATCTACTACTTCTAAATATATAGTTAATTTTCAGCCAACAACCTAGGTACCATTAATGACCTAAAAAAATTATTCCCTCCTCTCCTTTTTTATAACCAACTTGTTTTTTTTATTTGTTTAAAATGAACTAACCACTAAAATTAGTTAAAAATAATAGATATATTATAAATAATATCACGTTTCTTCTAAATACATCATTATTTATGAAAAAATAATGACTAAGAAATATGAGAGGGTATGAATAATAAATAATTACATGAAAAATAATTAATAGTGATGAGATATAATTTCTATAAATATATGTATTTATGGAAGATAGAAAAAAAAAAGTAGTTTAAATTTTGAGATAATTTTTTTTTGCTTATATTAAAGAGGAAAATCAAAAAATATAAAGTTGCTTATAAAAAGAACAGATGGAACACTATAATTTTATATACAACCATATAGACTAATAAGATTGTTTGATAAAAACAAATTATCAACAAATGATATTCGTGTGAAAATATTGTTTTTTAAAACAACCCGACTTATAAACAATAATTTAATATAGGGTTGCTGCAATTCTATTAATTATAAATTTTTTTAATAGGTTTATTAAAGCTTAGAATATATTAAATTCATAATAATCAAACGAAAACGAACAAAACTGAAATAAAAATTTTAATTAAAGAATAAACGAATGTTCTCAAAGCCCTCAATCTGTTGATTCTTGCTCAGTCTTGGGCTGCCGAGGCTATGGTGTTAATTGTTGTTTTTTAAAGTATTGAGTGAAATATCTCTTTAATTTATCCATATCTTATCGTGGCGGCTAAGGCACTTATTTTTTTCGGTCTTAAATATAAGATATAATTAATTTTTTAAAAGAAATTAAGAAAACTAGTAAAATTACTTTAGAGTATTTTTATTTTTTCACCAAACTAAAATTACACTACAAAATAAATCTTATATTTAGGACCAGGATAATATATAATCTAAGGATATACAATAAATAATCTAAGGATATACAATAAATAATATGATTTCTTAAAAAAATCAATTTTATCTTATATTTAATATTGAGGGTCTTAGTTATGTCCCCTAATTATTTCATGAGTAAATACCATTTCTGGTCCCTGACAAAAAATACGAACCCCATTTTGGTCCCTGACAACAAAATCGACCATTATTCGTCATTTTATGGGACTAAAAAGGACCTTTTGGAAATTTGTGAGGGATCAAAATGTTCACAAATCGACCCTTATTCATCCTTTTTATGAACTAAAAATGACATTTTTTTGTCAGGGACTCAAATGGAGTCCGTATTTTTTGTCAGAGACCAAAAAAGATATTTACTCTTATTTCATTTTAAAAGTCAAACAACACACTACCTCCACCATTCCTTGTCGGGTGCACTTGACCCCGCATGGCTCCAGCGTCCAGGGATTCATCCATTTTATGATTCATGAGTCATGACAGTGATTTTTTTTTTTTTTTTTATAAAAACAATGGGACCCATCCTGCACTATATTGACATCATTTTTAAAAAATAACATTATTGATGCCTCTCGACTCTCGTGGGAGAAAAAAATAACATTATTCATTATTCCATAGAAAAAAGTAATGCACAAGACCCACGGGCCACATGTGACATACCACTTATATTTTTGAGAAAAATTCATATAAAGCCACTGTAGCAGATTAACTTCTATTCAAGCAAAAAAAAAAAGCTGTAATTTCATTGTAGTCCTGTAGGACTGCTATGAAATTAATTTTTGGAGTAAAAGGACAAATATAACCTTTTTAAAATCAAATGAGAAATAACTTAATTTGCAAGTGGCAAATACATTATGAACAAGTGTAATAATCATATTCATAGTGGAATTAATTTTTTAACAATAACACATTAGAAACCATAAGTGTAACCTAAGTGCATGTTTGACAAACCACAAAAAAGTGGTTTCAGAAGCATTTTTTCGTAAGTTGAGACAAAACTCCTCTCATATACTTACTTTGTAGATCATAAACGTTATTCTCTAAAGCTAATCTAAACTTGCACATATCTTGAAATCAAATTTCATCTGTAAGCAGAAAACACATCACAAACAAGTGAAATAGTAACATGAACAAGTGGAATTCCACTTTTTCACAGAGTACTGTGTTGAAATTGTTCATAAGACTATTTCACTTGTTCATAATATGTATGTTACTTACAAATGAAGGTATACTTGATCATGTTACAATATGTTCTTGTTAAGAAATTAATTTCATTTGTTCATAGGACATTTTCACTTGTTCTAAGAGTGTTCCACTTGTTCATAATGTATTCGCTAGTTATAATCAGGTTGTTTCTCCTTTGTTTTTGAAAGGGTTATTTTTATCTTTTTACTTCACAAATTAATTTCACTGCAGCTTCATGAGATTGCAGTAAAATTTCAAATTTCTTTTGGACCTAATAAAAATTATTTTCCTTTAGTGAGGCGTATATGGAATTTTCCCCGTGTTTTTTAACAAACATTTAAATATTTAAATCTCTCCTTACATCCTACTCCTATAACATTGTACTTCCTTTTATTCTTAATAATAGATATATTTATCGATTAAGGAAGTTAGTTAAATTAGTTATTATGACATGCATTTTTTAAAACGCTTTAATCATATTCTTTAATTCTCTCATTACATCCCTCCTTAGTTATTGTTGGGTAAACGTCAATAGGGGTAAGTTAAGAAAAAATTGGCAGAATAAAAACTATGTATTATATTTATAACTAATATCATATCCTCAAATACGTATGATAGATACGAGGGAGTATATAATTTACCCACTTTTAGTATGCATTTCAAAATTCATAGCAGGGGGTTTACGCCCCAAGTAATGAATAGTACATTGTAATTTTTCTAAAAGAAAAACGTGGAGGGATTTTTACAAAAAATTGCCTTTTAAATAAATTATTACCGGATCAGAGCACATCTCAAACAAATGCCCAAAGTAATGCTCACGCCAGTAGTGGCGTTTCTCTCTCTCACGCCACTCTGACGTGGCGTTTCTCTACTGGCGTGAGACTTTTTCACGCCACACAGAATGGCGTGAAACAGTATCACGCCACTCTGTGGCGTAATTTAAAAAAAAAAATTAAAATTATAAATTCGAATTCTAATTAATTATATATGATAAAAAGAATATTATTTTAATTAATAATTAAAGGAATTAAAATATCTAAAATTTATTATAAACCTTAGGAACAAAACTAATTAGTAAACTAATTAATTATTTAATTTATTAAATTAATTAATTAGCAACTTTTATTAACTTAATTAATTTTTAACAAGAAATTGTACCTAAATTGTAGGAACTTTTATTAAATTAATTAATTAATAAAAGTTGCTAATTAATTAATTTAATAAATTAACTAATTAATTAATTTACTAATTAGTCTTCTTCCTAAGATTTATAATAAATTTTAGATATTTTAATTCTCTTAATTATTAATTAAAATAATACTCTTTTTATTATTTATAATTAATTAGGATTAGAATTTAGATTTTTAATTTTAATTTTTTTTTATAAAATCACGCCACAGAGTGGCGTGATACTGTTTCACGTCACTCTGTGTAGCGTGAAAAAGTCTCACGCCAGTAGTGGCGTGAGACAGTCTCACGCCAGTAGTGGCGTGAGACAGTCTCACGCCACTACTGGCGTGAGAGAGAGAAACGCCACGTCAGAGTGGCGTGAAAGAGAGAAACGCCACTACTGGCGTGAGCATTACTTTGGGCATTAGTTTGAGATGTGCTCTGATCCGGTAATATTTTATTTAAAAGGCAATTTTTTGGTAAAAATCCCAAAATGTGGAATATAGGGAGATAATTTTTCCAGTTAATTTTTGAATTTCCTTTCACATTTTTTAATATGTCAGTTAGTTAGGGAGTTGTTTTAGTATGATGTGTAGAAATCTACTTTGTCTCACAAAATTATAATTTATTATCCAAACTATCTCTATTAATTACACTTTTAGGTTTTTATTACTATTAGAGACAATTTCTAAAGAAAATGATTAAAAAAATATTTCAGGAAACCAAAGACAATTTTTTACAAACAAGTAACTTGATTAATTTTTTAATTAATTATTCAACCCGAATATTTTGGATGGAGAAAGTACTCCATCCACTCTTAACTAAAGAGTAAAGTTGATTTTTTTAGAGATATTAAAAAAAACTGATTAAATTACTTTACATATTTATATTTGTTATTTTTCTCTAAATTATTTTGTTTAATTTATAAGTTGATTATAATATAAAAATACACAATATATGATATGATTAAGTAATTTATTTAACTCTTTTAAAATATTAAATCCATCTTATATAGGGGTGGGTAGGGCGTTCGGTGGGAGGGCCCTGAATATGGACAATGTACCCTCACTATCAAATGTGAAATCAATTTATATTTTGAGATATGGCAAAAAAATTTGATTGTGAGATATTGGTTGTCTCTTCTTCCTCGATGCCGCCCTTCAAGAAAGTCTCACTTCTTTTATTTTATTTTATTTATTTGTATGTTAATTAATTTATGTTATGAGATGTTTGCTATTTTCTCTTCTTCACCGCCGTGACGAATTGATCAGTATTCAGTGGGCCTTTTCAATTATAATATTCACACTAGTCAAACATACTATTACTATATTTGCTTTGCACCCCTCCCATTGTCCTATATTTTACCTAGAGAAGCCCTTCCTTTTCCACTTTGATGGCGTAGTCCCTATTTCACTATTTCCTTTCCAACTTTAAGAAACCTTTAAATTTAGCAAGACATTTTCATGTGTTGTTTAGAATGCATATAGGCTGAAATGCATCTTTATTAAATAAATATTTGTTTTTTTATTGTTAAGTTGATATATTTATTCAAATAATAGTTGATAAATATTATTTCTTAAGTAAAAATAAATGATTCTGTCATTAAAAGGCCTAACAACAAATAGGTAATATGTAACTTTTTTTCTTAAAAGTATTGGTAACTTTTTGTTCATTTCTACATCATAACTTGTTATTACATATATTGTTCATTTGTTGAAAGACTTTTCAATGATTGAATTGTTTATGTGGATGAATAAACAATAAGTATGTACGTCTCATGTACTATTTATATGTGGAGAGAAATTTTTTAGTCTTATTTATAAATCAAATTATTAAATTTTCATATGAATTTATATTTTGAAGAATAAGTTTTACGATTTGCCAAGTAAGTATATGAGGAAAATTTTATTTTGACTTATGAAAAATGACTTACGAAACCACGGTTTCAATGTTTGTCAAACACTTACAAAACCTTAAAACAAAAAAACCCAACCAAACAAAGTCTAAATGCATGCGTAGGAAGTAGATGCGCCAGCGAAGAATTTGTATAAAAAGCGGGGGCACAAACGTAAATAAGAAAATGCGTTGAATGCGAATTTACAACAGCTTTCGTCGACTGTGCAGACCGAATGACCCACAATGACCAAGGAGAAAGTAGTTGAACCCATCAAGGCATCAACTACCTCCGAACGGCTGAGCCTTAAAAGGAATACCCAGCTTCTAAATCCTCGAGATTTGCTCCATTTTTTCTCATCAATTTGGTGCTATTCCCCCTAAGTTCGCTGTGTTAGGTACTTCTTCCACTTAATCTCTCTGTTTCGCCCCTCGAGTATTCATCGTGTTCTAATTTGATTTGGATCACGGGTTTGATCTCATGGTGTCCAACTTGTTGATTGTCATTTCTGGGAGGCTTTCATCATTTCTGAAAGATATCTTTTGATTTGACATACGTTATGAGCCCCGATAGATTTACTTTTTATGCCTTGCGATCAATTTCAGATCCATGCAACAATAACCTTTCCGTTTGTTTGATTGGAAAGTATGATTCTTGAGTTGTAGCTTCTCTTCTATCCCTTTTTGTATTGTCTTATCGCAAAATTGCGGCAAGCTTTTAATCCTCCTCTGATTTTTTTGGATGATGTACACAGTCTGTTTGTGCTATTTGTTTGACTGCCCAATCCATTGGTTTTTTCAATATTGGTCGTTTCTGTTGCAGCCTGGGGCTGGGAACTTATCATCTCCACCGCCATGCTATTTAGTTTCTGTCATCAATATCAATGTAGGATATCTGCTTACTTCTGATGTGTTTGATGCAGATAAAAGCTGCTGCAGATCATACCGGTAAATTTCAAGTTTTTCTATCTTTCTGGTTCTGCTAGAAGATGGGATCAAGTCAATGGACTGTTGAAAAAAGATCCAGCTTTAGGAGTGATTCCCTTCTAGGAGATGTAGAAAATGTACCCGAAACTGGGTCTCTCTCCATTGTGGTACTTGGTGCTTCTGGCGATCTCGCTAAGAAGAAGACGTTTCCTGCACTTTTCCACCTATATCGCCGGGTTCGCTAGCATCTAATTTATGAAACATGTACTAAATCATTGTGGATCATATTGATCAGTGTGCGAAATAGAAAATCAAGGAACTAAGGATGGAGCTATTGATAACTCTTAAGCAAATGAATCTATGTTATTTTGTGATTCTAATCGATTCCAAGTTGAAATTTTTGTGGCTATTCACATTTTCTACGTGTTAATCTGAAATCAAGTATTTTTCTTTCAGATTTTCTCTTTCATGGAAGATTACCTATACATTTTCTTAACAGCCAGAAGTTTCTCTTCATTAACCAAGAACTAGGGTTTATTTCCTTTTGACCTTTGGTGGTCTTATTTGCAGGGTTTCTTGCCACCAAATGAAACTCACATTTTTGGCTATGCGAGGACAAAAATCTCTGATGATGAATTGAGAAGCCGCATACATAGGTGAGGCATTTTACTGATTTATAATGTTTTCCCCTTGCATTTCTGATGAAATAATGTCCTTTGGAATGAAAACGAGTTGTAAAAAACTGCAATTACAGTTTTCTTACTGTTCTTCAGAGTACAATATTTTTGTACTGATGTGATTGATTCTGCTTTCACAAAGTTGCTTTATGTGTGTTATCTTATCGGTATTTTGCTGTTTCTTGAATTTCATCCTTGTGTGCTTTAAATGCTTACGAGTGTAGAAAATTTTGATCTGATGCAGCTATCTTGTTAATGACAAAGAAGCATCCCCTGAGAAGTTGGATGATGTTGCAAAGTTTTTGCAACTGGTTAGCACACTTTTCATGCATCGTTTGTAGATTCCTTTTAATTTTCTCACTAATTATATAAAATACCCTTCTCATTGGTCCAATATTCGCTTTCTCTTTTTCTCTTCCTTCTAGATCAAATATGTAAGTGGATCTTATGATTCTGAGGATGGTTTCCGCCTACTGGATAGAGAGATTTCACAACATGAATCTTTAAAAAATAGCGTGGAGGGTTCATCTCGAAGGCTTTTCTATCTTGCACTCCCTCCTTCAGTATATCCTTCCGTTTGCAGAATGATCAAGACTTGTTGCATGAATAAATGTATGATTGTATAATCTTAGTTGCCACGTCTATAATCAACATGAACGTTTTTCTTTTGTGACATAAAAATGATTTTTTTTTTTTTTTTTGTTGGGGGGGGGGGGTGAAACTTTCTATGATCTAGTTTAGCATATTGAAGATCTTGATCTGCTGGACAACTAGTCTAGGCTGCACTACAGATTGACTTTTCTGGCTCTTTTTTGCTGCCTCGAATAAATTTTAGGCTACTACTCTGATTTCTGCCAGATCCTTTTCTAGGTTTCTTGGTAAATACTGGAACTTAAAATTGAAATCAATACCATGTATTATGTAGCAGCTTCAAATGTTCAGTATAGCCTAGAATTTGGCTTTGGAAGTTTGGACTGATTTTTGAGGGAAAAAAGACACATGTCCGTTAGATAGCAAGCTTTGGCAGACCTGATCTTAGGGCTTCTAGTTTCTCCATAGTCTCTCCCCCTTGGATGAACACATACTAGAGCCTTTCATAACTTGAAAGTGGCATATTTCCTTTTCTTTTAAAAAGCATCTGATGTTTTCATTGTGGCTTCATCTACCTCCATTTCTTAGCTGATCTTGGCGGATGGACCCGTGTTGTTGTTGAGAAGCCTTTTGGCAAGGATCTACAGTCTGCTGAGGAACTTAGTGCCCATATTGGAGAGTTGTTTGAGGAACCACAGATTTACCGTATTGACCACTACTTGGGAAAGGAATTAGTGCAGAATATGGTAATCAATGAGTGTACAATAGCTTGCTTGGCGTTTCTTTCCTGGACTTTTCTAATTCCTCTTTTTTTTTTTTTTTATATTGGCAGTTAGTACTTCGTTTTGCAAATCGGTTTTTCTTACCACTTTGGAATCGTGATAACATCGACAATGTTCAGGTGAGTGTTCTTGTTTTGTCAAAGGTATATCAATAGATTAAGGGTTAAACTTTTGTAATAATTTTGAAATTAGGGTAGGTTGTGTGCAGTGTGCTTGAAGATTAATAGTCTCTAAAATCACCTCCAACAATTTTTTCTGCCTTGGCAGAGTGTGTTTTACTGTTATTTTTGCCTAATTAAACTATGGCATTAGCAAGGGCATGCTCCCAATTTAAACCTGGGTATCTGGATGTTGGTTCTGTGGCAGATAGTTTTCCGGGAGGATTTTGGAACTGAAGGTCGTGGTGGATATTTTGATCAGTATGGGTATGTGTGGTGAATTGTCTCTAATTAGTTTGCTGAACATGTTGTCAAATGACAAGTTATGGCAATTATTGGTTCTGAGATGAAGAAAATTAAGAAAACAAGTCTGTATGTTCAAAATTTGTTTTCTTATCAGTTATTGAGCTCAGATTCTAAATGTTATCTCAAATGCCTGCTGGTATTAAAATTTGTGTTGTTGACTTATTTTGTATTGAATAGCTATTTTATGGCTAAAACTATAACTAATTGATTCATGACTTCTATTTGACAGGATTATTCGTGATATTATTCAAAACCATCTGCTACAGGTGGGGCATTCATTTTAACTGAAATAAATTCCATTTATGTAAATTGAATTGTCAAGAGGATACCTTGTATATCAAGTGGATGTAATAGTAGTACTCTTGTTCACTCCTATTCTATGTTTTAATCTTATCAAAAGTTAAAGCATTAGCGCACTTTGCATTATCTTATCTATGGAGGTTCCATAACCTTGTTATATCATAAATTTGTGAATGTTGCCCATTAATTTTCTGCCTACTCAGTGTTTCTGCTTGGTCGCTATGGAAAAACCTATTTCTCTCAAGCCAGAGCACATTCGTGACGAGAAAGTGAAGGTGTGTCTCTGTTCATTCCATTTAAAATGGCTCTCTGTGTTCCTCTATGCAGCTTACTAGTTGCCATGTCAAGTGCAGGTTCTTGAATCAGTTCTTCCTATTAAAGATGATGAGGTTGTTCTTGGACAATATGAAGGCTACAGAGATGACCCAACCGTACCTGACCATTCTAACACCCCAACTTTTGCTACTGTTGTTCTGCGAGTCCACAATGAAAGATGGGAAGGTATGAGTGAAATTTCTGCCTTTGTTTCTGAAATAAACCCAATTTTTCGAACCTTTCTTTGGCCTATTTTTTCTGAATGATTTGGATAACTAATATTACAAAGATTAGCACATATTCATTTTAGTGTTAATTTTCCATGCTATGCTATAGATTTTTTTTTATTGGTGTGCATTTGATCAACCAAATAACAATTGATAACATCTTCACACCAAACTTCTTTTTACCTCAGGTGTTCCTTTTATTCTAAAGGCAGGGAAGGCCCTAAATTCAAGAAAGGCAGAGATACGGGTTCAGTTCAAGGATGTTCCTGGTGATATTTTCAAGTGTATGTCACCTAACCTTTGGATATTTGGGTGGATTATGGATTATCTTCAATACAAGCTTTTTCATGTATCTTTTGTAATGAACACTTAATTAATCTTGGGCATGAATGTGGAATCAGAGAAATCACAGATCTCATCACTTTGAAAAATGGTGATCATTTTAGCAACCTGGGCTATGATTCCTTCTTTGATGGGCTTATATTTTCATTTTGGTGTCTATAGTATTTTCATGAACGATAGGTTTATCTTTGTTCTATTCTTCCATGTCTAGATGACGGATGCCTTAGCTTTGCCTACGTGTTGACTTAGGCATAAACCTTACTGTAAAAACTTTCAGGTAAAAAGCAGGGCAGAAATGAGTTTGTTATACGACTGCAGCCTTCAGAGGCTATGTACATGAAGCTTACGGTGAGTCATTCTATTTCTGAATTCTGATAACTTATAACGAGAATAATTCTACTGATTCTTGGACCTGATTAACCCTTGTAATTCTTTATATACACGTCATTTGCAATTATTGAGGATATATATCCTAGTACAATGATGCTTTTTGGAAGTGTGAGGTAGCAAATTGGCTTGGTCATATGTTCTCCTGCATCATAGTTATTTGTACTTTATGGAATGAAACTAAGCTTTTAGTCTTGGCATAAAATGCTGAAACAAAATCCATGATTCCAGTAATAGTGGACTGACCGGTTCGTTGCCTCTTTATTTAGGTCAAGCAACCTGGACTGGAGATGTCAACAGTGCAAAGTGAACTAGACTTGTCGTACGGACAGCGCTATCAAAATGTCACCATTCCAGAGGCTTATGAGCGTCTAATCCTCGACACGTATGATCCTTTTCCCAAGTGCACGTTTCTGCATTTTAAACTAGGGAGTTTTTTTTTTTTTTTTCCAGCGCAACACAGATGTATGAACTATGAAGTTCCACCAAGCTTAGACTACAGAAGTACTAGGATTTACCTGCATCGCCCAGCCCTATATTTTATCTTCAAGTAATAAAATTCTTGGCTTAATGGAAAATCTGTATTTGTTTTACAGAATAAGAGGAGATCAGCAGCATTTTGTTCGAAGAGACGAGTTGAAGGTAAGATCACTGCATGAGTTGTCAACAAAAGAGATTTCTGAATCTATTGATTCTTGATTCCAGGCTTCAAATCTAATGGTTGTTTTCTGTTTGATATTAGGCATCCTGGGAGATATTTACGCCACTTCTGCACAAAATTGATGATGGGAAGTTCGAGTCAATTCCTTACAAACCAGGAAGCAGAGGTCCCGCGGAAGCAGATGAGTTGCTGGAAAAGGCAGGCTATGTTCAAACACACGGTTACATATGGATCCCTCCTACCTTATAGAGCGTCCCTGTTGAGGTTGTCAGGGTCTTACACGTCAATAAGTTTGATAATGTTGTATGGGCGAGACTTTCTTGGTTTGTGTGCGTGTTCATAAAAGCAGGCGAATAAAAATTGCAGGAGCTTGACACAGTTTGTATGATGATTGGGCACAAGAGAATCAGCTGATTTAGTAGTTGCCTGTCACTCACTCACTCTTGCTCTATCCTAATAAAATTCTTACTATCTTACGCATCAATAGCTTCGCCACTATCTTCTGTATTGCGGTAAAATTACAAAAGATATATATATATATATAATATTTTGAAAACCTGGTTAATGGACGGTTAAGTGATTTGGGGACGAGATGACAAAAATATTATGGAATTGATGAACAACAACGGTTACCCCTCTCTCTCTCTTCTCATTTTCTTTTAAAAATCTTATATTAAAAAAATAGATGATTCAGATTAATATTTTATAAAATTATTATTATAAATATAAATAAATAAATTTGAACCGTTAAAATCTAATATACACAGAAAAATAGTTGTAATACAGAAAAAATAGAAAATTAATTTATAAAATATTATAATAATAATTTTGATGAAATATTAAATCTGAATGATTTATTTTTTTATTTAAAGATGGAAATATGATATTGAGAAAAAAAATGAGAAATGGAAAAATGAGGGTTGCTCCCAAAAGAAGGGCTTGAAAGTCAATCCAAAGGCAAAGGTGATTGGCTGCTTGCTCAATCACATCAGTTCCTACTCGTACACGTGTCTCCGTGTTTACTCAATTCTCGGCGCGCCTTTTTCTCCCTCCCTTTCTCTCTCCTATTTGTTTTCCTTATATGCTCCGTCCCTTCCAAATTCGAAGTCCCTCTTTTCCCTCATATTTTTGGTTCTCTCTCTCTCCCTTCCCTCCATTCTCCCTGGATTGTGTTGCATGAGTGGGGTGGGTCAAACCCTACATTCTCCTGTCCCGACTATTTTTTTTTTTTTTTTATCTCTCGCGGCAAACCCAAGTTCCCAAACTTCACAATCTCCTGCTCTTCCATACTTCCCTTTTTTGGTCTCTCTATACTTTCTGCAAACTCTAGACCTACGAATGAATTGATTGCCTTCCTACCTTCCTCGGGCTCTCATTATTCTTATCTCTACCCGCCTGATTCTCATATTCTTTTATGCCATATTTTGTTTGTAAGTTCCTTTTGAGGTGTTGAGTTTCTGTTTCCCCTTCAGCCCGCTTGGAAAATTGAAAGCATGAGCATTGCTGGTTACTCAGATTCAGGGACTATGCATTTAGTGTGTGTTTGTTGGGTGAAAAAATGTCTCTTGCACCAGACATAATTGGGTTTTCTGTTTCTCCTGGGCAGAAGGATCTATCCGCATCGAGATGGGGTTTTCCTTTGAGGTTATTTTCTTCTAATAGGGGTTCTGTGGTAATTCGTTTGGTTAGTTGTAGAGACTATTATTAAAACATGGCTCTGAATTTTTCTTCGGACTCGAGCTTTCTGGCTTCACCGGAGAAGACTCCGTATCAACCCCTTGAGCCAGTCGTCGATGGTTATTTGTTTAAGAAATCTGGTTGTTTTGGTAATACTTGGAGCTTTTGTAGTTTCAATAAGGAATTAGAAGATAACCCATGTGGTGAATTAGTCAATGCTGACTTGAGGGAATTTGATGGACCATCGGCTGTGGTAGTTGATGATATTCTTGATCGCTTGCCCAGGGATCCATTTGGCATGAACATAGTGAAGTCCACCTTCCCAGAACTCTCGGATTTGATTCAAGATTTTGATTGGCATTTCCCGTCAGAGTATGATGTCTTTGGGGTGGGTGAAACCCACTCAAAGTTTGATTATAATCTTTTTGCGGGTTTATATTGGGGTTGGAATGGTGCTGGTAGTTTCCCTTCCGGGGGCACCGACAAAGGCAATGAAATGTCTGTTTCTGATGAGTTTTACGATAGATTACTTTTTGATGTGTTGTTTGATAGCAGCCTCCTATCAGATGGAAAAGTGGAGATGGTTTTACCAACTAGTCACGGGGACAGCTGGGTTTCGAGGGGTGAAGCTGAAGAATTGAAAAATTCGACTAAAATTGATTATGATGGTGAAGCAGGTAGCCCACATGATGCTATGCATTTGGTGTTGGGGTTGGCGTTGGATTATCTAAGTGTCACGGACCTTCTTTCACTTGAACAGGTTTGCAGATCTTTGCGTGATATTGTTAGAGATATTCCTCGGTTTTGGTGGAGTATACGCATAGATCAGTCATTGTGTCTGAGGATTACTGATGATACACTGGTTAAGTTAACTAACAGGGCTCAAGGCTTTCTTAATTCCCTTAGCCTGGTTAATTGCACAAGGATTACTGATAGTGGTCTGAGATGTGTTCTCCAAAGCAACCCTGGGCTAATCAAGGTCAGTGTTTGTAACGTGATCTCAAACTTGACGTGCACTTATTTATTATCTGAAGATATTCCATGATCACTTACGAGCAGTTTTACCATATCTGTTTATCATATACTGTAGGATGTCCAATCAGAATTGTATGCTATATAAGTATATGTAGTTACTATTTTTCTTTGTTTCTTCTCTTGATCTTCAACTGAAAAGAACTGTATTAAATGGCTAAATGGTACTTGCAAATTTTTATGCTCACTACTGGTGGTCTTTTTATAATTATTTGTCCCGAGGATAATGATGTATGCTTTATCAATCGTGACATCACATAAAGGCAATGTAAGCATGATTGAATCTTTACGTAAGTTGATTTATGAAACAATGACAATTGAAGATGCTTTGACTTGTGTATATATTGTCTATCTCTGCTGATTTTCTGTGAGCACAATCATTCTGCATTCGATCATATCTTTTGCAATAACTCTTCTCCGTCTTTATGCCTATTGATTTGATATCATGGTTTTATGCATCTATATCTTATATCATGGAATAAATATGTCCATCTGTTTTTAAGTGAGGAACTTAGACATTTGCATTTTCCTCTTTCAGCTAAGTGTGCCTGGTTGTATTAGACTTACTGTTGAAGGGATTTTACTCCATCTGAGAGCCCTAAAGTCATCAGGGAAACCTGGGATAAAGCACTTAGAAATTCGTGGGCTTCCACATGTGACAGACAAGCATATTGAAGAGTTGAAGGTCTTACTTGATGCGGACAAGTATTTGCAACAAAGAGACCGGAGGCCGCGATTCTACCATAGATGGTTTCCATATACCATTTGTGATGATGACCGTGTAATTGACATAGAGCTCTGTCCCATATGCCAGATGCTAACAGCTGTCTATGATTGCCCTGTAGAGAGTTGCCAACAGAAGCAGCAGGCTTCTCAGTCGTGTAGGGGTTGCATAGTGTGCATAGAACGGTGCATTAATTGTGGACAGTGCATTAAAGGTTTGGATTATGAAGAGACATTCTGTCTGGAAATGCGTTGTGTCAATTGTGGGAACCAGCTGGTGAGTTGTCCGGATAAGCCAATTATTAGTCAAAGGACTAGGTATCAGTTTTGCCTCTATGGCTAATGGACCAGCCCTTGCGAAAGCAGCAGTATATTTGTAGATTGTTTGATCCAGAACGTGCAAGCTCGGCTGTATCGATTTTGAATGTAAAAGTTGAACTTGTCATGGATGAAAGCTTGCTTCTGCCAAGGCTTTCTAGCCCTGCTGTGTTGGCTGATTATTGGATAGGATGACCACAAAGTCAAGTCATATAAAGGTTCAAGCTGTGCATTTTCGAGAAACTCAATACTATTTGAGATGTCCAGTCTTAACCATGATAAATTTCAAGGCTCCACTGCAATGATGCCATCAATTAGCTGAACAATCTTCTAGTATCGATTGAAAGGATACGCACTTAATGCCAGTGGATAACATCTAAGTTGTGAGGACTGAGGGGGCTAATTATCATCAGAACTGATCTCCAATTGCATGTTGTGCAAAATGTTGAACTGTCTGCAGATGGGTTACTTTTAACTGCTCAAGATAGGACGAAGGAAGAAGATGCGATTATTCTGGAAGGAAACGAGAAATCAGATTCCAAGGAGAAGGAAAAGGAACAAAAATGATGATATTTGATTTAATGTGGCTGTGGAGTAGATGAGTGATTCATGCTCATGGCCTTTACTAAATTAGGCAAACATGATATGCAGCTTCCTGCGGGATACAGTTCTGTGTGAGAGTTCACTGACATGAAGAATGTGGAGTTCTTGAAGGTCGGTGTGCTTATGTTGCTCAGGGACATCTTTTCTCTTAGCAATCCCTTCTCGCAATAGGGTGCCTCATGCAGTGGACATTGTCTTGGGTTTATGTGAAGAATTTGTTGCCGCGGTTGTCCGTGTACTGATTGCTGGCATAGGACTCTCTCAAAAGGAGGGCAACTGCGTGACAGTGGGAAGATTTGTGCTCATTGAAGGTGTTGCTCCTGATGTTGCCTGTAACTTTTTTTTTTTGATACATGATGTTGCCTGTAACTGAGTCTGAAGCTGCAAGACAATCCCAAGAACTGAAGACTGGGGAGAAGATTGCCGGAACAACAATTTTATTCTGCTTTTATTTCTAGTTGTGTAATGATTGAAGCTAAGAAATTCAACCATACAGTACCTTTTCCTGACATACTTTCGTGGTTGGGCTTGGAAACCATCATCAATGTCAATATTCTATACGCATCATTTCTATCAACAGGAAGTTTGGAACACAATGGTGCAGTTGCCGATTTGATTTACACAGGAAACATGTAAATCCAGAATCATTATATTTTCAGTGCTCAAGCTCTTTCTTCTCCCGCCTATTTGTTTACTAGATTACATATTACTGCAAGAGATCAATTTGGGCGTTTTGCCATCATTCAGTGAATTAATCAAATTCATGCCCGAGTATTCAAGTAATCATAGGAAAACACTTGATCAACAACACCACAACAATAAACGAATTGATCGCATACAAAAATGTGTTTCCCAACTAAATAAATGAAGTCATTTGCAATTGAACCCAGTGCATTGCATTAATTATAACATATTCCACTATGTTTAATTCTATTGTCTCTATAAAAGAAGTCAATTGCTTCTAACATTTATTTGTCCAGGAGTAGAACCTTGACTTATTGAATTCTAGTCCTTCAACATTTAGTGATAATTTTTAGAGAAGTTTACTTAGAGCGCTGAAAAATAATGTACTGAATACGGATAATGTGAGATTGTTCTTCATGCTTTTGGCACAGTAGAAAATGCTTCCCATTTTCTTGTTTCATTGCGGATTCTATTTTGTTGAATGTATCTTCCTTTTTTTTGCCGAAAAGAATGTTGAATGTATCCTTATGCTTGTGAATTGTTATAAATTGAAGTGCGAAAAAATTCTAGGAAACGCTGTGCTTTGAACCATTCAACACATTGATGGTTAATTAGATGTCAATAATGCATGAATAACAATAAAAGCAAAGTTCTTGCCCCAAAAAACACAATAAAAGTAAAGATAAACATCTTTTGGGATGGAAAAACTTCAATGAGAACATCTTTTGCTCATGGAAAAAATTAAAATTATTTTCTCGAAAGGGTTGGTTTTCATTTAAAAATTTGATCCGTTGCACAACTTAAAAATTAAATTGGCCCTGTTTGGGATGGCATCAGATGCTGAAAAAAGCCCTGCAGAAGTGCAAACCTGATTCTGATGGGCTTTTTTTTTTTTTTTTTTGATAGAAAAAGGTTTTGGAGGGGTTCGACATCAGTCCCCTACCAAGGCCAGGGCACGGCCCCGGGCTCTTTGAGAGTTTAATGGGGACTTACGAGATCGCCTACCAAAGGAGTCCCAGTGACGACAGCGGGGATCGAACACACATCCCTTTGGGACTTGACCAAATCCTTTACCATCTATGCCAACTCTTTTTGGCTTTTGATGGGCTTTTGGTTATGAAGTTGCTTCTTAGCTAAAGTTAATAGATGACCAACGGGGGTTGGCACAAGTGGTAAGCGGCTTGTGTCGCTTAAGCAAGGTCTCGGGTTCGAGCCTTGTGAATGCAAAAAACCTCCGCTGGGAGACTCTCCCATCAAAAGCCAGGTGCGCGACGCGGGTCGGATCCGGATTAGTCTCGATGAACCGGGTGGGCGACAAAAAAAAAAGCTAATAGATGGAGCTTCTGATCTCATCAAAGTCATTTTTGAAGTTACTTCTTGCAATGAAGCATCCTCATTATTTATCTTTCAACACAAATGAATCACGTTCCTGATGAAATCAAAAACCAACTTGTAGGGGATAGATTTATTTAAACACTTAATTGTGTTGTATTTTTTTTAATGGTAAATTTACTATTTATTTAGAAAATTTATATTTATTTTAAATTTTTATCCCAAATTATCACATTTTATACAACACAATATGTTTCATACTCTTTTCAGTCATTTTTCATTTCAACTATCTTTTTTAAAAACTATACCAAACAAGTGCCTATCAGGGAAAAAACCATTTCTGCCCCCGCTATCTCAAACACAAATCACATCAGGAAAAGTCTAATAGAAAAAATGTCCATCAGAAAAAGTTCAGCAGAAAAAAGTTACTTCTACCACCGCTATTCCAAACGGGCCCAAAGCCGGTGATCTGTGCGGTCAAAAAACGAAGCCGGTGATCCATGGGCCTTGAGCCCCACAATAAAAAAAAAAAAAAGACAAAGCCGGTGTTCTCGCGAAGGTAGTGCCCTAGCGTATGAGAAAGGAATTCATCGACGGCTACGGCCATCACCTTTCAGTTCTCACCCAGCTTGCGGCGGCTGTGTGCGCTCCCAAGGGAACTCGTCTCCCCTTCACCCAGCGCGTTTCGCTGTCGGCAGTTCTGCGTTCAGGAAAGCTTCCTTCCCTCGGCCCGTCTTCTCCTCCTCTCGCCGTGCTGTCCCCGAAGTCTTGCCCTGCGGCAGTCTTCCCGTCGTCCTCCATCGTCTCTGCGGCAGCCCATCCGTCGTAGCCGAAGCAGCTAAGTCTGCTTTTTCATCTCTCCTTGCGGACTGTTGCTCTTCTGATCTTCTGCAGAGCTTGCTTATAAGAGGAAAATTGATCTTCAAATATCAAGTGTGAGAATGGAGAACGGAGATATCCCAGAGAACGCCAACGAGCGTATGAATTTTGTGCCTTCCTCTTTATGATTTATATATGAAAAATTATGAGGTTTTCTTATACAATTTTTTATTTTCATTTTCAGATTGCCCAGGTCCTCAATCCCAGTCTGCAGGAAAATCCGACGCATGCGAAGGATGTCCCAATCAACAAGTTTGTGCCACTGCTCCAAAAGGGCCCGACCCAGGTTGTTTTCCCGTGCCTTTATGACTAAAATCGCGTTAAGATGTGGTTTAATCATTTCTTGAACTTTTGAAGTTCAGCTAAGTTTGTTTATTTAAGGAATTTGTGGTTCTATGCTGTTTTGATCTCCCTTCTTACCTCTTCCTCAGTTAGAGAAATACGAAAATTGGGGGATGTCATATAAGTAGAAGTTCTTTATTTAGTCGGCTCTCTCCCCTTTGAACACCTCACGTGTACAATTATTCTAGTAGCGCTGGCACCTTATTTAAATTGTTTACATCCATGTGATACTCAGGAATTTATTTCCTGATATTTTGCTCCGCTTTATTGACATAATTTGTCTGATTGAGAGATAGTCATAGCGACTTTTACAATGTCGGCTATATCTGGAGAATAATATTTAAGCAAGTTTCACTGCTTCATATCCAATTTATCAGTTGTGGGTACTGTTATACTTGGCATTGTCCTTGCTTAAATTATCATCAGGCTCATATTTTGACCAGCTTATGGCATGCCCTGGCCTTAGAATGGGATAGCCCCCCCTCACTCTGAACCTGTCCTTGCAAAAAGAAGACCCAACTTATGACATGCTTTATATGAATTGTTCATCTCTCCAATATTGTATTGATGAATGATTGGCTGGTTATGTTATTTAAATGCATTGATGACTTTTTTAACCTTTGTCATGCTTATTGGTGATGAGACATGGAATTGCAAGTACAATGATGCACTTAATTTATGGTGCAAACAAACTCAATATTTCGATGTTATTGGTCATACTGGGTTGATTTGGTATGACATATATGCAATTCTGTTTTGATACCCCTTGCCTTAAAAAGTTTGGTTGCATGTCTTCTGCATTTGTTTCGGCAGATCTGGTATCCATTGCAGAAAGAATGGCTACAGTGAAGCATAAGATATTGGTTCTATCGGGAAAGGGAGGGGTGGGCAAGAGCACATTCTCTGCCCAGCTGGCATTTGCTTTAGCAGCTATGGATTTTCAGGTAGGTCTTCTTGACATTGATATTTGTGGTCCAAGCATTCCAAAGATGTTAGGCCTCGAAGGGCAAGAGATACATCAGAGCAACCTTGGCTGGTCACCTGTCTATGTGGAGTCCAACTTGGGGGTCATGTCAATTGGGTTTATGCTTCCTCATCCTGATGATGCTGTCATATGGAGGGGCCCGCGCAAAAATGGGCTTATCAAGCAGTTTCTGAAGGATGTTTATTGGGGGGAACTTGATTTTCTTGTTGTTGATGCTCCACCTGGTACCTCTGATGAGCACATTTCAATTGTCCAGTGCCTTGAAGCCACTGGAATAGATGGTTCAATCATAGTTACCACACCCCAACAAGTTTCCTTGATTGATGTGAGGAAGGAGGTGAGTTTTTGCAAGAAAGTTGGAGTGAAAGTTCTTGGGGTTGTAGAGAACATGAGCGGTCTTTGCCAACCTATCACAGATTTCAAGTTTATGAAAATGACAGGCACAGGCGAGCAGAGAGATGTCACAAGGTGGGCTTTGGACTATTTGAGAGAAAAAGCACCAGAAATGCTAGAATTGATTGCTTGCAGTGAAGTGTTTGACAGTAGCGGTGGTGGAGCAGCAAAGATGTGCAGTGACACGGGGGTGCCTTTTCTCGGTAAGGTTCCATTGGATCCACAGCTCTGTAAGGCAGCTGAAGAAGGGAGATCATGCTTTGCTGATAAAAGTTGTGGTGTAAGCGCTCCTGCACTGAAGAAGATTGTGGAGAAATTGATGGAAAATCAGGGCTTATCAACGTCTCCTAATGGTGTTGCATAGGGGATTTACTTTGACCAATGATGGGTGTAAATAAAAAACTTTAGTTCAATGTATTTGTATGCCCTTTTATGCTAATGGTACCCATACTAGATACGGATAAGGTGGGATTTTTTTTAATACTTTTGCCTTAGTAAAAAATGCAGCCCATTTTTGTGTTTCATTGCGGATTCGATTTTGTTGAATGTTGAATGTATCCTTGTGCTTGTGGATTGTTATTGATTCAAGTGCAGATTAGTACAAGGAAGCCTTGTGACCTATTTTGAACCATTCAACACATTGATGGTTAATTAGATGTAAATAATGTGTGAATAACAATGGAAGTAAAAAGCAATTGGTGCATTCTCTAATGACAAGGTAATTTCTTTGCATAGGGGATGGTGGGAAAAAATACTTCGGATATCAACCCCTTTCTATGAATCTTTAGGATGTACTATAAATTTATCAAAATTTTAGTTGCTATAAAAGAATCTTGAAATTATTTCATTTAAAAAGGCTAATAAGAATACCCTTTGTGCCTGTAATTAAGTTTATCAACATTCAAATAGTAAATTTAAAACGTTCGTCTTATCATTTTCTCGAAAGGATTGGTATTTCATATAAAAATTTGATCCATTGCACAGCCTCAAATGCAAACTAGTGTGTGTGTGAGATATATAAATTCCAATAAATTTTTTTTTTTTTTTTTGTTGTTGCTAAAAGGGAAGGCCTGGGGCCTAAATTACAAATAACAAATTACATCAATGGGGACATTAATCCCAAACTCTCCTGGATAATCCAGGTCCTCAAATCAGGTGGGCACTCATTCAGAAAGATAGAACAGGAAATGCCCCTCTTTGCTAATGCATCCGCAACCCAGTTAGAATCCCTAGGGATACATCTAACATCAACTTGCCACGTGAGGGACAACAAATCTCTAACTTTCAAAATGACATTACTACAAGTCAAACAGTCGTGGTCCAACAAAAGGTTAACGACAGCATCCGCATCAGATTCCAAGATGATCTTTCTGAAGCCAACGTCCCAGGCAATCTGAAGCCCTTCAAGAACAGCCCATTCCTCAGCCTCATTCGCCCGACAGTCACCAATCATCTTTGAATAGCCAAGCACCCACGTACCCGTCCAATCTCTGATCACCCCACCACAACCGGCGTGAGTTGTAGTCCTAGCACTTGCCCCATCCACATTCAACTTTAACAATCCAGTTGGAGGTTTCTCCCATCCTTTTGACTGATACTCAGTAGACAGAGACGACCCACCTGCAAAATTAGAAACAGAAATAAAACTCGACCAAATCATGTGAATAGATGCACCCGGGTTAGAATTCCAATAAGTTAATTATTAATCATAAATAATAAAACTCAATTGTTAAATTTTGTGAAACACTGTAACACATAAGAGCCCACGTAAGGTTTCTATTTTCAAGTGTAAATATTCATTCAAACAAATATGCACGCACAGTTCTTCAAGTCGACAGATTATTATCATTGACGTCGTCGTTGTTCGTATCATATTTTAATTTTCAGCTAGTATTTTGTTTAATCTGTGGACTACCAAAATAATGGATCATTGGTTTATAATCCATTCCTCTTACGACAGTTATTAACAGTGCCGTTTAACCATTAGATCGTCTTCAATATTTTGCTATCTCTGTCATTTTCAATGTTTGTTTGTTTCTGATTCATTTCCCGTGTGGCTGACCTGATCAAACACATCTTGAAGCTAGCATTCAACTGACTACACCCATTAGGCATATAAAATAGTTTTAACGTCTGAGATGATGAGATAAACTAGAGGAAGTTCTATGTATCAGATTTCTTCCTGTTTAGCATAATATGAATCATATCTTATGAGAGACTCGTTTCTTTTGGCGGTTCTTTTTGTCCTTTTGATCTATTTAATCTAATGATTTCTCACTTTTCTTTTTCTGCTGTATTTCCTAAGCTTGGTTTCTTTAGTTTTTTTTTTTTAAAGGTTAAAAAATGGAGTCACGTTCCCATCTTGTGGATGATTAGAGAGTGGATGGAATGACATTGACCGCTTAACATAACGAATGACTAATGGAGACTCTAATTTTGGAAAATGATTGTAAGTTTCAAAGATTATGCTGTATCAGTTTTCAATCAAAGAAAATAAGTTGCGTTCAAACTCAATCGGCGTAATAAATCAAATAACCCAGTTTCTATAAAGCTTTAAGTTTAAACCATCCAATAATATGTGATGGGAATCAATAAGGCTGAAACATAACTGCAATTATTACGTCAAAATTTTTGGCAAGTACAAGAGAAACTTATACTGCTAAGCAAATTAGTAAATTCGTCCACAAAAATTTAAAAATAAAATAAAATAAAAGAGCACTTAATTTTCAATCAAGCAATTATTTTAATTTACCAAACACAACAGGAATAGAAAATATGAATGTGCCGCATGGTTGGTTTATGTAGATGTACACAGATAGTTGAGTTTTTCTTTATCGGCTCCCCTTTGTTCTTACCTTTTTTTGTCTGTGTCTCTTTAAATGCGTTAACGAAGATAATCTAATTTGTAATTGTGGTCTTTGATTGATAAAAATGCTTAGCACTAAGTGAGTTACGTGGGAAGAATATTGAAACACTTAGCAAGTTCTCAAAATCTTTGTTAAGCTGGATAACAATGCAATAATCAAGGAGATCGAATAACTCTGTAAAGGCCAACATCTGATTCAAAAGGAACTTTACAAAGGGGAAAATGTGCTAAGACTCTGTTCTTTGCCAATTATAATTCATCTCTGTCACTGACTGAAATTTTCTGGCTATGATTAAAATGGAAAGGAAGGCATAAAAGGCATATTTAGTTATTGATTGCCATTTACTTTTGACTTGTTAGTCTCCTCTCTTCTCCAATAGGATGTTTATTAGAAAATTAAAGCTCATTATCTTTCTTCATTATATTGAAAAGATTACTTCTTCATAGCAACATAGTAGAATTTTGGTCTAGAGATTCTCTTTGCCTAACTTTATTACCACTAATTTATTTTCCTAGAGTTCGCCTATAAAATATCATTAATCAACCTTCTTGTTTAAAACTTGATCATCACCATTATTATTTGTAGAAAATCATTTGGGGGAAGATCAACATTGGAAGTTAACTTTCAGGTGGCAAAACAGAGCAATCGGCATTGCTCCCACTAGTGGAGTCTCCTACTCTTGAAACAAGCATGGCATGTTATAATTGAGAAACATAAACTAATTCTACTTTGTAATACAATATGAATCCAATACTGTATCACTCTTTGGAGATGGGTCCTAGTTTTGACTTGGATATTGAACTTCTTGGGTGGAAGCCACCTTCTTATGCTTCCCAGGCAGGGGTAAAACACCATCCTGCTTTTGGATATTCACAGAAAATGAATATGCTATTATCCCTTTTTATCTATGATTGAACTTGGTGGGCCATTTGCTCAGGTCTTGAATACTCCCTCATAAAGCAATGGTTTTTTTATGAGCCTGCAACTTTTCTTGCTCCTTCATCTACCATGGCTTTAGGTATATCCGGATTTGATCATAATTCAGTGGTCCCTGACATGTGTAATGCAGAGCATTAATTAATAACACAAGGTTGTAGTCTTCAACTAGGATTGGCTGGTCTGTTATTGTTACAGTGGTAGGTGTTGCTGTTTGTAAAGCCCATGTGAAGATGTTTTGCTTCAAAGAACCTTATTAAAGCAAAGAAAAAGACTAGAGGCAGTGGAGGCAAAGACATTTTGCTTGTTTGGGATCATTAGGGTCCTAAAAAATGTTTATTTGTGTAAAACGAGATAAAACTTCTCTCACATTCTCTTCTTTTATACCGCAAATCATAACTGAAAAACTGCTTTTGAAAGCTTCAATCGCTATTCTAAACAAGTATATTGATACGAGAGGGAGGAGGGAGTTGGACATCACATCACGATCTTATACTCTCATCACATGCATCATTGTCCTAAAAAGCAGGCCAACCTGCCCTATATAATAAGGCTTTTAATTGCACTACTTGGTGTGTGTTTAAAAAAAAGCTGCCTTTCTGCCTTTTCACATGTTTAAACACTTTTGCTTTTTAGGACGTGTTTCGTTCTTTCACCAATGAGCGGTTGAACTTGGGGCCATTTCTTCATGAACCTCCCTATCTAGGACAGCTCACCATATCTTTAAAATCTAATCCTTTTAATTTTGCAGTATCATATACTAACCAAGGTAAACAGCCTCCGTCGCAAGGGATCATCAACCCTCATTCACTCATTCATTCCTAGTCATTTTGTGATTACTTAGTTTCTTGTTTCAATCTTTTTGAGGTGATATTGCTAGGTTCAAGATATATTAATGAACGTCTTATGAGGGATTTCTTTTGCATCTGTGGCTAAATTGCACCCATATTGCTGAGTATCCCTCTGACTTGTCCTCTTAAGGAAGATGGTCAGTGAGAAGAAAAGCTAAGAAAATCTATCAGAATCAGAGAGGTTAGATACTGAAGTAAAGTAGCTAAAGATGGTGATGGATGATGGTTAATAAGACCCCGCCATTACCAAATACTTTTGCTTTGTCCCCAGAAAGTTTTGGTCGAAAGACGATAAGATTTCAGGAAACAGTTCAAGCTTCATTGTATTTGTTCTTAACAGAGAGCCATCAGCCAAAGCCCACCACGCATTTTCTTTCTTCATATTTACATTAATTTGGAATCTTGCATGTGGGTTGATGTGTAACACGACAACGCCAAATTGACCCCTTAATTTGTTGTTTCTGTTCGTCATTCTACTACCCACCAAATTATTAGATCGGATTAGCTTTATGATGTACCAAATAATCGTGTGATTAGTTTTGTTTTGTAAATGATAAAATCACTCATTGCGTATGATCAATTTATTCGAAACAGAGAGATATTTTTGGAAGCTATGGCATGGACCATTTCTTGAAAGAGAAATTAGGGGAAATTTTAGAAAAATACAATTAAAAATAAGAAAAAATAAATTGATATTGGGAATTTATCAAATTCCAATTCAAAATTGAAATAAGAACCTGAGATTTCCAATTCCAACCAAATGATCAAAATGTCTTGAATTAAGTACATAAGTTTCAGGGTTAATAACAACAGCTATATATATATATATATATTGGTCAAGTATCTGTATTCTATATTAACAATATCAAATTTTACATTAACGTCTTTACTTTCATATTTTATAACTTCACAACCCAAGAATCAGGGATAATTTTGAGAGTACAAATATCAGGTATCAATAATAATATTTGTATTTATATTAAGGGTTAAGGTGCAAAAATAGACAAATGCTTTTCCCAAAAGAGCGTCCAGTAGCAAATACTTTTTTTGGCACAAAAGTAGACACGTGGTTACAAAAGTGGAGCAAAATTAGCGTTTGACCGTTAGTTGACTTTTTCTGAACTGAAAATGATGACGTGGATGTTAATGCTTTATAAATTACAGTTTAGCCCCGGATACATTACAAAAATTTCAATTTAGTCCCTCTATAAACTTTTAAAATTTTCAGTTAAGTCCTTCTTCTTCTTCCAGAGGCAAAACCCAGATTCCGGTGATCATTCTATCATATCCAAAACCCAAAAGCTCAAAACGATGAAACCAAAATCAAGAATCGATCAAAATCGAAATTGAAATCGATCAAGGAAATCGAAGAACCAAAATCGAAGAACCCAGAAACAAGAATCGAAGAAATCAATCAAGGAAATCGAAATTGAAGAACCCAGAAACCCAGAACCCAGAAACAAGAATCGAAGAAATCGATCAAGAGAAATCAAAGAAATCTGAAGGCACCAGACCAGAGAAATCAAAGAAATCGAAATCGAATCTTGAAACAAGAACCCAGAAACATATATATATCAAAATCGAAATCGAAATCAAGGAAATCGAAGAAATCCAGACCAAAATCTAATCGCTCATGAGATCGAACCCCCACTGACTCGCTCGAAGGCTCGCGTCGATCACAGGCCGCCGGACCCTCCCTCGCTCACAGATCGGACCCTCGCTTGGTGTCGATCGACACCTACTTTTGTGTTCTGCGATTTGGGGGGGGTGGTGCCAGATCGTTTGGGGGGGGCGACAATCGTGGAGTGGGGGGGCGACGATCGTGGCGTTGGGGGGGGGCGACAATCGTGGCGTGGGGGGGGGGGCGACGATCGTGGCGTGGGGGCGACGATCGTGGAGTTGGGGGCTGACGGGGAAGGAGGAAGAAGAAAGGAAGGAAGGAATAAAAGGAGGTGTGGATTTTTTTTTCTTCTTCTTTCTTTTTGCACTGGCAAGTAGGAAAAAATTTGCTGAGTCAGCATCCATGTTAATGTTTTTGATCAAACTAACGGTCAAACGCTAATTTTGCTCCACTTTTGTAACCACGTGTCTATTTTTGCGCCAAAAAAAAGTATTTGCTACTGGACGCTCTTTTGAGAAAAGCATTTGTCTATTTTTTCACCTTAACCCTTATATTAATAACATCATATTTTACATTAACAACTGTACTTTTATATTTCACAACTTCATATCCCAAAAACCATGAATAATTTTGATGGCTTAAGTTTCAGAAGTTAATAGCAACATCTGTATCTGTATCTGTATTAACAACATCATATTTTGCATTAACAATTTCACTTTCATATTTCACAACTTAACTCAAGACAATTTGGTCAAATTAAAAATCTCATATTCCTACTTTAATTCTGATCTAAGATTTAATAAATTTATAACACCAATTTATCTCTTACCATTTTGAATTGTATTTTTCTGATAAATTAATACCCATGCCCTATTTACACCAACGTGGCATTGAAGTATTGGTTGATAGTTGATTTGAGCCCACAAAAAGATTTTGCTTTATGAGTTGAAATTTTTAGGTCGGCAATTAGACTTAGGTTCAAAAAGCAAAAGACGAATTAAACCGATATACTCAAAGACCACAAAAACCCCCCATTTGGTTGAGTTAAAAAGGTGGAAAATTGGACAGCTAACCTTATTTTCAACGGAATTGAGCAAGCTTAATGATATAATGGTGGAATAATTGAGAAGGATAAGATGTGGATTGTAGAACTAAACTACCACCTCGACCATGTCATCACTCGTCATATAGAATGTAATTGATTGTCCAAGGACTAAGATAATATATCATATTACAAGTAGCACACAGCATTCGATGGGGTCATGAATTCTGTCTCTGCAAGCTGAAAAAAAGGCAGTATGCCTCAGTAAAGCCCACCTAATTTACTTCACCATCTTTGTGTACAGTAAAGTTCTTGCATTGGGTCAGCTTCCAACTTTCCACCATCATTGAGGACAACTAATAAGAAGCTACTCTCTCTCTCTCTCCTCACAACCCTCCTTCATAATTATGTCCCGTGCACCCTGATTGAATTTCACTGTTACAAAGGAAAGAAAAAGAAAAATCATCCTTGAAATCTCTATTAGCATCTAATTTTGCCTTGAGATTCTGATGAGACGACCGATAATCTGTTGAGAATATCCTCTCTCCTGGTCCATAACCTGGTGCAACTGGTGTTGTGATCCTTTTATAGCTATATTCTTTTACTCTTTACTTTTCTTTGAAGCACCTGCTCCATTCTCTGGTCTTGTTTGTGAGAGCAATCATGGGTGTTTCCTTTCCCATCCCATCCACTTCATATCATTAATCACGATCCTCCATAACCCTCGTATCTTCATAAAGGACACCCCCTCTTCTTTCTTTATCATGTTTCTTACATATGCTTACTATAACTAGTCGGTGTTCTAATGGGGTTTTGCTGATAGTTCAACTGCTTAATTTATTATTAGCCTCTTATGTTGTCTTCATGTGGATGATTTAGTGGTTTTCTGTATTTAAGGCAAGTGGGGTATTTCCTCTCCCTTTACACTCACTTGGTTTGGTTGCCTACTGTCATAATTTCCCAGTAAGCCTTATTCTGCTGTATTATCATCCTCATACTGGCCCTGCATTTTCTTTAAGGTCATTTTCATCTCTAATTTACAGAAGTACTATCCCGAATTACCGAATTCGACGGCAAATGGTCTGCCTTTGTGTCAGATTTAGCTGATTTTGGGCTGTTCTGTTCATCTCATACGTAATATCTATCTATTCATCTATCTTCCTTGGTTCTTGTTGGTCTTTCTGAACACAAAGTTTCAGTATTCCAATATTAGCAATAGCAATGCCTCCTACGTATTTCCCTCTCCGGTGGGAGAGCACCGGTGACCAGTGGTGGTATGCTTCTCCGATTGACTGGGCTGCTGCTAATGGCCACTATGACTTGGTTCGAGAGCTTCTTCGTATTGATAGCAACCACCTTTTCAAACTGACCTCCCTCCGCCGTATTCGGAGGCTTGAAACCGTGTGGGACGACGAAGAGCAGTTCAACGACGTTGCCAAGTTCCGTTCACAGGTGGCCCAGAAGCTGCTTCAGGAGTGTGAATCCAAGAAAAGCAAGAAGTCTCTCATTCGTGCAGGCTATGGTGGATGGCTTATGTACACTGCTGCTTCAGCTGGAGATTTTGGCTTTGTTCAAGGGCTTCTTGAGAGGAACCCACTTCTGGTTTTTGGAGAAGGAGAGTATGGGATCACTGATATACTATATGCTGCAGCGAGGAGCAAGAACTGTGAGGTTTTTAGGCTGCTGTTTGATTTTGCAGTTTCGCCCAGGTTTCTCACCGGAAAAGATGGTGTCTGGGTGGAGCATATTGGAGATACACCTTCTGTTTACAGGTTGGAGATGACCAATAGGGCTGTTCATGCAGCCGCAAGAGGAGGTAATGTCAAGATTCTGGAGGAGCTTCTTGCCAATTGTTCTGATGTTTTGGCTTATAGAGACTCTCAGGGCTCTACTATCCTGCATGCAGCTGCAGGCAGAGGACAGGTTGAGGTAAGTCTCTTACTTCACTTCATTTCTCATTGACAGTTTCAAGATACTATTTTTATGCATTTAGAGGTGAAGATAGAATGTGGTGAGTCTATAAGAAGCATATATACTGTTAGTTAAGGTGAAAATTTGATTCTTTTTAATGGATGTGGGCTTTGGGGTTTAAGTTCAACTACTGCACTAACATTACCAGCAAAGATTAGGTAATGTGATGGAGCATGGCCTTAATATTATCGAATGAGAAGAATAAATTGAATGTGTACACAAAATTACGGAAGAATGATGAGCATGATTATTAAAAGAGAACAAACTTGGACTATTTTCAAACAGCTCTGATGCCAGAGGAGGAAGATGAGAAGCTGTATATATTGTTGCTGTGATTTGTGATGATAGATTTATAGGTACAGCTGAAAAAAAAAAAAATTGTTGGGGTTCATGCAGGTAATTAAATACTTAACATCAACTTTCGACATTATCAACTCCACGGACCATCAGGGCAACACAGCTCTGCATGTGGCTGCATATAGGGGTCAATTAGCTGCAGTCGAAGCTCTGGTCTCTGCATATCCCACCTTGATATCTCAGACAAACAACGTAGGAGAAACCTTTCTCCACAAGGCTGTGTCTGGTTTCCAGACTCCGGCCTTCCGGCGATTGGACCGACAAGTGTCACTTCTAAAGCAGTTACTGAGTGGGAAGAAATTCCACACAGAAAAAATCATCAATGAGAAGAACAACGACGGAAGAACAGCTCTTCACTTGGCCATCATAGGAAACATCCACACTGATCTTGTTCAACTCTTGATGACAGCTCCTTCCATAAACTTGAACGCCTGTGACGTGGATGGCATGACCCCACTTGATTATCTCAGGCAACTCCCCAATTCAGCATCCTCGGATATACTCATCAGAAAGTTGATCTCAGCTGGAGGAATGTTTGGCTGCAGAGACTATGATTCAAGAAAAGCCATAGCTTCACACTTGAAACAGCAAGGTGGAAGCAGTCCTGGGACGTCCTTTAGAATCTCAGACACAGAGATATTTCTGTACACAGGTATTGAGAATAATGTTTCACATACTTCTGCTGATCAGGGAAATCCAGGACTGAGTCGATCTTCATCAGAGCACAATCTATACGAGTCCAACGCCGCCGACAACCACCACTGTGGCTCAGCCGCCAGTAAAAGGCCTAGTTCTGTCACGGCGGCGAGACTGAAAAGAGTCCTTCAATGGCCTCGCGGGAAGGAGAAGAAAGCTGAGATATTCCATGGAGAAACTCCAACCCCTCTCAGAGAGAGATTCTCTAGGCCATCCCCGCTTCCAAACAACAAAAGAACACTGTCTGTGAGGAGTCAACAGTCAAGTCCAAACGCCAAGAAAAAGTTTGCTTCAGGGTTAGTGCATGGAGTGATGCAATCTGTGCCACAAGTGAAGGTTTCTCGCAGGTCTCGATCGAGTTCATTCTCAAAATCATCATCAATTTCCTCGCCCAGGTCTTGGGACAAGCAAAAGGGTGTGTATATTGAGAATGACGTGGCTAGACCATCTTACTCGAATCAAGCACCTGATGAAGATGATTCGCCACACATGGTGAAGCGAGCCTCTGTGAGTCAGAGATTGAAAGGACATTACTTCTGTTTCGGTGCAGCTGGACTTAATGCGAAGAACCCAGCAGCAGCAAGTAGCAGCAAGCAGCAGGAAAGCCAGGACTTTAAGAATTATGTTATTTCGGTGGCATAATTGGTTGAGGAGTGAGATTACAGCTGCTAATTCCTGACAAGTATCAAGGGATAAAAAGCTGCTCGCTTAATGTAATAACTTCTACGTTGGAATAAAGAGCAGCTGGTTCCTTAGATGTAATGCAAGTCTTATTATAGATTATACTTGGTTGCTGTATGTTTAATTAGGTCATGTAAGAGACTCCACTTGTTAATGATAAATATGCTGTGTTTAATTATGCTTCATATCCTATTAGCCTTTGGCAGCATGATTATATCCGCTTTTGGCCACTACAATTGCACGAGGGAAAGAAGAAGAAGAAACATTCAAGATGAAGCTGAGAAGCTGAAGCCTGAATGCGTGGGCCAGCGAGAGAGTGAAATGGACTTTCAGGCCCAAGTGTTGTTTTGGCCCACTGGGCTCTTCATGGGTTCTGTCCACTTTCTTTACTTGAGGCTAGGCTTCTGCTTTTGGGCTTTTCCTTATATTCTATGGTTTCTATTCCCTCTGCTCCCTTTATACTCTTGAGAGTTGAGACCTAGTTTTGTGTGTGTGACCTAGGCTTCTGCTTTTGGGCTTTTCCTTATATTCTATGGTTTTTATTCCCTTATGCTCCCTTTATACTCTTGAGCATGATAGTTAAAATCTCGATTTATCACTGCGATTTTACGTTTTTACGATTTTTTTCATTAAAACGATTTTACCAATTTTCCAAACGCTTTTAAGTTTTTACGATTTTTTTACGTTTTTACTACGTTACGATTTTACGTTTTACGATTTTTTATCCCTCTTCCGCTTTTACGTAAAATCTCGATTTTAACTACCTTGTCTTGAGAGTTGAGACCTAGTTTTGTGTGTGTGTGTGTGACCTAGGCTTCTGCTTTTGGGCTTTTCCTTATATTCTATGATTTCTATTCCCTTCTGCTCCCTTGTGTGTGTGTGTTTTATGAGTTGGATTTAAGTGCTCATAGAGCCCGGGGCCGTGCCCTGGCCTTGGTGGGGGACTGATGCCGAACCCCTCCAAAACTTTTTCTTATCAAAAAAAAAAAAAAGAGAATATGTAAGATAAAAGAGTAAGAAAAAATTGATTAAGAGTCTTAACTCCATTTCTTTGTTTTTTTCAAATCAAAGTTTGCCACTTTTATAAATTACCTGTTCATAATTTTCTTGTAGATGATGTAGCGTCTTTGGAAAAAACATGCTTTTTGGTTTTACCATATATGACCTACAGAACTAATTATAGGACATATTTAACCGATTTTAGGAAGAAATTGACAAAAATAAAAATATTATCATATAATTAGAACTAAAACTAACTCCAAAATATTGTCCTATAATTAGGACCGGGGAGGGAGTATAATATAGTGAATGAGAATTTGGAAATCGGTGTTCTGAATCCCTGGGTGATAACTTCACCAGGATGAAGCCATTTAGAAACATCCATAAGCAACAAATGAGCTGAGTTACGTTGAAATTATTGCCCATAAATAATTTCTTTGCATAAGCTTCGTGGCGTGAAGCTTCACGCCATTGGCTTTCTCACAAATGGCCACAACCTCTTAACTGGACTGTGACGTGTTCCATTTCTACTTTCAACCGCTCGCACGATTTCAAAATCATAACCCCTTATGACATTTCTCAAAACAAAATGAGTCTTTTGTAATTTAAAGCAGAATATGTTTCAATTCAACAATAATTTAATTAAAAATACTTTTCAAAGTGATCGCATCTCTATCAACTCCTACTATAATACATGCGTGTGCTTCATCAGTTCCAGAGCTGAATGGATAACCTGTCACCTGTAAGTTGACTGCTTTAACCTTCTTATTTTCAATATAAACTTCCAAACGATCAAGCTATTTCCAATGTGAATCATCACCAAAAAATTAGAAATAAACAATTTTTTATTTTGTGTGAGTTATTTGGGGCTCATCCCCATCAACGTTCCTGTGAAATTTAAATATTTAAAATTTATTTTTCATTTAAAAAAGATAGGCTGTTGATATGCAGTTTAAGAGATTCTAGTTAGAAACAAAGCTGCACATTTCATACGGATGTGAAAGGGGGTTTCATGACACAGGGGCTGACATAATGGACCATCTAGTAGTCATCGTTACAAATATATATACTCAGATATAACAAAATGTGTTTTGACCCAAAAACAAAAAGAAGATTATAACAAAATGTCATGGAGTAATACTAGTATGTATATATTAAGATGGAGATGCATGGGAGGGAAAAGCCATGAAAATGCGCGGAAAGCAGCTAGTAACAGACAGCGAAAGAAGAGAAAAGTATAATGGAGGCATTAAAGGTGGCAAAATCTTAGAAAGTGGCTTGTTGGGCTCAAGTGGTGACTCTGATTCTGAGTTTTTGGTCTTCAGTCTTCACCCCCAAACTATGATAAGATAATGATATTGGGCGGGCGGAAATTTCGTCGCAGCAACCACTGAATTGTGTGTACACCATCCTTTCACATTTCCATATATCAGCTCACTCCATTGACTTTGGAAAATCAGGTAGAGTATTTCATTATTTATCGACCATTCTTAAAATGAGGCCCTGTTTCTTTAATTATTTATCTTTCGCCCCACTAAAAGCGATCGTTCCCACTGCAGTGGACCCCTCCCAATGAAGATCCAAAGTAGAACACGCTTCTCCCGGAATCTTTCTCACTCTTGTAAAAAAAAGACTGAATCTGAATTCTCTTTAATATTGATTTAAATTAATTACTGCTTAGAAACTACCAAGAAGATACTAAGAAGTGAATTTCTATATGCACTGCTATCGTCAAATATGATTAAGAGCCCGTATGGTTCAACGAAAGGGCAGGAAAAGAAACGAATGATTTTTTTTTTACACATAGGTTTGTGGTTTGTTGAGAAAAAGAAAATAAGTTTATTGAAAGAAGAGTAAATACATTTTCTGGTCCCTAACAAAAAACACGGACCCCATTTTGGTCTTTGACAAAAAACCCGACCCTTATTCGTCCTTTTTATGAGACTAAAAATGACTTTTTAGAAATTTATGAGGAATCAAAATGTCTACCAATTGACCATTATTCGTCCTTTTTATGGACTAAAAATGACTTTTTTTTTGTCAGAGACCAAAATGGGGTCCGTATTTTTTGTTAGGGACCAGAAATGATATTTACTCTTAAAAAATTTTGTTTGGTTTGAAGAAAATAAGTAAAAAGACTATTTTGCTCGCTCCTCCTGAAGTAAAATTTTTAAATATCTATGAAACCATGCACCTTACTCATCTTTTTGTATCACATTAAGAAGTTTTTATGTCTTTAAGTCATTTTCCTCCTACTTGAAAATTGATTCCCACCAATTTTGTTAAGAACACATTTTCAATTATATAACTAAAAATGGGTGGCTGAAGAAAGTAATTTGTCATATAAAAATGCAATCAAAGTATCAAACGCAGGTCGCCACTGGAAACCGTGCCATGATCATTAAGAATTCCAGTTCTGTGTACGTGCTTGAGTGAAAAAGTGGTGCGTAGGGAATTAAGTCAACGGATGAAACTTTGAGGTTTAATTAATTTGAACGCCTGCAACTGAATCTGAAAGCCAGGATCATCACGTTCTTGCCGACAAATTGCCAGAGAGGCTAGTGAGATATCATATCAATTGAAAAATAAAATAATACGAGGTAGTAACTGAAAAACAGGATGGTCAACTAAAATGTTTTTCAAATCTGTGAGAGAGGGGACGGGGGGGCAACTAGAGATCAGCTTGTAATTGCCAGAAAGGTCAACCTTACAACAGTAGCATGTTTTGGTTGAACGTGGATTCAAACTTGGGCAGCTCATGGACTCCCCCCATCGTTTCAACGGTAAGAAAGGTAAAGTGGCAACAATTTGTCTTTTTTTTTAAAAAAATAAAATAAAATAATTGTGCTTCACAGGATCCTACTCATGGACGATAGATGTGTTGTGTCCATTTGCCAGCGACAAAATTAAAGAATAGGGGAGACGTGCCCAACATTCCTGGCTTTACCAGCCGATAATATCAGAAAAAGGCCAAACCAGCTCTCACTTTCCTTGCCTTATTTTACTCTCTTTCACATGAACCTAACGAAAATTCCATTCAAATTAATTGATTCATTAATTGCCCATAAAAAATTGGGAAAATCAGCATAAAATATTATTTGAACTTTAAAATTTTAAATCAGTAATTGAAATTACTAAAATGAGTTATCAAGTAGTCAATACATGTACTCTTATAATTAACAAGTTTTATTAAAGATTTTGAAGTTTAAGTGATATTTTTTATTTTTTTTAAAATATAGCTGAACGCATAAGCTATATGATATTTTTAGTTATATGCAACGTCATTGATAAGACCGTTGACAGATGACCACCAATAATATATTGTAATGTGTGTGATCATAGGTTTTTAACAAGGGTTATGGGTTACACGTAGATGTATCGTACTCCATGTGGATACGGCAATAAGCTGACGACGATCGAGTTTTCTCTGAAGCTGTAAGAATTTGAATTTTATTATACGCAGAAAAGTGGACTTTCTCCTTCCCGTATATGAATCATCGCAACGATTCTCCCTACCATATATACAAGGGAGCGAGGGGCTGGGGGGCTCTTCTAGGTTCTAGCATAACGGAATCTGCTGCGTTTCACGCACTGAACGCTAACAGATGTTTCAAGATTTGACCTAGTCGTAAGTTGATGTATATCTCACACTCTAGTGAGAAACCAACAACTTATGATTTATGAAAATATTTAAGACGCATGGGAATATAATTGGACTGCCAACTCGATTATTCTGGGAAGCCAAACCACGTTCGATTTTCGAACTGCCCCAGATTCTCGGCTAACGACTAATACAGAATATTTGAAGTCAAATATAAGTACATATTAAATGGAGAGAGCATGCTGTTTTTTTTTAAAGGAAAAATAATTATTCCTAACCTAGCCGCCGCCAAGGCCATATAGACATCCCAAACTGCCCACCTTTAATGCTAGAAGCAACCCAACCTTTAGAAGCTCATTCTCTTCTTATCCTCTTTCTCATTTTCTCTCATCAGCATAATTCCGACCATTGATTGAGAAAATGAAATAAAAGTAAAAGTAATATTTTTTTGATGGGATGGATGTGATATATATATAGAGATTATGAGCAATGATGAGAAAATGATGATGAGAGAAACTCAACTTCAACCTTTACTTTGCTTAAGAGTTGAGAATTGGTTTCGACTCAATGAAATGAATGTTCGAATTATAAAATTATGAAAAATAACAGATTGAATATAATCGCCACGCTTATAAATTTCTTGCGATTATTTTTTTTCCCCTTACTTATAAGTTTGGAGTCATATTGCCAACTTTAATAATATGGACTATGGGAAACTAATTATTAACCTGCTCAACATTTTGAATAATAAATAAATTATTTTGTAAACGATAATCTTAAATGGTGATGATCCGATCGAAATTACAAAAAATAATAACGTAATATTATACATGCGCAAGCCAAATCTTAAGTATAGACTTAAAAACTACTCATTCTTGTTTTTATTATAAAGCATCAACTAACAAGTGTATTTGCTTGTTTCCAAAGAGCATTTAATATTTTTTTTATGTATACTTATAATTAATAAGGGTAGTGAGAGAGTAATAATTAATATGATGTTAGATTTTAGTGCAATTAGTAGGAGTAATATTGAAAATTATTTAAATTTTAGAATAAATTTAATGACTTTAGCTGTTTGTATTATATTGATTTGTGAAAATCGTTAATTGGTGCCTTATAGTAAGAACTAAAGAGAATAATTAATTAATAAAAACATTTAGCGGGAAAATAGTCCCGAATAATATTTGATGTAGCTGGAGAAATATACAAGGTTGTTTGTAGATTTTCTGAGGAGATATTTTTGTTTGGGAGCAGATCGAGCACCGTACACATGGCATGGTGGGCTAAGAAATGGAGCCAAGAGATGTAAAATAAGTGAATGACATTTCATTAAGATGAGATCACAAGATAATGGAGGAAGACGAAGACAATATTGCTAAACCAATAAAATGAAAGCCATCTTAGCGATGGTCCTAGTCTCCCAGATAACACGCTCTTTGCTCGGGAAATTAAAAGCACTAAAGTAGCAATTTTTATACCGAATTGAAGCATTTCGAAAAGAATTACTAAACTAATACAATTAGAAACGTCGCCTATCAGTACGCCATTAGTGGCACCACCAGGTCCAATGCCACTGGGCAGTGGCGTTAACAATCCTCACGCCATCAGTGGCGTGAGGGATCTTCACACCACTGTGGCATGTGGCGTCAATCATATATTGATGTCGGGCATCAATTATATATATATATATATATATATATAATTATAAATAATAAAACGAGTAAATAATAATTTTAATTAATAATTAAGAGAATTAAAATATCTAAAATTTATTATAAACCTTAGGATACAAGACTAATTAGTGAATTTATTATAAACCTTAAGATAGATGACTAATTATCAAATATTTTGTACATTAACAATTTGATATATAAAGTACCCTAAGATAGATAAGATAAGTTTAAATAGAGAATAATAATTAGACAAATAATTAATTCACTAATTAATTAGTGACTCCATAATGTATTGTGTTATTGTAAATTTTTATTAGTCAAATGGATGATCCACGCGCCCGCAATTAATTGCATAATACATTTGACTAATTAATTATTCTCTAATTAATTAATTGCATGCTCATAGATTATCCATTTGACTAATTATTATTCATTATTTAATCAACCCATTTTATAAGCTTTAATTTTTTTATAAAAATAATAATAACTAAATATTTATAACATCATTATAATATATAAATTCAAGTATTATATAAATAATTTTTTTAAGAAAATAAAAATAAAATGGCCTTAACTAGCCGGTCCTTGACCCTACGTATGGATCTTTTTCGGTTCTCAGCCTATTAGAACCAGCCCTTTTCGGTCAGTCACAATTTGAGAGGCAAATTTTTAACCCTAGCCCTCACTCATAATAAAGAGGTAATGGATTCAGCGGTTTTGCGGAAGAAGATACTTTCCTTATCTATTTTCTTATTTTCTCTCATCAACCTATTTTAGTTGTTGATTGAGAAAATTAAGTGTTATATTAACGGATATGATTTAAAGATTGTAAGAGATGATGAAATGAATTCAACCAACCCACCGTTTTCCTGACTTCAGGTTCAATGCTGACTAGAAGTAGGCACGGGGTCCAAAAAATTGTTGCCCAGGAGGCCAGGACTGCTGGCTTTGCAACCTCCCCTCTTATTCCTGCTGCCTACGATAGACGAGGAATTTTAGATACTTTTTATATTTTTATTTTTTAAAACAGCGACAAACACCAACGGAATATATGATTTTTATTCCATTTTTATAACTACATAATCATTTTCTATATTCAACTTTTTTTCATTTTCTTTACCGTGTCATATTTTCCACTGCTGAAGTCAGAACCTTACAAGTAACATTCTTCGTCATAATTTGGGTCATGCGGTAAAAATGTCTATAATTTTTTTTTTTTCCAGTAACTAATTAACTATATATCTTTTTAATGCAAAAACTACAAAATGCGAAGTCTGTTAATCGAAGGTAACGTCTGTGACCTTTATCAAGTGGGACCCACTTTCTTGTCTAGGGATACAATAACTCTCTCTTTCCTATCCGACTAGATTCAAAAGATAAGAGGGATGAGACAAGCATGAAATGTGAACACGTATATAGAAACCTCCTCCACTTGCAAAAGTTGCTGCAAATTAAAGCTCTGTTGGAGAGGGAGAGACTCGGTTGTCTCTTATTAGGCATGAAAGAGAGAGGGGAAGGGTCAGGGAATGAGGCCGTGACGGATACTGTACACCTGGACAAGAAAAGTGGGTCCCACTGGCTAAGAGGAACGGACGTTACCTTCTATTGGCCGACTTAGCATTTTCCAGCTCTTTTATAATGTTAATAGGTATTTTTTATCAAGAAAAGTATATGATACTTTGTACATATTAAAAAGGGAATATCTCATATAAATACCTTATAGATTTGCTAAACCCTCAAGAGCTCCCCCGAATTTGTAAAGAACTGAGAAGTGACAAGAACCTATAAGGGATATACAAATTCAAGTGAAATTATTCTTTTGTCCTTAATTTTAAAAAAAAAATTATAAAAATAAAAATGACCCTTGTTGGAGGGCCGTTGGTATGAGGTGGGGTTTGAACCCCCCACACCTCCATGGGGCCAAGTGGCCTAACCACTGGACCACTTGGTTCTTTTAATATATCTATGCATTAACAAATTTATATATTCTTCTTAACATTTTTTCAACGGTAGTTACAAATCTTTCAACGGCATTTACAAAATTTTCAACGACATTTACAACTTTTTTTTTAGGTTTACCTTTTTTGCCTCTGAGGAAAAAATAATAATAATTCATTATAATAAATCTTTCAACAAAAAAAAAAAACATCGCAAGTGGCATTCGACGAGGGTCATTTTTATTTTTTAAAATTTATTTAAAACTAAGGGCAAACGGGTAATTTCACCCAAATTTGCATATCCTTCATAGGTCTTTGTCACTTCTCAATCTTTTTACAAATTCGGGGGCTCCTAAGGGTTTTGCAAATTCATAAGGTATTTATATGGGATTTTCCCTATTAAAAAATGTTTCTGAATATTCCCCCCCTAACCCTTATAGTTTTAATTACTCTCTCCAATCTGCAGTAAAAAATTACTTTAACTTATTTATAAGACTTAAGAAATGATAGTTGGGTCATTAAGTTTGTCCTAAATTAAAATAAATTATTAATTTTACCCATATTAAAGGGAAAATCCCTTTAAGGTCCAAAGGGACCAAAAAAAGTCTCAGAGAAAATCCTGGTGTTAAAAAGGTCTCATTGACAACTCTTTCGGTAGGGGATTAACAACTCCATCTGTGAGTATTAACAACTTCTTGAGACATTTTTTATATTAGAATTTTCTCTGAAACCTTTTTGACATTTTCTTAGTTCATTGGGGCCTTAAAAGGAATTTCCTCATATGAAATGAGATATTAGAGGAGGATAATTTTTTGTATGAACTTGATTTGCCACTTCATTTGTTGTCTAATCAATTAAAATAAAATAATTCATGAGTTGATTTGGCACCTCTCAAATATTAGTTGGGATAGTAATAAAATTAAATTATTTCATAAAATTCACTTTTTCATTACGTATGAAATCTTAATTAACGGATTTATTCTTATAAGAAAAATAAAAATATTAAATACGTGATCAACTAAAATTAATGTTAGCTGAGTTGTTGTATTTTAAATGGTCAGATTAAAAATGACATGAAAAACCATGTTTATATAAAAATATTTCTTAAAAAGAGAGAAAAAAAATATAAAGATATATATTAATTATGTGAGTAAAATTGAGAAATAAGTATTAATGTTCTTTAAATATTTATTTTGTGGACCAAATTATGTTTTTATAAATGACATATATTTAGGGTAAGAGGAAGTGTTGATAATTGATGGCTGGGGAATACATTAATTCTTGACACAGAGCAATCCTAACGCGGGTTTATTTGAACTTTTTAAAAATATTTTATAATTTACGATATAAATTCGTGGGGACGAGACGCATCTCTTAAAAGCGCTTTTGAAATGTTAGCAAACGAGAACTATTCAGAACTCAGAAGGTCCCGCTGAAATCCCATAGACGTAATATGATTATATTATTGATATTATTTTGAAAATGTTATTGCGTCTTTCTTGGTCTTGTTTTACACTTTTACCTGCCCTACTAAATAAAGCATCCATTAGTTGGATAATTAATTTATGTAATCAGGTGAATAAATCAACAGTTTTTTTAAAAATAAAAAATAAAAAAATATTGATGATGAGTTTCGAAACATCAAAGGCAATTCCCCCACCCCGCCGCAACAAAGGCAATTACTATTATATTGACAGCGTTTACTCTCGGAAGATACATGGGAAAATGTCTGCTTGTCTCGCATTTTGTTATACAATTATTTTAATATGCATCTGACTAAAAAATATTTAATTTCTTGAGTGTAAACGTCACCGAGACTCTCGGAAGTAACACGTTACCATTCTAATTCTTTTTATAACACCATTTTGAAAAGAAAAAAAAAAACTTGGTCCTTATTACATATTTATCCACATATATAGAGACTAATTAAGTGTTATAATTTGTCCCTGTTAAATACAATAAAAAAAATGACTTACCCTACGTTAGAAAGAGAGAAAGATGATTGAGAATATAATTAATAAATAAGGATAAAATTGAAAAAAAAAAATGCATAAATTTATAATGTATTTATCAAGTTAATTAACTTTTTTTAGCATGCGAGAATTAAATAACTCAGACTTATAAAAAGGCCAAAGTGGTAATCAATAGTACTCCCTCCATCCCTAAATATAAGTTTTAAATTTGTGAATAAGTTTGTCCTAGAATATGAGCTTCATTTTAGTTTTGTCAAAGCATTTATTTATTATTTCTTTTTCAATTTTACCCCTATACTGTATTTGTATCTATTGCCTCTCCCTTGCTTCCTCTTTACAAATAAAAGAATCGTTGAAAAAAAAATATATTTACTACTCTTAAGTCTTAACTAATTTTAATTATTTTCTTAATAAAAATAAATCGATTATTTAAAGTATATATTTTGGGTCAGTGGGAGTGGGAGTGGGAGTACACTGTTGTAATTAGAATCTATGGTTTTGTTTTTTTAAATAAAAAAAACTATATCATACGGCTCTGAACCACCATCATCCATGGCAGTATTTTTGTTATATATCGTGTTATTGAAGCTCATATATATAGCCTTTAATTTATTTCATAGATTTTCTAATACCGAAAATCTTACACTCCCTCACATCCTAAATATTAGACGTATTTATCTAATTTGATTAGATTAAGAAAATTAATTAATATGACATATATTTTCTAAAATATTCTAACTATTTTTGTTCATTCTCTCCCCGATTCTCTTGTTTTTTATTGTTAAGGGAACATCAATAAAGAGAAATTAGGGGGGAACTCGCAAATGCAAAAAAATGTCTCAGATTTAAATTAAGACCAACTCTCTAAATATGTCTTATATTAAGAATTCGAGAGAATATTAATTAAATTTCCAAATAAACACATCACGAAGTTGTAAATGAAGATGCAAAAACCTGGTTCAGTGGCGAATATATAGGTAAAAGGATGACACAAAAATTAGAATCCGCTGAACTTAGAAGACTAAACTAAATGGACATTCTTAAATAATGTTTGAAAATGATATGCCTTTTTATGGGAATAAGATAGACGAAGTTATGATGAAAAAATTGAATTATTCGTAATCATGATTAAGGAAGTGTTTTGAATTGAGAAGATCCATTTGCAATTGGTCTATCTCATTGATCTCGCGCAGAGAGAATAAAGCTATACAGATGGTACATAGCAGCACGTACAGGTTTTGTATGGGGCGTCAGCTATAGAAAGTTGGCTAGATAAGCCATCATCCTCTCTGGAAGAAGCTGTTTTGTTGCAGGATCTAAACGGGGAATGATACATAATGAAATATTTATTTTTGTGTCGCTTGTGATTGTATTTGTTTGTTTGTTCTGTTATATATTGCTTCCTTTTATAGGTTATTTTGTTTGGTATTTTCTTTACAGCGATATTAATTAGTGTGGGTAATTTTTTTTTGATTGAAAACTAACAAGAGTGACTTTTGTGCTCAAAAAAGAAAAGTCAACAAACTATATATATACGTCACAATCGCTTGCATGTCATTGTTTGGAACTTTGTTATATATTTATAAGAGGTCTGGCCTGTGATTTTCCTGAACCCTCATATCGGAGCTGAGCTCTCACCCTTCTGTCTTCTTCCTCGTCTTCGTCTTTCTCTCAACCCCATGGGGACTCAAGCACCCAACAACGACTCCTATGCCCGCTCCAACTCTGTATGCCCTTCTTTCTCCATCATCCCCCCCCCCTCTCTCTCTATATACACGCTTTGCCACCATTTTTTTCTCGTTTTATTTGGCTGCCGTGCTTAGTTTTCTCCTGTTTTAGTTTCTGCAAATGTTCCTGCAATTTTGAGTTTTTTGTTTGATTATTATTTTAATATGAAGGAGAGATAGCAATTACTTTCTAATCCTGTATCATCTAGTTAGTTTCTTGAATCTTCTTATAAAAAACATGAATCGATGAGACCTTTTTTGTCAGCTCAGATGTACGAGGCAGACTCACGTGATATCGCTGAGTGTTGAGATCCTATAATCCTCCGATAGATCCTATGCACTATTCTGGGCAACTAAATATGAATCCTGATCTCCACAACCAAGTTGCCTCATCATTAAAACCTCCACCACCGACTTTTGAACCCAGCCACACCCCTGAGGCATATATATCCTTTTAGTTTTTAGGTAGCGTTACGTTGTTGAAAATGAATAGTCTCAAACTCTTAGTTAGAATTATCGCATGCACCTCTTTCCACTGGATCTTTGTTCTTATGGTATACTCACTCTTCCTGAAAAATATTAGGATGACAACCAGAGAGAGAACCCACGACTTTGAGTTTGATTCGCGGCCCCATATATATGGTTGACCAATATGTTATTCTCTCTCTGAATCGTCGTTTGGAAAAGAAAAATACACTATGTGGGGACGCACGCATTTGACCAATCAGCCCACTTGGGCGCTTGGAAAATATCTCCTCCTAGCTATTTAATTAATATTATACGCTTATACGTAAATTACGCTTGTTTAGTCAATACACAGCTAAATCTCATATATATATATCGTCATTATTTGACTTCTCTTGCCGCCATGTGGCATGATGATAAGAAGTAAACGCCGTATCATTGGGGATTGGCGAGCAATAGAAAATGTTACTGGGGTTGATTTAATATGTCCCAGACGGGCCCTTTCTGTCCGTGGGCTCTACGGGGGAAACAAGGTTATTATCGTAATTCAAATTGCAGAGTTGGCCATACTTTAATTTCTCCTGTGTCACAACTCACAGGAACCCATTTCGGTGCTTGTCCGTAGGACAAGCAGGGAGAGCTTGTCCATACGGTTCTGAACCGTCCAGATTTGATCTGGACGGTCCAAATCTGATTTTTTTTTACTTTTTTATTTTTTATCTAAAATAATTTTAATTGGTAGAGAATCTAAAATAAAGATAATCTCTCAACTAACATTTTTTTTAAAAAAAATGATTTTTTCATGTAGAAAAAAATAAAAATAAAAAATTAATTAAAAAAAAATCTGGACCGTCCAGATGGACCAGCTCTCCCTGCCTTTCCCAAAGGACAGGCAGGGAAACTAGTTCCCACAACTCACAAGCTTCCTCCCTTCTGGGTTTCTACTTTTTATTAGCAGGTTGGGCCATACATGAGCAGTTAGTACATAACGCCAGGTTTATTGTTGAGTAATTTATAGTATAAATGAACTGTCAAAATCGGCGAGTTATCTTGACCAAAAAAAAAAAATCGGCGAGTTAGGATTATCTTTATTTTCGGTTCAAATTCTGCTTTTATGAAGGATGGAAAGCTCAAAACGAGGATTGAGGTTTAATTCACTTATTTAATGTAATTTTAAACCCAGATGACGCTAACTTAGTTTTTATTGCAACACTTTTTTGCCAAGCAGTTTTTGTGAACGAATGAACCGAGATTATTTTTGGGTAAAAAAATGAAAAGTTGGTAGTTAAGCTTTTTTCTTTTAAGTGAGAGAGCCTCGTTATTAGATATCTGGCTAACTCTAAAACCATTGTTTCATAAGTCTTTTTTTATAAGCCCACATAAAACAATTCTCACATGTTTATCTCATAAATTATAAAAACCATTCTTCAAAAACTAATCTAAACACATTTGGTTAGTCCCAAAATATATGGGGCCCGAGAGTATTAAGAGGCTAGGCCGCTTAAACCAACGGCTTGATGTTGGAGGGCAGTCAAGCTTTGTGGGGCATGAGAAGATGCTAAAAGTCATAGATGACGTGTTCCAACATAAAGGTGGGAACTTTGCGGGCAAATGAACCAACGAATGCTTTTGCTTTTGAATTGAACCTCCCAAAAGTTTGGGAGTCCCTGAGTGCCATGTCTCTGTCTCCTACTCCTTTCGATTTGACGAATCATTGTAAAGCAAGAAGTCAAAAACACCCCCACTCACATTCAACAATTACTTCCAATGCCGCCACAAATGGATTTTTCCGATTCATCGCATTTCTGTTTATTTTGTTCCTTCCTTTGTTCTTTCTGTGAACGAGATGGATTGTGTGTTCACTTACCCATTTTACCGGAATCCCGCAGGTTGAAGAAAAAACAGCCAGCCAGAAGGAGATAGATGACTGGCTTCCCATTACTTCTGCAAGGAATGCAAAATGGTACTACTCAGCTTTTCACAATGTTACTGCCATGGTCGGAGCTGGCGTGCTCAGTCTCCCTTATGCCATGTCCGAGCTTGGATGGTAAGATTATTCATAACCCAAATTGCATTTTAGCTCGATTTCTCTGCGATAATAATCACATTTCAAGTAACACGTACGTAGTGCACACTAGGTGTTTGACGATATGGCGATAACAATGGTTTTCTTTCTGCAGGGGTCCTGGTGTGGCCGTGCTAGTCCTCTCATGGATCATCACACTCTACACTCTCTGGCAAATGGTTGAGATGCACGAAATGGTTCCGGGAAGACGTTTTGACAGGTACCATGAACTGGGTCAGCATGCTTTCGGTGAAAAGCTGGGCCTCTATATTGTGGTTCCTCAGCAGCTTGTGGTTGAAGTTGGGGTCAACATTGTGTACATGGTTACTGGAGGAACCTCATTGCAGAAGTTCCATGACACCGTCTGTTCCAGCTGCCATAACATCAAAAAAACCTACTTCATTATGATCTTCGCCTCTGCTCACTTTCTGCTATCCCATCTCCCCAACTTCAACGCCATTGCTGGTATATCTTTGGCGGCAGCAGTCATGTCCTTGAGGTATATATATGTGCATTGAAGCTTCCATTAGATATACATGACCACACAAGCAAAGTTTGATTTTTCTTCTTCTTTTCTTTGTGCTACAGTTACTCTACAATTGCCTGGGCAGCTTCTGTGAAAAAGGGTGTTATAGAAAATGTGGATTATGGCTACAAAGGGAAGAGCACTGCAGGGAACGTGTTTGGCTTCTTTAATGCTCTTGGGGATGTGGCTTTTGCCTACGCTGGGCACAACGTGGTGCTGGAGATCCAAGCAACAATCCCATCCACACCAGAGAGGCCATCCAAGGGTCCTATGTGGAGAGGAGTTGTTGTGGCCTATATAGTCGTGGCTTTGTGCTACTTCCCAGTTGCTTTCATTGGTTATTGGATGTTTGGAAACAAGGTTGAAGACAACATTCTCATCACATTAGAGAGACCAAAATGGCTTATTGCTATGGCTAACATGTTCGTCGTTATCCATGTTATTGGAAGTTATCAGGTGAAGATAGTAATTGCTATGACTTGTACGCTCTGTAGGCTGCTCTCCCTTTTGTACCTAAAACTAACCGGTTTGTTATTCTGTGTTTCTTGATCTAGATTTACGCAATGCCAGTATTTGACATGATTGAAACCGTGTTGGTGAAGAAACTGAAATTCAGGCCTAGTAAATTGCTTCGCTTTGTCGTGCGTAATGTGTATGTGGGTGAGTAAACTTCACTCTCTGGGGCTTCTACACCATTTTTGGTCAGTATGCATGCTTCCATCTGTAACCGTATCTTGATGCTTTGATTGCAGCATTCACGATGTTTATTGCTATCACCTTCCCATTCTTCGATGGTCTCCTAGGGTTTTTTGGAGGATTTGCTTTTGCTCCAACGACCTATTTTGTAAGCCCTGAATGATTGTAAAAGCTCAATCTAGTAACTAAGATCTCCTTAGGATTAACATTTGGTTTAATAATAATTTTTTTTGAACTTTCAGCTTCCTTGCATTATGTGGCTCAAAATCTGCAAACCAAAGAGATTTAGCTTGTCTTGGTGGACTAATTGGGTGTGTTATACTTTCTTTCTTTCTTTCTGATGTTTCAATCAATTTCCCTTTGATAAATTGGATTAAATGGATCGAACTCTTGTTTTATGGAATTCAGATCTGCATTGTGCTTGGAGTATGCTTAATGATTTTGTCACCCATTGGAGGATTGAGGACAATCATAGTTAAGGCCAAGACCTACAAGTTTTACTCTTAGACCTTCACTCACTGAAGAGTGATGCAAATAATAGAAACGAATGAATTGAAGCAGATGGTTGCGTGCTCCTAGGATTCACTTGCAGATCTTCGCAGGTGGTCGAAATAGATTGGCTCATGATGCATGCATGTATCAACCAGCTCATGGAAAAGAAAAGTACGTCCAGAGGGATCTTATTATATACACTGGCTTTGTGGGTTTTTTTTTTTTAATTTCTGTTGATGTAAGTATATATCGCCTTTGTGTTTGTCCGGGCAAAACTAGAGTTTACATTAATTTTCCAGAAAAATGTCGTTGTCTTTTTGTTTCTGCTACAAGAATATCTGGGAAGGAATATAATTGGGTGGGGAACAATGACAGGAGCATGTTGAAAATCGAAATTGGATCGGTGTGGTTTTTCTTTCAATCCCCTCTTCCTTTTTTTAATTGATCAATTAATCATGAAAACGATGATAATGGGGAAGAGATGCAGGGGTTTCTGTTGGCAACGAGTATTTCCCTTCATTCGGAGAATACGGTGGGGAAGAACTCTTCTACAACGGAAAAAGTGCAACGAAATTGATACGGGACCAGTACATTATATTTTAAATTATTTTTAAACACTTAAACCCAATATATAATTTACTATTTAATTCGCAAATCCCTAAAGTAGAGCCTTGTGCCTTGCATATACCTCGTGGGCTTCTATTTATGGCTCACTCATGAGTGTCTCTCAAATCTCATCACTATCTTCAAAACACACAGCAGTCACTCTTGCTCATCGCTTCTTCTTCTCAACTCCGACTGGGAAAACTTTCACCGCCTTATTCAACCATGGCATAGCCTATCTTGCTCTCAATCGGCAGGTTCAGGTAATCAGCCTACTGGATGCCTAACATGGACCCCACTACTTGGGAAATATCCTTAACCTGAACAAATTAAATGCCATAATCCCTCATTAGTTGTTATCTTATGATATTGTTTTATGTTTCTCTTTCTTTAGGGTTTTCTGATTTCTTTGGTTGAGTTCAGTTTTTTTATTTTTTATTTTTTTTTATTTCTCACTAAAAAAATAAAGAAAGAAAATGGATAGATGTCTCAATCTCGTACTGTCGCACATGAACCTCTCCTTTTCATTAGCCATCTTCTTCCTTCCATATAAGATCAACATTTGGACGATCCACATGTAGTTTTATATGAAATATTATTGTAGTGTTAAATTATTCATATAAAAATACAGAAATTTGAATTTAATTAATAGATTTATTTTTATAATTTAATATTTTGCTGATAATAATTCTAGAAATGATCAAACCCAAACCATTTAAATGTTCACCTAATGATAATAGCTATAAAAGGGAAGGGATCATGAGATGTTCCTGATCTCTTTTGATATGTTCATCAATATAAGATTCCATCCTCTCCTGCCTTCTACATTAATGTTTTTTCCTAATAATACTCCCCTAGTCCTCTATATATACCACATTTTAAAAGAAATTTATGGACAGTAATTAAATCAAATTGCTTATATGTCATCTTAGATGAAATGGCAGGTTATTTAATCCAATTTGATCCTTTTTCAACTTCTGATAAGTATGGTAAGAGATTGTACACAAGGGAGAAAGTATTTTTAAAAATACTGCATATATAAAAAAAAAAAAAAAAAACTTTATGGTGAAGGGTTTGACTCTGAACCAACTTTAACCTTAATTATAAATAAGGCTTAACTATTTTTTCAAAATTTAATAAATTAATTAAGATGACTTTATATCGATAACCAAAAAAATAGTGATTATATTACTGTCAAGGGTCAACTCCCAGGACATTCGTTGATATTTACGCAGCGAGTTCCCCAATGAATCTTTGGCTGTCGGAATTTGTGAACTTTAAAGAAAAAATTACTGAAAAATTCTCTTCAAATAATGTATTAGTTAATCGTATCTGAAATTTGTTTGAAGATTAGCTGCATTCTATTTGTCCATTCTCTGTGGGTGTATCTCTTTAACTATTTTGACAAAAAAAAAAAAAAAAGTAAATACCCTTTGTGGTCCCTGACAAAAAACACGGATTCCATTTTGGTCTCTGACAAAAAAAAAATGTCATTTTTAATCCATAAAAAGAACGAATAAGGGTTGATTGGTGGACATTTTGATCCCTCACAAATTTTCAAAATGTCCTTTTTAGTCCCATAAAAAGGATGAATAATGGTCAGTTTTTTTGTCAAGGACCAAAATGGGGTTCGTGTTTTTTGTCAGGGACCACAAAGGGTATTTACTAAAAAAAAAATCTCTTTAACTATGTACCACCAATATTTAATTTAAAGCAATTAGTTAATGAGTAAAAGATTTCTATAGTCACTAAGATAAGTTATCTCCAATGATCTCCAAAATTATGTCGTTTTGAATTAATGAAGAGTGTTTCCGTAATTTTAGGTGAATTAATTAATGGTGTAAAATTACGAAAAACATCTTTCATTAATCTAAAACGACGTAGTTTTGGGGGTCATTGGAGATAACTTATCTCCAACAACTGAATAAATACTTTTTCCTTAGTTAATATACATTATATTTTTTAAAATACGTTAATCATCTTCCATACTTCCTTATTCTCACTTATTATTGTTGAGAGATCATTAAGAATGATAAATTATAATTTTTTTTTATAAATATAAAAAATATGTTTATATCTTTTCCAACAGAAATTCAAACATTATTCAGTGACATGTTTGCTCTTTCCATTTATTTATACGACAGTTTCTAGAATTTCAACCCAAATATTTAGATCAACATGCAACATTTATTGTTTCTCCAAAGCTCGTCCTCTCACTTAACTTTTTTTTTTTTTTTTGCCTTCGCATCCTCTTAATCAATTTTGGTACATTAAACAAATTAGTTACGTTATAATCTAATCCATATTCAAATTTGAATGCAAATAAGACGTATGTAGGAAAAAAAGCTTCACTAATCAAAGCCAATATGTACACTGCTCAAAAGATAAACACCTATTCTATATTCACAAAACGGCATGCTGGTTAGTGAAAGATCATAAAACTGTTCGTTCATTGTACATATGAAAATGCATTTAATTTTATGTTCATTGAATATAAAGGGTCATACATTCTCTGCCGTTTCATTATTCATCCTCCGTTCATCCCGTTACCTTTTTTTTTTGGCCAGTATCATCCCGCTACTTAATGATCAATATAAATACATGAATATATTTACTCTTTTTGCGTAAATACGTGTACGATAATCCCTTTAACAGGTAGTCATTTATTAATTTCGCCTTCCTATCTGAATAAATAGTCTAGATAGATAGGACGAGCGCGGTGCTTAGGCACCGAAACGCTTCGGTATGAGATACGATAACATCATATGCCAAAGATATAAAGTGTTGATGGTGTAAAACAAATTGCCGAATTTGCTTATCGAGCTTTCATCTTCCTGACGGACTTATCTTTAGAGTCTTCGTCATACACAACACACTCACGTTGGTTTCAGTATAAGTTTGAAATATTAATTCCCCATTTCATTGTTACACAGCTCATTTCCTATCACTCTCTTACCACAAAGCTCCAAACTTGATCTCCATGGGAACAGAGTCTGCGTATGAAACCCGTCTAACTGGTCATGAAGCCTCTGTCCCGTCTTTTGAGGTAAACTTGCTGTGTCTGTTTAGCTTATTTCTACTTTCTTGATCGTTTTTGTTGTTGTTGTTGAGACTGGAGAGAGCTTTACGACAGGTGGACAAACGAACAGCGGAGCAGAAGAAAATAGATGAATGGCTTCCCATAACTTCTTCGAGGAACGCAAAATGGTATTACTCTGCTTTCCACAACGTCACCGCCATGGTGGGCGCCGGTGTTCTCAGTCTCCCCTACGCCATGGCAAATCTCGGCTGGTATAAAAAAACACCTGTCACTTTCTTCATTCAAGCCTTGAGTTACATGTCCAGTTATCTGATAATCTGAGAAAAACAGGGGACCTGGTGTGGTGATTCTGATATTATCATGGGTAATAACTCTGTACACGCTGTGGCAAATGGTGGAGATGCACGAGATGGTTCCAGGAAAGAGGTTTGACAGATACCATGAATTGGGGCAACACGCCTTTGGAGAGAAGCTAGGACTGTGGATTGTGGTGCCACAGCAACTGATATGTGAAGTAGGTGTGGACATAGCGTATATGGTCACCGGAGGCAAATCTCTGCAGAAAATTCATGACCTTTTGTGTCGTAAAAACTGCAACAACATGAAAACAACTTATTTCATCATGATCTTCGCCTCTGTGAATTTCTTTCTCGCTCATCTTCCCAATTTCAATTCCATTTCTTTAATATCTCTCGCTGCAGCCATCATGTCTTTCAGGTAACAACTGTAGAAAGTTTATTTTCCTTGTTCTTTTTCGATGTCTGTACTCCTCATTTTCCAAATCTCTGCCACCTCTTCTGAAGGAAATGTCTACATTATTTTGGTTGTGAAGGACAAAACAGTACCGATAGCTATAGCTGTCAATGAAAAACAAACTCATGATCTCTGAATTATCATTGATAATAATGCATCTTGGAAATTCTTTTTATCATGACTAGTATTGAGCCTATATAACAAGGGACATATTTGTGTGTTTACAACATTCCATTCCTTCAATCTTACCTGACATGCTATGATTCACAGATTATGTAGTGAATATAACTTACAAGGTCATGAACTTTCTGTCCTCATTCCCCTTTGCATGACCCTAGTGTCTTTAAACTTTAAGAATAAACACATGTGTTGGGTTGTTATATATGATTGAGCAGCTACTCAACTATTGCCTGGGCGGCTTCTGTGCACAAGGGTGTTCAACCAGATGTTAGTTATGGTCCCAAATACAGTACTACAGCAGGAAATACTTTCGGTTTCCTCAATGCTTTGGGAGATGTTGCTTTCGCCTATGCCGGACACAATGTGGTGTTGGAGATCCAAGCAACCATCCCCTCTACTCCTGAGAAGCCATCAAAGGGACCTATGATGAGAGGAGTGATCATAGCATACATAGTTGTGGCCTTGTGTTACTTCCCTGTTGCTCTTATAGGGTATTGGATGTTTGGTAATGCAGTTGCAGATAATATCCTCATCTCTCTGGAGAAACCAACTTGGCTTATAGCGGCAGCAAACTTTTTTGTTGTGATTCATGTTATAGGAAGTTACCAGGTGTGCAACTAGTGCTTTAATTTCCCTCTGGAAAGTTCTTCTCCTTTATGACTCTGACTGAATCATTTTCTATGTTTCTTGCCTCTTTTGGTGTCTCTGTCCCTGCAGCTATTTGCTATGCCTGTTTTTGACATGCTTGAAACTTTTCTGGTAAAGAAATTGCATTTCAAACCAACCTGGATACTTCGTTTTGTTACTCGCAATGTATATGTTGGTGAGCACAGAAGCATCCCTATTCTCTCTTCTTTGTTTCTTAGCTGTGTCAAGTTCCTTTCATTGGATTCACATCTCATCATTATGCGTATGAATGGTTTGGTTCAGCATTCACTATGTTTGTGGGAATTACATTCCCCTTCTTTGGTGCTCTCCTTGGATTCTTTGGAGGATTTGCTTTTGCTCCAACAACCTACTACGTAAGTTTCTCACCGTTCCTTTACGAACCAAAATCCAATGTGATTTCTGTTTTACCCTAAAACAAGATAGGTCATCACTCGCAAACTGCATTTATTGACATAATAATCCAATTTGATGACAGCTCCCTTGCATAATATGGCTTGGTATTTACAAACCTAGGAGGTTCAGCTTTTCCTGGTTCGCCAACTGGGTACGTTCTCAATTATTTTTTACTTCATAAATTTGGTTACTGAATCTTAGACTTAGTTTACTTACTGGTGTTTTTTACTGTTGTCAGATCTGCATTATTTTGGGAGTCTTGCTTACGATTATGGCACCAATCGGAGCACTAAGGAATATCATAGTCAGTGCCAAGACCTATGGATTTTACCAATAAATCCTCAACTATGATGCTAGGAATACAAGCAATTGTGAAAACTAGCTATGTGAGCTTAGAATCAAAACATGGAAATCTCCCTTCCCTGTGTTTTTCTTTGGATACAGCTTGTTTTGTGTGTGCTCAAGGGCTTATCGTTTTAATGACGTATCAGTATCCTTTATATGCACCCTGTTCTCCGGCAGACGTTATGTGGGGATGAGATCCGTGATTTCTTTATTTTTATTTTTTTGCCGAATTGCATTTTTTTTTTTGCTCGATCTGATTCAAGACACGCAAGAATATAGTCAGGAAAAGATGAAGAAAGTCAAAACTGACGTGATCAAGGAAAATAATACATTCCAGTGACTTAATAAAGCACAATCAATGGTAACCAAGCAATTATCAAATGCTCATAACATTTACGAAGGACAATGATGTGGTTTTTGATACTCCACGTCTAAGGTTGATGGATTTAGACAAATGACTCAGCTCAGAGAAATAGGGAGAGTAGAAAATGTTGTCCTTGAATGGAACGTATTTCATGGGGTTCTCCTTCTTCTTCCCCAATGACATCTTAGTAGGGGCCCACTTTCTATGATGAGTACAAGCCTAAAAGGAGAGCCTAATCTCCAAAAGCTAGCTTATGAGGAGGGAGAACCCAATAGACTTATAAACCTTACTCTAAGAGTTTGGCTCCCCAATGTGAGACTCATAACATAGTCACCCCTCAAGAGCCGATGTCTCCGACGGCTCCACTTCACAGCACTTCACTCGGCCTCTAGTCGGTCAGAACCTTCTGTGGGTAGCCCTTTCCGGAACATTAACTCTCAATGAAAGCACCAATGTGATGAACAAAGTCTAAAGGAAGAGACTAATCCCTAAAAACTATGAGTAGGGGTGGAAACAGGCCAGGCCTCACCCTTAACAGGCCAGACTTGTTACGCAAAGAAGTGGCCTGAGCCTGGGCTGTGGCCTGTTACAGGCTAAAATTTTGACTTGAGCCTGGCCTGTTAAAGGCATGTGGCCTGTTAAGAGGCCTGTATTTTTTATAGGCCAAATGCAAACATGCCTACAGTATACAGGCCGGAAACAGGCCTACAGTATACAGGCCGACAACAGGCCTAATGTAAAAAGGCCAAAAACAGGCTGGAAACAGGCCGACAACAGACCTAATGTAAACATGCCGAAAACAGGCCTAATATAAACAGACCGGAGGGATATTAATTAATGTTTTTTATAAAAAAAAATAATTATTCTTAACAGGCCGGCCTGTTAGGCCTATTTGGAGGCCTAGGCATGGCCTGTTAAGGCAAAACAGGCCTTGGCCTGACCTTTTATCCTAACAGACCAGGCCTGACCAGGATTTTAACAGGTTAGGCCACAGGCCTCTGGCCTATTTTCGCCCCTACCTATGAGGAGGGAGAACCCAATAGACTCATAAACCTTCCTCTAAGAACTTGGTTCTCAATGTGGGACTCATAACACCTTCCCATCGCTAGGGGTGGAAACAGGTGAGGCCAGGCCAGGCCAAGCCTCACCCTTAACAGGCCAGACCTGTTATGCAAGGAAGTGGTCTGAGCCTGGCCTGTGGCTTGTTATATGCTAAAATTATGGCCTGTGGCCTATATTTTTTACAGGCCAAATGCAAACAGGCCTACAGTATACAGGCTGACAACAGACCTAATGTAAACAGGCCGAAAACAGGCCTACAGTTATACAGGCTGACAACAGACCTAATGTAAACAGGCCGAAAACAGGCCTACAGTATACAGGCTAACAACAAACCTAATGTAAACAGGCCGAAAACAGGCCTACAGTATACAGGCCGACAACAGACCTAATGTAAACAGGCCGACAGTATACAGGCCGACAACAGACCTAATGTAAACAGGCCAAAAACAGGCCTACAGTTTACAGGCCGACAACAGACCTAATGTAAACAGGCCGAAAACAGGCCTACATTTTACAGGCCGACAACAGACCTAATGTAAACAGGCATACAATATCAAGCCGACAACAAGCCTAATGTAAACAGGCCGGAAGGATATTAATTAATGTTTTTTATATAAAAAAAAAATTATGTTTAACAGGCCTATTCGGAGGCCTAGGTCTGGCCTGTTAAGACAAAATAGGCCTTAAAATAGGTCTTGGCCTGGCCTTTTAGCCTGACAGGCCAGGCTTTTAATAGGTCATAGGCCCTGGCCTATTTCCACCCCTAGTCATCACTGGTATCTCCATCGGCCAAAATGAACCAAGTGACAGTTTCCTATGTGTGTAACTGTTGTACAAAAAATCATGATATCATTTGACGTCTATTGGTGCACTTGTTCAATGTTTGATGCATTGTTTCTCAAGAGGCAGGCAGCCATAACAAGAATCTCCACGCCTAACAAGTTATTCGCACGGTTCTTCGTCTGTGAGGTCCAAGGCTGGTGCAAATATATCTGTCTATCTGTTTGCTTTTGGTTCAGTTTTGTCTTGCACGAATTTGATATATTTGTAAGTAGAACATAATAGGGGCATCTTGTGTTGGTTTCACATTTCCATCATATCGGTGACGTGACGTCCTCTCTTTTGTGAGACGGTTGCAGCCTGTCTGCATCCAAAGGGCATGTTTAGATGAGATACCGGATTTGTAAACTAAAGTTAGGATAAAAATCAACCCTTAACCTCTATGTTTCACCAAAAAAATATCGGCTGACGTGATCTTGTTTGGCTGTCCCAAATATACATCTGCACAGAAAGCCCGTGCATTGCTCGGAAATTAAGGAAGGTCTGGATTCATGATCGAGGAGATGCTCTTTTGGATGAAAAGCTACCATATGGATCATAACCAAGAATTTCCTAATATTTTTTTAAATATTTTTTAAAAGGAAACGGAATAAATTCCCCGCTGACACCTATTATATTTTCCGTTTACACAAGTACCTAAACAAGGAAAAAAATTAAATGCTACATTTTCTAAAAAACTTGGGGAAAAATCACCATTACAAATTTGTTCAAAAAATTAAAACAAATTTAGATTATATAATTAAAAATCAAAATTACATGTAAAAGGGCATAAATAATTTTTTTATTCAAAAATAAAAATTTAAATGTCTTCTATGATCCTTCCACAACACAAAAAAAAATATTTAATTTAAGCTAATAATGTTTTTTAATTATATATTAATGTTGATATATATACACATATATTTGTTTTAAAAATAAGTTAAAGAGCACTGAAACCTTTTTAAGAGATCGTGGCAATAAAATCATTTAACCTACATTTTGAAATCCTAAATTGGGATGATAACTTAATTAGTAATTTATTAAATTTATTAACCTGATTTTGAACTTCGTTATTTTATGCAACTTTATATGATATTTTCCCAAAAAATAAGGATATAAACACGGATAAGTATTAAAATAAATTCATTATCCTTTTAGCCATTTTACATTTATTTATTTTTAATTATATCTTCTAAATAAGTTTAAGTTTTTTAAATTGACCCTTTTAAAAATTATTTTTTAAAAATAAATCACAACTAACTGATCATACCCCAATTTATTTTATAAAAAAATCTTGGAAAAAATAAAATTTATTATGTAAAAATAAAATAAAAATCACCTCTCTTACCAAAATAAAAATAAAAATCACCTCTTATGCAAAGAGACCCTAAATTAATTTATAAGGCCTTTAACTCTTCTCAATGTAAAAAAGCACGAGATAAAAAATATCTAAAATTTAATTAAGCTATATAAAGTTATCTATATAATCGTCCATTTAGGATTTATTACTGGCCAAAAAAGAATTAGCATTTTATTTATTTATATTTTAAGATATGTAATATCTCAATAAAATAGAATATCGTGTAATCATCTTCGTTATCTTGTTATTAAGATTTGATTTATATTTTAGAATAAAATTTGAATTAAAATTATTGTCATTTAATTACTCTTCTTAAACTCTATAAATATTAAGTGTCCAGATTTATTTTTTTTAACTGATAATTTTTAAATGAAAAAATCATTTTTAAAATGTGTTCGTTGAGATTTTATTTTTATTTTAGATTCTCTATCTATCAATTTTTTTTTTTGAAAAATACAAAAAAAATTAAGTAAGGAAGCTGGTTCCCTATAAATACAGTCTCGGCAGGCCCTTAGGATTCAGACGCGTCTCCAGTATTGAATTTTTCGTCGCTTCCCTCTCTGGCTCTCTCTTCAGGTATGAGAAAGGTTATATTCACAAAATCCGTATGCCAGTACGGAAAGAACATAAAATATATTTAATTTTTGCTGTTCATCCTCTGTTCATCCCCTACTTAATGACCAATATAAACACATGAATGTGTTTGTTTACCTTTTATATTAACCTTTCAGTAGTCATCGATTAATTTGGCCTTAATACTGAGATATGATCTGTTTTTTTCTGGTACAACGGAAACGAAACACTGAGATATGATCTGGATGTCAAAGGTTTGGTAAAAATATATATATATAGGTGTATATATGCGTGTGTCAAAGATAGTAATGCGTTATTTGGTCAAAAAGATAACAAATTATTGACGTAGATTTCGGCTTAAGTTTAAATTTAAATACCAATTTCTTATTTCTTTGTTTCATTGCTCATCTCCTCCTTCTCAGCGACGACAAAGCTCCAAACTTGATTTCCATGGGGACCGAGTCTCAGTCTGCTACTCCTGCCTCTCTTGAGGTAAATCTGTTGTGTCTATTTTGCTTTTGCTTATTTCTGCGTTCTCGCTTTGGCTTGTTGTTCTTGTTTTTTTTTTTAAATATTGAGATGTGCGCGGAAAAAAATGACAGATAGACAAGCGAACAGAGGAGCAGAAGAAGATAGATGATTGGCTTCCCATAACTTCTTCGAGGAATGCAAAATGGTATTACTCTGCTTTCCACAACATCACCGCCATGGTCGGCGCTGGCGTCCTCAGTCTCCCCTCCGCCTTGGCGGCCCTGGGCTGGTACGTCTTATACACTCACCATAATAAAAATACCATCTTTAAAACGCTTATCGATTTTCTTCATTCAAACAAAAACAGGGGACCTGGCGTGGTGGTTCTGATACTATCATGGGTAATAACTCTGTACACACTGTGGCAAATGGTGGAGATGCACGAGATGGTTCCAGGAAAGAGGTTTGACAGATACCATGAATTGGGGCAACACGCCTTTGGAGAGAAGCTAGGATTGTGGATTGTGGTGCCACAGCAACTGATGTGTGAAATAGGGGTGGACATAGTTTATATGGTCACCGGAGGCAAATCTCTGCAGAAGATTCATGAACTTTTGTGTCGTAATAACTGCAACAACTGGAAAACCTCTTATTTCATCATGATCTTCGCCTCCGTTCACTTCTTTCTCGCTCATCTTCCCAACTTCAATTCCATCTCTCTGGTCTCTCTCGCTGCGGCTATCATGTCTTTGAGGTAACATCTATGGCGAGTCAACGGTTCTCAGCCAAGTAAACCCTGCATGTGCCTCTCTTATTTTTATGTCCTTTTCCTTATTCTTTTTTTTTCCATGTCTCTACTCTTTATTTTCAAAATCTGGCCCACCTCCTGATCACATGATTTGGGTTGTGACCTGTGATCAATACAGCACCGCTAGTCGTCTATAAAAACGCGTGGTTTGACTGGTTTCTGTATTGTTTAGCTGGAGTCATTTATTCCTGGTAAAATTAGTAAACAAGTTGCTTGAAAGTGACGTTAATTTCGTCCTAGTTATTGTATCAAATAATTCATGGATTCTAAAAATTGACTAACCTATGCTATAAGTGTTTTGGAATTTTTTTTTTTTTTATGTTGCTACTATTGAGCTTATACTATTTTATGCCTACCTTATGAATTCATTAATTGTGTAGGCTAAAACTAAACACTCTATAGCAAGGGACATGCTTGTTTGTTTACTCTAGTAACTCCTTTAATCTTATCTGACTAGCTATGATTCATGGATGATACAGTAAACATTAACTCACAAAAAGAACACGTCCTTGAAAAGAACTTGAGCTGGACTATCACTAAATGTCTGTATTAAGTCCACAGATATAACAAATTGAGTCTTCTGATTCCATTTTCTGTTGCTTCACCCTCTTGTCTTTAAGAATTAACATGTGTTGCTATGTTATATGATTGAGCAGCTACTCAATTATTGCCTGGTCGGCTTCTATTCACAAGGGTGTTCAACCAGATGTTAGTTATGGTCCCAAATACAGTACTACAGCAGGAAATACTTTCGGTTTCCTCAATGCTTTGGGAGATGTTGCTTTCGCCTATGCCGGGCACAATGTGGTGTTGGAGATCCAAGCAACCATCCCCTCTACTCCTGAGAAGAAATCAAATGGGCCTATGTGGAAAGGAGTGGTCATAGCATACATAGTTGTGGCCTTGTGTTACTTCCCTGTTGCTCTTATAGGCTATTGGATCTTTGGTAAGGGAGTTGCAGATAATATCCTCATCTCTCTGGAGAAACCAACTTGGCTTATAGTAGCAGCAAATTTATTTGTTGTGATTCATGTTATAGGAAGCTACCAGGTGTTCAACTAGTGCTTTAATTTCCCTCTGAAAATTATTCTCCTTTATGACTCTGACTGAATCATTTTCTATGTTTCTCACCTCTTCTGGTGTCACTGGCTCTGCAGCTATTTGCTATGCCTGTCTTTGACATGATGGAAACTATGCTGGTAAAGAAATTGCGTTTCAGACCAACCTGGAAACTTCGGTTTTGGACTCGCAATTTATATGTTGGTGAGAACAGAAGCATCCCTATTCTCTTTTTGTTTCTTAGCTGTGTCAAGTTCCTTTCACTAGATTCACATCTATATACATATAGCTTCTCATTATGCGTATGAATGATTTGGTTCAGCATTCACTATGTTTGTGGGAATTACATTCCCCTTCTTTGGCGCTCTACTTGGATTCTTAGGAGGATTTGCTTTTGCTCCAACAAGCTACTATGTAAGTCCCTCATTGTTCCTTTCTATGTAATCAGTATATAACTTGCATTTCTACCAGTTTTGTGATAGGTCATCACACGCTAACTTTATTTTGTGACATAATCCAATTGCACAGCTCCCCTGCATAATATGGCTTATTATTTACAAGCCTAAAAGATACAGCTTGTCATGGTTCACCAACTGGGTACGTTCACTTGAATGACGCATTCTTACTTATTATTTTTACGGAATGGTTTATTTACCGTTTCTCACTATTTTCAGATCTGCATTATTTTGGGAATCTCGCTGACGCTTCTGGCACCTATCGGAGGTCTAAGGAATATTATAATCAGCGCCAAGACCTTTGGATTTTACCAATAAGATTATGCTCACCATTAACCATTCTCAACTATGATTATATGAATATTAGTTTCAGTATTTGGTTCTTTTTTCTTTTTCTTTTTGCCAACGTTCAGTATTTACTTCGTTTTAGTGACTTTACAATGAATGTTAGTTTTAGTATTTAGTACTTCCAATCTTAAATATAAAATATAGTTTGTAGTGTCAAATTACACTCTAAATTATATCTCATATTTAGGACCGGAAGTAATACGTTTTATTGATTTATTCAAGCACAATCAATGGTAACCTATGCTTATAACAGTATGCTTGTACAATCAGATACACCCTCCATTATACGAGTTCTTTTTCTTCTTTTTTTTACCAACAAAATTTATCACGATAGCAAATCAATAACCAAAATTTTCAAGGGCAGTTGATCAATTTAAGCATTGTCTCTAAAGAGACAGTCTTCCGTTGAGACTCGTTGAGCCCCTTGACATCAAAGCTTTTGCCATATCCATCCATTTAATTATTTATCTCTTAATTATTGTTGATAAAGTATTAATACAGATATATTTTTTTAAAAAATAAATATAATTTTTATATTTAAGACTAATATTAACTACTAAATTAAGACTTACACTAAGCAACAAAGCCCTGATGTGAAATGCGTTAGAGTGTCACATTTCCTCGGAGGCCAGAGGAAACAACCTGTGAGATTCCTGTAGCCTGTAGGTGCCACCAAACTTGCTCTTTTATAACTACGTTCATGTGACGTCAGTCCCCACCTTCGTAAACTCGACTTAAATATTCGCCCTCTTTGATGACCCACAAAAAAAAAATCCAAAAAATCCTTCCGACGTCAAAGTCTTTTGTCATGTTTTTTCCTTCTGCCATGATGTACGACTCCACACACATCGATCCAAGTTAGAGAACGTTATCCTTTCGATTAAATAATCCTAGAATCTGCCGTTACTGACGCCATGCCAACTGCGTGTTTGTTAATTTATGCCCAGAAGCCTCGTTTTCTTGCACGCAGTATGTTCATGTTGGTAAAGCACAATTTAGAAAGCGTTCAGGTGCCAAACTAAGTCGCAATCTTATCATTATTATTTAGCCATCACTCGTTTTCTTGCACGCAGTGTGTTCATGTTAGTAAGCACAAATTAGAATTCTCTCTCACAACAGCATAAGAAGGATCCTGCTTCTTATTATTATTTTACAATTTCATTTTAGCACTTGACTTACCATTTAGCAATCTTAATAGCGTTCAGGTGCCAAACTATGTTTTAAGGATCGATTCAACCAGCACATGATTTTCTTGCAGACCAGAACTTTGAAACAGCTTAAATGAAAATATATTTGCACAAGATTTAAAACTTAGGCCCCCATTCCAAAAGCAGAGTCAGAACCAATTTATAGTATGCTTCAAATGAATAGGCACTGATTGTTACCCCAGTGAATTCGATTATATTCATTACTCACAGAAAGAAATCAAACCAAGAAAAATATAGAAAAGAGAGTCTGGAAGAGCATTAAAAACAATGAACTTGCCATCAAATCATTTCCAGTTCATAGTTACACTTGCACCAGAAGCAACTTACGGCAATGACACACTCCCAAATACCCTGTACCCAAAAGTGGAAAGAAAGAATTGGAGCCAAAGCACAATATTCTATCATAAGTTTCTAGTAGTAATTAATACACAGAATTACAGATGCTTAGGACACTGTCTTCCCTATCTTATTTTCTCCTCTAATTTTCTGGTTCTTTCCCTATACAGTTCCATCCAAAGATTGGAAATCCACATAATACTCACACCAATAGCCGTCAACACCACAGCTACCCATGAAATCCAAACCCACTTTGGAATCAGACCATCCACAAGCCCGCTCGTGTAGAACGCTACCATTCTGTAGATAAAATAGGGACCACCAAAACCCCTAACCAGCGAATACAGAGTATAAAATGGAGGAGACAAAAAGGCATACACCTTGGCTGCAATCTGGACGTCGTTCCTTCGCGCTCCGGCAAGCGTCCAGACGTTCTGGCACAAACTGGTCACCTCGGCGAGAATCAGAAGAAAGAGAATTGCGAAAGCCCCGTGAGAAACAACGTAGCGGCAGGTGAATATGACGAAGAGAGTGGCCAGGTGGTGAGCTATGAATAAAACATCACTAGGGAAGAAGACAATGTAGTGCAGAAGATCCGTGAGGAAGTAAGCGATGCTGTAATCAAGAACCATCTTCTGAAACGTGGTGTTCAAAGCATCGAAGCCGCGGTTGGAGTCTTTGAAGATGGCGAAGCTGGCTAGGAACACGGCGGGGGTGCCGTGAAGAAGAGAAATAAAGCAGCTAGAAGCTTCGGGTCGGATCTTAGGGCTCCAGTTGCGAAATACAATGAAGTAGGCGATGAGGTAGGAGAGTAGAAAGAGGGAGAAGAAAGGGAGAAGAACGGGAACGGAAGAGGAATCGGAAACCGAAACCGTAGAAGTCTCCATCTGAAAACCTTAGCCTCAGATGAGAAGACGAGAGGACGGGAATTAGGGATTAAAACAGTGGAATATTCTGAGAAATTGGGAATTGATTCGATTGTGGGTGAGAATAATTACATTAGCATTAGTAGTTATGTTGGTGTTGGTGGGAAGGAAAATAAAAGCCAAACAATGAAGAAGCAGAGGGAGGGTAGATATGAGGAAGAAGAAGGGATCTGAGAAAGTACAATTAAAGAAATGGGAGCTTCAATCAATGGAGGTTGAAGTCTGTGAGACTAATTGCGTGTTAGTTGATATGATTATGGAGTATACGATTTATACAACTTTGGAGTTATCAAAACAACTTTGGAGACATTTCTAATTCTGCTTCCTTCTGCAACATTGGATATTGCGATTACTGTTTCCTAAGGTCATTTAGTTACGATTTTTCGGATATCGCTTTGAATTTGAATTACTATCTTCGATTATAAATTATTTTTTAAGAAATTTAAAAAACTAAATAAATTAATTTAAAATGTTTATATTTATTTTTTTATACTAAATTAATTTATTCAACCTATGAATTGATATATAATCAAATGATAAATAAATGTTATATGTTGTGAGTAACTAATTTATCTAACTTCATTAATTTTTAAATAAAAATTAAATGAGCCTACATTAGTAACACAGGAGGGAGGAGAAATCTTGTTCTTGCCGTTATCTTTTAGAAAAAGCAAATTCTCAAAGAGCTTCGCAAGATATGGTCTATTTGGCAATTGGCATGGAGGAAATAGAGGGATGACGAGAAATTTCAAATAGTTCGATTTAAAAAATTGGAGAAGTAGGTTTAAAAACGTTTAATTATTTTTTTATGATATTTTATCTTATGTCTTCTCTTAATTAAAATTTAATATCATTGTTTCTCCGTAAAGGTGCAAAAATATACATGTACTTTATCTTTAGGAGCACCCAATACCAAATGTTTTTTTTAATGCAAAAATGCACATGACCTTCCTCAAATGAAGTAAAAATGCACATCTCCGTTATCCATCTTAACTCTATTACTTTTTGATTTCCACGTCATCTTTTTTTCCTTATCTTCTTTATCTCTCTCGTCAAAAGAACTCCAAGCAAATCAACGCAAGCCCATTCATATTCTTCGAGGAAGCTGAAGGCGACAATGCAGCCGAACCCATGAAAATGAAAAGATTTATCTTGGTGGAGAGCATTTGTTGAATATCTGACTGCCGCTCCCTTTAAAGGAATAAACTGTTTTTTAAAACAGAATACTTCCAAATGGTCCTTTCTAGAGCCTGAAAAGAAGACCGAATTTTTAATCCAAAATAAGCTGGCTCTAAAACATATGAGACTACAATGAAGAGTATGATTTGAATCCTTCCTCCAATGAAATTGCTAGATTTCTTGTCCATGAAAACAAATCCAAGATTTACAATGTTGCTTCCTTCTGTGCTTCTATTTGAGCAAGAAAATGGACCATCCTTATTGCTGAAGATTATGATCTAAACTTCCCAAAGCACTAACCAAAGAGCTCTCATCATTTGAAGATGGTGATGAACATGACGAAAAAGCTAATGAGGCAAAGGATAATGACTGCTGTATTTCTTTGATAACCTGTTGTAGAGGAGTGATGTAGCCATTATGGAAAGCCAAATTCCTTTTCCTCCACATAACATTAACAAGTATATTTATGGAATGAAGAAGCTGCAGAAACCCATCGTTAGATTTTTAAAACTCATTTTTTTCATGGGGTGTGTGTGGGACAGCCACCTCCCCCTTTGATCTACCTGCTTCTTCGTCTCTGTCTCCACTCTACGTTGTCGGAGAATACGAATGGGCTTGCATTGATTGGCTTGGAGCTCTTTTGACCAAAGAGAGATGTGGAATTTATGAGAGAAGAATTGTATTCTCATTAATTGATTAATGTTTTGATACAATACCTACTTATATAATAAGTAGAGAGATAAAACTAAACAAATTAAGGAGAAAATAAAGGAGTAACTAATGGAGAAAATCTAGGAAAGAATAGAGGAGAGGTTACAACAACCTAGGAAGAATAATATAATATAATAATATTATATAATATTCTCACATTCCCCCTCAAGTTGGATCATGGATGTGAATCATGTCCAACTTGCTTATGCAACTTATTGGAGCCTCGACGATGTTGGGAGTTACTGCGGCGACAAGATGAACGGGAAGCAGATACACGACAACTTTAGGAGTACTCAGCTTCGACAAGATCGACGGGCAGCAGCTGCGACATGATCAAAGATGAAGGTCCCATAACTTCTTGAGTCTTCAAAATCCTTGGCTTGTACTTCTTGAGTCTCAGAGGCCTACGAATTTCTGAAATGACAGATTGATCCCTCAATTTGATAAATGACAGATTGGTCCTGTGAATTTCAGAAATGACGGTTTGGTCCTCGAATTTGAAGAATAACAGTTTGGTCCTGCCACAAACATTTATAGATAGGTCCCCTGGTCAAAGCTGCAGCGTTTTGACCAAAGCTACAACGTTTTTTTTTTTGGAGATATAAATTGATAGCAACCAACAATTTAGGCCAGACTTTTCTTTTGTCGCGGACTGATCGAATAAGAGCAGAGAAAGGTTGAACAAAAAACACAGGTTCTTGTCCGACTCTTCTGCGGGAGGTGGTTGACGAAAAAACTGACGGTGATGAAGATCGAAGTTTTTCCGGTGATATTGAACCGCGATCCCTCTTCTTCAAGCAATCCGAAAAACACTCCATTCCAGCCTCCCCACCTGTCGGGGCTCTCTCCGTTCGAAAGCTCTTATGAGGTTGACGGAGTGAGTGAGCGAATTCAACGGTGGTGAGCGCTGGTGACGGTGTGATGGACCAGCAGTGACTATGAACCAAGGGCGGCGTTGTGATGTAACGACACGACAATTGGTGGACAAATAGAGGAATAGGAGCGACGCTGTGACTGAGCGACACGATGAGTGGAAAAACTGATAAAGCAAGCAATTGGCTTTCGGTGAGTGCAAGTAAGAGCAGGTTCTTTTCCCTTCTTGCTCAAAGCTTTCTTCCTTCTCTGGTCCGAACAGAGTACACCTTGACTGGTGTTGAATTTCCTTCTCGGGTCCGATCAATGTTGACATTCCGAAGGTGGCGAGTAGCATCATTGGAAGACTCCCATTCATTTTCAGCCATTTGATCTTCTTCTTGCCAAAGAGCGACAAGTTCAAACCAGAATTCAGCAATGCACCTAGAGCCCTGAGATGACTTCCAGATGCGACGACGGAGATTAAATAGTTGGGATAAATCCTTGGCATCGACGTAAGAGTCGCGAACAGCATCCCAAATATCCTTGGCAGTAGGAAGATACATGAAGCTTCGTTTAATTTGTGGAGACATGGCATTGATAAGCCAAGAGCAGACAAGAGAATTATCAGTGTCCCATTGAACCCAGGCTAGGGAGGTTTGATCCAATGGTGGCTTGATCTCTCCCGTTAAAAAATTTCGTTTGCCCCATCCATCGATAGCTAGCAAAACTGCTCGTGCCCAGTCATGATAATTGTGAAGATTCAGTTTCTCCGACACCAATTGGTTAGATATCAATTGGTTATCGGAAGAGTGGAGAGGAGTTGTATTATCACTGATATTGGGGAGCGGTGTTGTATCATTTAATGGTGTTGTATCATTTGATGATGCCATTGGTGTGGAATATGCAGGTTAATCCAATGAGGACGTAGTGCAAGACAAAGTGAAGCACAGTAACAGTAATTTGCCCAAAAATTAATTCAAGTCCCTAAGTGGGTAAATGAATAGTAACGGGCCCAAAAAATAATTCACGTCCAAAAAGAAGGCGCAGTGCAGAAAAAACAAGCTGAGATAGATACCCGCAGAAAGAGACCCGATAGCTCAGCGAAGTCCAAACCAAATTCAAACAGTAACAGGAGCCTGAATTGGAAGGCCGAGAAGGTCACGACAGCTTCAAACGAAGGAAGACGATCGTGAACCTGAGATGGAGAGACCGACGCCGTGACAGGACCTCGAGTTGACGACGGACGAGGCTGAGAATGACAGCACCGGAGGACTATCGACGTCGTACAGGGAGAACCACGGACGATGACGGACGAATTCTGAGATATGACGTCGGACGAACTTTGAGTTCCAGCGGATGAGTGTCGAACAAGGTACTGTAATCGACACACAATGAGAGTCGGACGCCGTGGAGTTGCAAAATTCTGACTTGGGACGACACCAATACAGAAGACGAGTGGAACCAGTATTGAAGACGAGACGACTGTGATGACAATCGGAGAGGATCTTCAGACGAGGTATGATGGTCGGACGTTGCAGTGGGCAATCGTCACAGACTTTGAAGGAGACGTCGCAGTGGGCAATCATCTTAGTTTTTTTTTTTTTTGAGAAGACGGCACAGTGGGTGACGACTTGGATCAGACTGTGGAGAACCTAAGGTGTTTGATCTGATACCATGTAGAATTTATGAGAGAAGAATTGTATTATCATTAATTGATTAATGTTCTGATACAATACCTACTTATATAATAAGTAGAGAGATAAAACTAAACAAATTAAGGAGAAAATAAAGGAGTAACTAATGGAGAAAATCTAGGAAAGAATAGAGGAGAGGTTACAACAACCTAGGAAGAATAATATAATATAATAATATTATATAATATTCTCACAAGAGATGAAGGAGATAAGGAAAAAAAGATGACGTGGAAACCAAAAGATAACAGAGTTAAGATGGTTAACAAGAGATATGCATTTTTGCTCCATTTGAAAAAGTTCATGTTTATTTTTGTACACACAAAAAAAATATTTGGTGTTAGGCGCTCCTGAAGGTAAAACACATGTGCATTTTTACACCTTTACCCTTTGTTATATTCAACTTATAAATTTTTCCTTCCCCCTTTCACCCCCTCCATTTCCTTTGTACCAAACAAACTAGAAACAATATTTCAATTTCTGAATCATCTTGTGCTTCGGAAATCAGTAGGAACTGCAAAAAAGAAAAAATATCAAGCATCTCACATATCTTCTTTAACATGTTTATATGCCGAGAGGTGAGAGTAGGCTATTTTCCCAATTTGCCCCTTACTAAATAACTATTTACCAAAATGCCCCTGGCAGAAAACTATTTCCCAATTTGCCCCTGTCAGAAAACTATTTCTCAATCTGCCCCTGTTTAGTCGACTAAAACACCCATTTAGTCTACTAAATCATTAAAAAAAAGGTTAAAACTTCGGAAGGCCATAACTTCTAGCTCGGGAGTCCGAATCAAGTGATTCTTTTTTTTTATTCCACATAACTTTTTGAGATCTATGCACTGACATAAAAATTAACTTCCAGATTTAATGAAGAGAAAGGAGGAAAAATAAGCGATTCTTTATTTTACAGGAGATACTAATAATTCATTAAATATAATCAAGTGATTCTTTAATATATATATATAGATCTCAAAAAGTTATGTGGAATCAAAAAAAAGAATCACTTGATTCGGACTCCCGAGCTAGAAGTTATGGCCTTCCGAAGTTTTAACATTTTTTTTAATGATTTAGTCGACTAAATGGGTGTTTTAGTCGACTAAATCGCGGGAGTCTTCAAAAAAAAATTTGCCCGCAATTTAGTCGACTAAACCATGGTTTTAGTTGACTAAACAGGGACAAATTGAGAAATAGTTTTCTGACAGTGGCAAATTGGGAAATAGTTCTCTGACAGGGGCATTTTGGTAAATAGTTATTTAATAAGGGACAAATTAGGAAAATAGCCGGTGACAGTAGGGTAATTACAACTGGACCGAACCGGTCGGTTTGACTACAAAACCAACGAAACCGCTCACCAAACTAGTCCGGTTTAAACTGTTCATTGGTTATTCAGAATTCTGTGACTTCAAAAATTCATGTATAATTCAAAAATTACAAATTAAGACTATATGAAAAGCTTAAGATGTCTACTTTCTAATACAAAAAGAATAACTAAAAAATATTATCATTTAACCCTAAAAAATTCTCGAATTCCAAAACTATTCCAAAAATATATTATCATTTAAGTTCACTTCTTCACCGGTGTAGGTCTGGATTAGCTTCTATGTGACTCAAATCTGACATATTGACCCATAACCCACTATCTGGTTCAGTGGCCGATACTAGTTTAATAACCTTAAGAGAGGATAGATTCCATACTCATTAATTTCCAACTATAACGACTCATGAAACAAAATTTGAACACCACTTGCTACACTGCTTGCTAACGGGCCACACCACCTGATTTTTTTTTTTACAGCAAATGCCTCAAAAATTCTATATTCCATTCCGGGAGCCAATATTTTCGTGGCATAATCGCAGTTCGAATATGAGAAACAAGATATTGAATGATGAAGACATTACCGGCCCAGCCCTCATTCCACTAAAATCACTTTTCACTAAGCTGAAACGTTAACAAGTGCTCTGAAAATGGAACTGACAAACTATCAAAATTGTACCATTAAATACAACAAACATTTTACAAACACAGGCACACAGCACGTTGATGTATGGAGCTACTTCCTTTACCAGTCGTTCATAATCATGAAAATCTAAACAACTATATTTTGTACAGATTTGGCAAGAAGAAGAAAAAAGATGTTCAGGCCGCTATCACAAGAAGTAGGCTAATGTCTGCTGCCATTCTATAAGGAAGGGGGCCGAAAAGTACCTTCTTTTTTATCATACCGGCCTTTTTGTAGTGTAGAGAAGCCAAAACTCAATGTCTTGTCTCCTAGAGGCTGAATGCTGCCAAAAGAACAGATGCTTCGTCCCTTTTGTAATGGATTATTAAATAGATCAAGAGGTTCAATGGGACTAGGTTAAGTTTACGTTGACTTGTTTTCTTTCTTTTTTAGGACAATATGCTCTTATATTCTTTCGTTATTACAAATTCAGCACAAGTTAATCAATTTCTCCCTCTTCCACATCATTTACAGGATTTGGAACACTAGGTGGCTCTCCTTCGTCTTCTTCATCATCCACTTTCATGTACAATCCTAGCTGTTCCAAGGGATTTCCACTCCCAAACTTGAAACTACCCAAGCCATCCTGCAAGTGGTCGGGACTAGTCTCGTCTACAGAGCTTGGTAATTGCTCAGCAGGTGCGGCTCTAAGCATTTCCAAGTCTTCAAGAAAGCGAGAATTTTCGTTGATTTCAACAGTCTTTTCAATCTGCAGATGCCAGTATATGCTGGAATAAAATCCTGAGCACGAGGATGGACAAATGTACCAGCAACTTATACACTGCTCATTTACCTGTAGCAATGCTTGCCGTGCAGCTTCTCTCTCAAACTCCCTCTTTCGTCTGGCTTCTGCAGCAGCTTCTGCCTCTGCCTGCTTTCGAGCATCTTCAGCAGCCTTTGCTTCTGCTTGTAGTCGGGCTTTTTCTGCTCACACAATGATCAAAGTCGTTAAATCAGGAGACCAGTTAATACATGAAGTTGAAGAGCCTAAACAGGCAGAGTACTCCAATAAATAGCATATTAATATAACATTCAATCCACCTTTCTGACGCTCCATCTCCAGTTTTTCCCTTTCCTGGCGCAATTTCTCAGGATCCCCCTTCTCGCCCTGATGTCAGCCAAATCAAATACATAGTAAGTTCAATGTTTGTTTGTTTGGATCAGCAGTAAGTTCAACAGTTCAAGTAGCCCAAATTTTGATCTATACCTGTGCCAGTGTTTTTTCTCGGGCTTTCAAGATGGTATCAAGAAACCGATTCTTTAACACAGCAGCTCGATAGAGTTTTTCAGGAGAGACCTGTCTCTCATTTGGACCGCTTTCCCCTACAACATATTCAAGAGCTAATTAGCAGTTATTTGATATAACTGTAAATGGCCGGGACTTGAAATGTTCTTCTACCATCTTGACAGCAGTCTGAGTCAAAAGAACTTCGCTTTTGCTGAGAATTATCTTCAAGTTGATCCAACCCACTTACAGATTCTGTAAGATATAGAGATTAAGAGTTCAAGCCAGTGCAATAGCCAAGAATCGTGATAGTAAAAGAATATAGAGCCTACTTCAGAATACAAATAGAATTATTTGGAAAAATGGGCAAGGGTCCACATGGCTAGTGATAGTAAATCATTACTGCATTGGCCCAAATTATGACTATGCAAAAAAAGATTTTCAAAACAGAAGATTCAGAATAAATTTAAGCACAAAATATAAACTCGGAAATTAATAAGAAGACCCAAAAGGTTGAAATCACATGACCAAGACATTTCCCTTTTCTATGCTACCTTATCAGCTATGCAAATGTTCCCAAAGACAGCATCTTTATAACAATGATGTTCATAGTTTTACATTTGAGAAATTAAATTTGATAATGCACAGGGAAAACAGCACTTCTAGCACACAATTCATTTTAGTCGAGATATAATCATGCAGCATACTTCAAAAAAATAACCATTTTATGGGGTATTATACGCCCTTCAACACAAGCTCTCGAGTAATAACAGTTTAGTCTCAACCCACATTCACTTTTTTCTCACAAAAACAAGTACTTAAAGGTTAACCAAATTTGTACAAATTCTTCTTTATTTTCCCAATGTTTAAAGTAAAACTATTTGGTAAATAGTATAATTGTAAGCCAATTAGCGATTAATAGCAAAACACATTATAGCATTCACCACAAAAAATACCAGCCAACAATAGGGAGAAGCAACATAGAAAAGAACAAAGCATGCACCACAGGAAGGTCAAATAATTGGAGTACACACTGGACACTCTATAAGTTGCCAACAACTTATCATAGTTCATTTTCCGCTAGTAGCGCAAATGGTTTAACCAAAAGAATATGACAGACAAGCAGGCCAAGAACAATGACTCACGTTGTCTCTCAAGAGTATCAACAACCCTGGTTTTTTCATCCAACTGAGGTCCAGAACCCAAATTTTCTGGTGCCTGGAGAAGAACAAAGATGGATAAATGCAGTGCACGTTGCTAAAAAAACATCAGGGAGAACCAAGAGAACAATATTGAGAATTGAAGGGGCATAATGCTAATCATTCAATAACGAGAGAAAAATCCAATTTCCCACTGATACCTCTGATGTGTTTGCTTGACTTGCTTTAACATCATCTTCACTATCAGATGAACTACTAGAACCTGTATCTGAATTCAGACATTAGATAGAGCCACTAACAATCAGAAAATAGAAATAATGAAAAAATATATTCAGGAATTTAATTGGGTTTCATACAACTATGCACCAGCATAAAGTGGCCATAGAGAAAAATATGAAGAGCAAATTTTATCCTCTGGAACAAGTAGTACCAGAACATAGGCTTGAGACTTTTCACATTTGATAAGTACCACTAAAACATGAACTGGGACTGAAACACACAACATGTATATAGATATGCGCGCGCCATTACTCATCATTTTAAAGAATACACTATTAACGTTAGTAATATAAAGGAAGTGACAAATGCTTACAGGATAGAAATCAAGGTTGTAAAATTAGAAACATCACTTGACTGCTGTTTCATGTATAAAGGGGTATTAAACAAACTCCAAAAACTGGATAATTAGATAAAGTGAGGTTAATAATAAAATATTGTGTCGGTAAGCATTCAAATCTATGAGTAACAATTGTTTATTTAATATGTTCCGAAATTAGAAATAGTTCAAGATAAATCCTACAATAAGTTTGATTTCAACTAACAATGTCTTATTGATCCAAATAATATTATTTAAACTATTTTAAAATATGTATCATTGGAAAACCAATTCCAATTCAAGCATTTTTTAGCTCAAACATTGCGAAATTGTTTCTACATTCGCCAAACTCCCCTAAAAAGATTTTGGAGTTTGATCCAGGGATCAAACCTATGAGTTTCTTTTTTATCTAGTTTAATTAAAGCCATAAATGGCAAGAAATACTTATAATGTATCTCAGACAGGGTCCTCTGACGAGGATGTCACCCTTCACTCCTCCTTAAAGTTTCACAAGCCTCCCTATTTTACTTTCATCTTTCATTTTCATGCCATGAGTTAAATATCTCAGTTCCTTACAGAAGATCCAATACAGAGGGGACAATATTTACCTTCAATTAATTTTCAAAATATCCTACAACACTACAACCCAGCAAAATGAAAAAGCAAAGGAAGTTTATGTGCAAAACTAGCTCTAAAATATTGAATAAAGATGTATTTGATTCTTGTCCTTCTGCAACCATTTCCTGACAGGGTAGATTTTTTAAAAAAACGGAAAATGAAGACAAAGATAAAAGCCACAAGTCTTGTTACAACGAGGGAAGCAAAAAGCCATCCCCGTAAACATGCAATCTCTTGAACTTCTTATCTACCACATACTGTCTAATTGAAAAGAAAATGAAAAGGATCATTTTTTGAAATGGTCAAACACATTTCAATATATCAATGGAAAAAAGACATGAATACTTGACTCAGGTACATCTGTCAATGCCATCCTCCCCTAGAACTTTTAATGACAGCAGTCCAAGTAAACTAAGAATTAAGGCTACTTCCTCTCGCTTAGATTTAAGTTGCTAGAGATTTAATCCACATAGAGGACAGGAATCCTCAAAAAAACTGATTGTGAAATAGTCATATTGATAACTACTAAAAAGAGAGGATCTAAATAGATCTTAAGATATATGGAGTTAGGGAGAATAAGCTAATAGGAAAAACATGCTTCATTGGTCAAAATTAAAATTCAGATATTATCATGACGAACATCCAAAAATCGTTACATATCAAAGATTCAATATCTACAGTGAAACATCACAAAAGTGGAGAAAATTAAAGATCTCACTAATCAAAGAACAACATAAAAACATAAAGATGAAAGAAGGAAAAAAGAGCATAAAATTAAGTAGCTTAAAACCAATAGGGTAATTTAATATTTATATTTAGAAAAAATTCATAAAGTAGATTGTACATGAAAAATTTATTTCAAAAAAGGTCTTTTTTCCCACATAATGTCCCACATGTATCCTATATATCCCTACATCTTTGCCACGTTACATAAGTATTAGATAGTATCACAAATATAAAGTCATTTCATTTTAGCCACATCACATGAGTACTAGAAAGTATCATAATCTTATATCATATATCATATGGTACAACAAAAAAGCGTTAGAGAAACATCAATAATCACTTACTGGAGCTTCCTGGACTCAAAAGTTGATTAATTCCATCAGTTCTATTCTTTTCACTCTCCACGGGTGGACAGCTTGATACAGGGGGCTCATTTCCACCAATTTCTACGTCCTCATCAGCTAGGTCATTGCCTACAAGCAGAAAATAATCAAATGAAAAGCCAATTCAGAGTGCACGCACTTGCCCAAGCACTCAGGGACTCTGTATAACCTTTAAAAGGCTGCAGTGATGAATTGCTAGGTCCAGAATCATTTAACAGCTGCAAAAATAGATTCAGATAAATGTAAGTAAGATCAGACAAAGTGCTATACAAACAATTTCGAAGGAGTCATGTGGGAGGATGATACCTCTATTTCACAAGGTTCAACTTTTGCAATATCCTTTTGCTTCTCTTGCATATAGTCATCCAAAAGCTTCCGTAGTGCAAACAGTGTATCATCACTCAGATCATCAATATCAATCTCAATCTCTTCCTCTCCACAGTCTCTACCATTTAAACTTTTTTCTTTCAAGAATTCAATGATATGCACGGGCATTTCTCCAAGCAAAGACTCCAGTTCTCTGCCTAAATTGTTCTTCTCTTCATCTGTCATAATCCGCTTAGCAGGTGGCATCACTCCTGAACTAGGGGGCAATGCAGTGATTTTCCTCTTCTTTGATGGAGGCATTGGTCTAGCAGTTTCCACTGCTCCGTGAGTGTCTGATTTTTCTGGCAATGGAAGAGGATCACTTCTTGGCAGTTTCTTCTCAATTGCTTTCCATCTCACTTCAAAATATTTACTAAGTGTGTCAGCCATGATATGGACATCATTTCCAGGGGGATTATAGGTCATTGCATTTGAAAATGTTATCCTCACATCGGCAACAAATTCCAAAGGACTTGAGTAAGCTCCCGATGTTATCCTGCCTTTTACTGTTCCCAAATCCATAGGATGCTTAATTATGGTGAAATAATCCGGAAGATTCAACTTAGCAGCATCTACAGGGGTGTTGAAAACCCAAGCATACTGATGACTCATCAAACGTTTCAACAATGCCTCACACTGTTTCAACAACATAGCATTTGCAGTATTTGGCGAACAAGTCTGTGTTGCAGACTCAAACTTACCCGAGGAGCCCCGGTTCCATCCTCGAACCTTGTTACTGGTCGGATTCAATTGCTTCCCTGGTACAGAATTGGAGATGGATGGTTTTTTATTGTTCACTATTCTGGGACCATTTTGTCCGTTACAACTAAGAATATCACTAGAGGATGACAATGCAATAGCATTTGTTCTTTGTAATTCAACTTTTTTCTGGAGCACACGAATCTGTTCAAGCTCTGATCTCAACCTATGTACCAAATCTTTTCTTTCAAATGGTGATAATTTTGATAAGGGAAGAACTTGCATGGGAACACCAAAGGTGTCACGGTGGCTTGAATTTAAACTAATACATTTCCTCATCGGAACGCTCGAGTCCTCTGAAACAGTTATTTCAGTGTCAATTTGTCCTGAGCTACCAGACCCCTCCGATTCACCAGCTGGCGCTACTGCATTGCCACAATAACCTTCAGAGTACCTACTACTCTTTGCCATCGTCACGCACAAGATCTCAACCACTATATCATGAGAAAGGGACTGTCACCCTCAGATTAACGTCCAATACCAATCATGGAAAAATAAATACCGCCTCTGTTTGTCCCAGGATAACTTAAGGTGGTGCAGTAATTTGACTGTTGAGAGATTCCCGGAAATTAAAAGTTAAATTTTAGTATATTATTAGTAATTTCATGAAACCACACAATAATATTGTGAACACTTAGTAGAGGAGGAAAGAAAATTAAGGTGATTTTCAAGGATCACGCTCTCCAAGTTTGGGCGTAAAATTTTACAAGCATACAACAGACGGTTGGGATCAAAATTACTGTAATCTAATATGGTGTGAAAATGAGCATCAACATATACGAGGTTTTCATATAAACGCTAGTCCCTTCGAGCGATCCTCGAATCCCAAAAACCAACTCTTCCACTTAGAACTAACGGAATAATTTCCAACAATGAAGCAATTATAAACCAGCTGTTGAAAATCAGAAAGACCACAGAACTCAAATCTAAACGAACCCAAGCCCTAGAAGAACAATTACCGGTCTCTAACTGAAAATTGTGCCGCGTCCAGGGAAGTTCAAAGCACTAGTTCCAATCACCAAATACCACTCAAAATGATTCCTAGAAAAGAAAATCAGTAGTAGAAACACTTAAAACCCAAGGGCCGCAGTTGGAAAAGAAGCGGCAAGATGAAAGATCGCAGCTCAAGTAAAACCCTAGCAGAATCGCAGTAGCAGACACCAAATCAGAAGCCGACAAGCGATGAAGCAGACACTGCGAACTTCCCAAAAGCTCAAACCAAGACTGCAAGAGCGAACTTCAGGACCAGGACTGTGAGATGAGGTTGAGAGCGCCAAACCAGAGAAGCGGAAATATGCCAGCCACCTCTCGAAACTCTAGGCGCTTCTGATAAATGGCAATTTGGCAACCCCCACCTTCTTCTTACGTCACGGTCAAACCGATCTAAGCCGTAGGATATTGAATTCCAGAGATCTAACAGGGAGCGTCTGTGAGAATCGACGGCCGTCGATGTACATTCAACGGATGAGATGCATTTGGCGATTATTATTTCTTACCGCTTACGCTAGATGCGGTGAAATAGATTATTAAATAGATTTACTTGTCTGACAGCTACAGATAAGGACTTTTGGATCTGCCTGCTCTCTTCCTTGACATTTTTTTGAGAAAAATAAATATCTGAGGAAGGTTCTTCACCGCCCGCGCATGTGATTAAATTTTAACAGCTATATTAATTAATTCATTATTTACGAAATTAGCGAATAAAGGAAAACCACGCAAATTATCATTGGCATTGAGTATAAAACTAAAAATATTCTGATAAAGCAGCTCTTATAGTTAATGTTTGTTTTGGAAAGGGTCAAACCTTTTTTTTCTTCTTTAGGTTGAAACAAAATTTCTCTTATATACTTACGTCAAGTGATGTAAACATTTTTAATAAGTTAAAACAAGCATGCATTTATTATCTCTTATGTACAACATTTGAACCTTGGTCTTGATTATGAAAAAGAGAAAATATTATTTAAATATCATCTAAATTTTCAAAACATCAGATTAAAAAAAACAAAGAGGTGACTAGGAGAAATCTAGGATTTTGACTTTTAAGTGATTTTACTAAAATACTCCTCACATAACATAAAATTGCAAAGCCTACTCTTTCTCTCTCCTCTCCCTCCCTTCATCTCTTCCTCTTCTTGGCTTGCACCGGCGTTTTCAAGGATCGTCGACATAGCAACCCCAAAAGCCCATCCTTCCTTTCACCTGGGTCACTAAAGCTCTTTCATCCTTTCACTAAGGCGTTGATTTGAGCCTTACTCTCTCTGTTGAAGCTCCTCGAAAAACAGAATTGAGTCCTTAAACAAAGGTTTGAGGGTTCGAGGTTAGGAATTAGGTAGAACTATCGCATGCGGGCGAAGGAGATGCATTTTGCCACCACCATCGTTATCTTCTTCTTCTTCATTCAACTTTGTTTTTTCTCTTCACTTTCACCATCACAGCATCGAGAAAACCAGTTCTCGGCGAAGTTCTGTAGTTTCTGACAAGTTCATGAGTTTTTCCGGCAAGCTTATAAATTTTCCAGCAAGCAACATCCTACATTTTAAAGAAATGATTTAATCAAGATAGTAATTAATGATTGTCTTTTAAAATAGAGGATGTTATAGTGGGAGGGAGTAATAATTACCTCCCACCGCCTCTCTTTATATATATGTGTGTGTGTAGAGTGATGTGTGTGTGTTTGAGGGAAGTGAGACGAGAGAGAGAGGATGAGATGAAGAGTGAATAAGAGAGTGTAGAAAGAAGGAAATGAGGAAGAAAAGAAGGGTCTAAATGATATTTTAAGGTATGCTGTTTATTTTATAAGATTATTTAGGTAACTAAACTAATTTCTTTTCAACAAACTTTCTTCATGAAAATTATTCTACGTATTTTTATCTTTCTAATGAGATTAATATAATATTGATTAGTGAAAATTTTGAGGTTAGAACTTTAACACAGTTTTGAGTTTTGATAATAGATGACTGTATATTTATAGAGCATGATTAATAGATAATTTTAATTGGTTTCGATTTATTAGTTGGTAATTGTGGGAATTTAAATTTAATTTTCTATCTAAAAGGATTTAAGATTTATCTCTTATAGGATATTTTTACCAATTAAATAAGGTTTAAGGCAATTATTTGGATTACTAGAAGTATTATTGTAGGTTTAACTGGTTTAGTTTTGCTAAATCTTGAACTATATGAAATTATGAGTTGGGATTTGGAATTTAAATTAGAGTTTCATATGAATAAATTGGTTGTGTTTATATAAGTTAGTATTAAGCTAAGAAATTAAGGTCAGTGATAATAGGTTTTTTATATTCGAGTTTATAATTTATTTTTAATTTACTAGAAGTTATTTGAAGGATTAGATGGATTGGATTTGAGGTTTATAAATGAATATGAATATTTGAAATTTTTAGGTGAAACTTTTATTATAGGAAGTTGGGTATTTTGGTTAAATTGAGGATACGGTGGTATTTTGATAATCATAATTAGTAAGAACTAATTTATGAAGGAAGGAAATAAAATTGTAACGATAATTTGAGGAATAGATAAATTGTTATTTATTTTAAGAAAATTAAAATGAGATAATTATAGTTTTATTAATTATTTATGATTGTATTAGTTGGTATTTCGTGAATTCTATTAACGCATAATTATATATTTATTTTTAAAGTGAACTTGATATCTCTCAAGCTTATTTCTCGTGTCAAGAACTTAAGGTAACCATTTTTCACTTGTTGTACTTGCTTGTTTGATGTTTGTGAGTGATTTTTATTATATAAAAATCTATAAAACTAAGTTGGTAATGAAGTTGCCTTGTGGGATTTATTTTTGAAGGATAAGTGATAATATATATTATGGATAATGCATTTTTTTTTTTTGGTTTTTGAGTTTGAATAATATTGTTATCTTAATGATTATTGTGATGGTGTGTTATTTTCACAAATCTTGTTTAGAATCTCTTATATACATGTTAAGATTATGATTGTTTATCATGATGTAGAGCGGTGATGGATGTGGAGTGATGATAATAGTTATTGTGTATATAATACATGTGGTATGCCACCACTCGATGTACAGTAGATGATTTTGACATTTTCAGGGCCCTTGGTATCACCCAATTCCTTTGGCCAAGTTAAGAGTCAGCCATTGGGACAGTCACCTTTCTCTATTCAAAAGAAAGGGAACCCATGGTCTGATATGAGTTATGTAGTCTTTGGCTGGGCTACACCTCATCATTAGAGAGCTTGGTGCAGTCTTGTCAAAGAGACTAGACCTATTATGTTACAACCCATGAGTTTTATCAGCAGTTATAAGGGTGAGGGGTGATAAGGATGTTCGAAGATCAATATTTTGCTTGACATGTTATATATGTGATTTATTATATGAAATTTTATTACAGAATTCATGATTTGGAAATCCGTAAATTATATATCTAGTATTTTGTTATATAAAATGTCTCACTTGGCACCTCACGAGCACATATTAGCATTTATAATGAGTTGGATTAATGGTTACAAACATTTTTTAGGTGCTAGTTCTCGCGTTGGTATATCAGGAAAGGCTTTGTAAGCTTAAGATACTTTTAGTTACAATAGTGCTTTCATCTTTTTGGTACATGTTGGATTATTGTACATTGCCACATTAGGGCTCACTTGGCGTATTCTAGTATATTTTGGAACATTTCGAAGCAATATTTAGTTAAAAAAATATGGGTCCAGTAAAATTAAAGCTCAACTGTGTGCATAAAATATTTTAAAGAAATGATTTAATCAAGTTAGTAATTAATAATTGTCCTTTAAAATGGAGGATGTTAAAGTTCTAGCTTCTGGCAAAGAGCTTCTCTAGATCTGATGCACATTTCCATTGAAAAATTCTTTTTATGGATTTTGTTTCTGATTTCCCATTCTATCATAATCCCCCCCCCCAAATTTTCTTTTTTGTTCTTGAAGTTCAAGTCGCTAAGGAACTCTGATTTCTTTTGATGTATTTTCTAGCTTTTGTCTTAATTTTGTTCATAGATTTATGGATTTGTTGATACCTATTCTCGTTGATTTGTGCTAGTTAATTCATTTTTGTGCTGCTGCTCTGTGCAGAGGAAGAGGTAGGGTGGGTGAGAGCGAGATGGTGGGAGGAATTATTATGATCGGTGCTCCGGCAAGTGCCCTTTACTAAAAGAGTAATGGTTTTAACAAAATCCATAAGTACTAATGATATGTGTAAAATGATTGACAAAGAGTTTTGGGTTATGACCAACTGAATAATGAAATTGAAAAAAATAGTAATAGTTTTGATAAAATCTGTAAGTATGAACAATATGTGTAAGAGAATTTACTAATGAGATTGACAAAATAGTAATGGTTTTAACAAGATCCGTAATGGTTTTGAGAAAAATTGGTAAGTACGGATAATATGCTTAAAACGATTGACCAAGAGTTTTGAGTTGTGACCAATGAACTAATGATTTTGACAACTTCATTACACTTTTAGTAAATATCATTACACATTTAGTCATTTTCCTCATTTATTTTGTCAATGCCATTATACCTTTATTTATATTATACATATATATACCAACACACACACACACATATATCAAAGGAGCTTTGGTGGCCGCCCTATAGCCACCCAACTCCTTCACAAAAATGGTGAGTGGATTCGAATTCCACCCCTTACCCCTTGATGCATTATTTTTTTTTAAAAAAAAAAAATCAACCCCACTAAGGCCCCGACAACTAGAGGCCGAAGTTTAGCCTTCGATAGTTGCAGGTTGGCTAGAGCCGGAGCTCCGGCGGCCAACGAGCAGTGGTGCTCTGGCAAGGGCTCATTTTTATTTCTTTTTTCTTTAAAAATTGATGGTGCAATGCTAAATTCATCGACAATTTAAAAACCGATGGTGTAAATTGTAATGAAATTAAAATTACATGGTAGTTTAATCAGATTTTGAATAAGAATTGATTGACAAGTGTAAAGGTAGAGACTGGCAACAATTAGACCCACTTAAAGTTAGGGGGTAATAAGGACCCTAAATGTTCAATTTTTTTGTTAAAAGACCTTAAAAATTCAAATTACTTCAAATAATCCAAACTGATTAATGTTGGTGGCTTATGTATTTTTTTTATTTAGAAAATGCATCTCATACTTTTTTTTGTATATGTCATTAGACACACTTAAAGTTAATGGATAATTGGATAGAGATGTAGGCCATATGATTTTTTTTTTTGATGGGCTATGAATATGGAGTTAGAACCTTGTAGATGCATTTGAAGGTGTAAATGAAAGTTGGATATAGTAGGCAAGTAATATGAAAATTTGTATTCTATTGTAAATCCAATTGTTAATGAATGGAGAGTAACTTGTCAAAACAGATCCATGAACTTGTCAGTGAACGATTATGAACTTGTCAATAGACATTCGTGGGCTTGTTAATAGACGCTCATTGACTCGTCAGTGCAATGCCTGCACTTGTAATTATATCTTCATGTATGTTAACATCATGAGAGAAAAGTGCAATCAATTTTGTAAACAACTTTTGTTATTAAATTACCTTTTTATTAAAATTTCAGTTTATAAACAACCTTTATAAATATATCATCATGTATGTTATTATTTTGTCAAACCAAATAGTTGTCATTGTCAGCTCCTTGTCCCTGACTTGTCAACATAGGTGCATGAACTTGTCAATAGACGTCCATCAACTTGTCAATATATCTTTATGTATATTTACATAATATGGTCACATTGCAATGATATCAGTAAGTTTACCGATGTTGTTATAATAATATCCAGTCATATAGACAAATTTTGGACAAGCTTAAATTACCATTGATGTTATGTTAATACAATAAATCACTAATCTGATCATACATTAGGTTACAAAATACATTTCATGAATATTCATGACTAATTTTAGTTACAATCGAATTTCTTTGCCTATTTTATTCTCTTTCTTTGACTGTTCCCTTGTAGTAAAGACAACACTTTATCACTATGTATGTTATTCGGATGAGTCACAAGCCACCACGAGCACCCGCCTTCATTTCATGGAGATACTGTATTGAGTAGTCAAGGTATAGTGTAACCATCATCATCTTGTTCAGTTTCATCCCACATTTATAACTCGGACAGTACATGCACACCACAAGAATCCTTGCAACTGTAGCTTCACTACACGAAGCAGAGAGAAACAATTTCTTTGGGAAAAAAAAGTAAATCATGTCAGGTCTCGACTATGCATAATGCATTGACAACTAATGCATCTATCATTAAATGACAAGTCACAATACACCAAGAATCTAATGAAAAGAGAAGTGGGCTTCATACACATTCTCACCTTTTCCCTCTCCCAAACGCATGACATAATGGTGGAGATGATCTCAATCACACTAATTGGTCACAATACGTCAAATGATAGTTTCCATTGTCCAAACTTGTACTGGGGGTAGTAAAAAAAGATAAAAGGGAAGAATTACCCAAAATGAGAGAATATTTCTGAATCAAAAACTCTAAAGCAACCATTTCTAATAGACGCGCCATCCTCTTCAGGGTTTATTATTATACATCACATACCAAAATGTAAAATGTATATCTATAGCAGAGAGCACATGACTTTGAGTAATGGTAAAACTATTAGTTTCTATGGATTAAAAAAGGCTACTTAACGCAATTGTCATTTTCTGCGCAACCATTTTTATGATTCATACAATGATCTCAGCAACTCTAGCACACTACTGATCCATGCCTAAACAAAAATCGCCATGCATTTAAATACGTCATCTAAAAAAAGCTGATATATGTACTTCTTTATAAGTCAAACCTTAGATTTAAGTGGTCAACAACATGGATGATTGATATTCCTCCTTCGCATGGCCGAATGAGGTAGCCACTTGGGACTGGGTGCATTTCAACTCTAACAAGCTAAGCATCAACTACAACGTTTATGGCCAGCACCTGAACTAGATAGTGATCTCCCTCAAACCTTTGATGAGGATTCAAGATTCATAGAAATGTCAATCAGGTAAATTATCTCGAACTGGGAGAATTACAAAATGAAAAGATACCGTTCTAAATATTATTTACAACATCCCTATATAAATGTGAGAAAGTAGCACACAAAAAAGCTCACCACGAGACTTCCATTGTCCAAACTTGTAGTGTAACTCAGGCTCCAGAAGCCAATGTACTTGTTGGAGCATATGTCTACAACAAATTTAGTTTTGAAATCAAACAAAAACTTGTAGAAGAAGAGTACTCAGGTCGGAAGGGAGGCCGTGTCTGCTTTCACGGTTACGTTCAGTCAGGCGATGACAGCAACGATTTGTCGACAGCGACAACATGCAATAGCGATGAGAGAGGCAACGAACTAGGCCTCTATCAAGAGAGAAGTGAAAGAATAGGGTGAGTTTGAATGTTTACCCTTTTTTCTCTCTATTCTATTAAGGGTTTCTCTCTATTCTATTAAGGGTAATTGAGTCTTTTCACAATTCGATTATATCACCCTAATATCCCACAAACACTTGTTAGCAAATTAAAGATTTCAAGGGAATTTGTAGTCGTATTTTTTTTACTTGAGATTTTAGTACAAGTATACCTATGTTTTTGGTACAGGACACGAAAGGAATCTTCATTACATGCTTCTCTTTTATGTGCTTTTTAGGTGCTTCTCCTCCTAAGAAGCACATAAAGAAATATTGATAGTTTTTTTTATTTTTTTTTATATATTTTATATATTTAGATTAAATTATATACTGCATCCTGAATTTTTTTTTGCACCCAGTATGTCAAATAAATTAATTTACAGGATATAGGTGTTACCGGAAAAATATTTCTGAATGCAAGACTGAAAATTAATTAATTTGAGATACTGGATGTAAAAAAAATATTTCAGAATGCAGTATATAATTTAATCTAAATATAAAAAATTTAAAAAATTATCAATATTTCTTTATGTGCTTCTTAGGAAGAGAAGCACCTAAGAAGCACATAAAAGAGAAGCATGTAATGAAGACCACACGAAATGCATTTATAATTGAATATAATGTGCCTTACATGGGCTTGGATATGTTTTTCCCGTGGAGATTCATACATGTGGGATTTGTAAATCAGACTTTTTTGGGCTACCTTTAAATGTTGCCAAGGGCCCATGCTAATTTGGCCTTGGCCCTCTCTCCATATGTACTCTAGATCTCATTGGCATCGAATCAAATAAAATTTAATCTACCAGAGTAGTGCAATGGTATTGGAAATTGTTTCCCCCCTTAGGTCCTGAGTTCGATCCCCCCTCCCCTCGTATCAAAAAAAAAAAATCAATCTGAAATGGGGGATCAATAAATCTGAAATTTTTGTTTCCTATCCTAATAGCTTGTGAATTTGGGTGGACCAATAGTGTTTGAGATTAATTTCTCCTGTAGTGTAAATGTAGGCTTTTCAGCCATCTTTCTTATCAAAAAAAAAAAAAACAATCTGAAAAACTTCACTGCCGCTAGGTAAATGGAGATTCAAACCTGACTGTTGATAAAATAATATATTAGGGAAAATTGGGCAGAAGTACCTTATTGAAAAACTACTTGGAGAGGTCCTAACTCAGTCTCTATTGCATAATTCTGAGAAACAACCTTGCTTATTGTGCTAGCCCATTTTGTTTGGGTGCTTACGGAATTATGTGCCTGCATAACCAATTTTGCTATCATATGGCCTAGATCATTTTAGACTCAAGTAACTGACTTTTTGTTTAAATTCCCTAAATGTTTTGAGAGATTTAGCAGTATTGGATTTTGCGCAGCTGAATTTTGGGACATATCTCCATTGTCATTGTAATGCGCACTTGAGTGCTGTAAGTTTGCTTTGTGCGCTTTCACCTGCGAGAAAATGTTCGCTTGACTATTTTGGCAAATATTGCCTTCAAATAGGAAAAGCCAAGACAAGGTCATTCAGAGCATTCAGGTATAAAAGTATACAAAGAAGAAGACAAAGTAATATATATCGTTCATCAACGTTGTATATATATACCACTTTATTATGGAGACATTTTGTGATGGAGACGTGACTTGTTTATGAGTAATTCCTATAGATGATTTGTTTTAATATGTGCTACGTTCATTATGTATAGAGGATTTGTCACTGGGTAATTTGTACATTTGATCGATTTGTTCATGAAATGCATTTCAACTCCATATATATGCAACTACCTTCGGTCTCATGCAATAAAAAAAATATTATGCAGGTAAAAAAGTGTGCACCAGCAATAAGAACTCATATGTAAGTAGGCATCTATCATATGCAAATAACAAGCACTAAGAACCCACATGCAAGTGGGCATCCAACATATATATGCAATAACAAGCAATAAGAACCCATATGCAAATAGGCATCCGATCCGATCCATCATGTACAATTAGGATCCAACATATGCAATTAAGACCTGCCATAAGCAATAACAAACAATACGAGCCCGAATGTAAGTAAACATCTTTCATATGCAGTTAGCATCCATCATATGCAATAAATAAGCTCTGAGAACACACAAGCAAACATCTGTGGTATGCAATTAGGATCCATCGTATGCCAGTGAGCAAATTTAGTGTCCAAATAGGGATGTATCCCGATTTTCCAAAAATATAAGCAAAATTTGAAATCCTTAAAATTTAGCTTGAATAAACTAAAGTTACAATAAAGGTGTAATAGATGCATGACCCCAAAGTTACAAAGCATCTCCGCATATCAAAATAGGTCAGGAGGATCAGATCGGGAAAGAAAAAAATCATTACATATGGATAACTCATCCAAGTGTCAGCTGATCATTGGAGAAGCACAAAGTTTTCTGATGAAAACGACTGACAACTATTGTCTCCGTGTCTATTTATTAACTGTCTCTTGTTTTTGCCAAGGAATGTACAGACTCACAAGTATGCATGTGACGCTGTTATGGGTAAACATGGCAAATCACCAGCAGAATCCAAAGGGGGAATGATCATTTGGGAAGACGACAAACTATAGTACGTCTATCCTAAAGTATACTTATCCACCTCCTCACACACAGGGACAAAGTAAGACACGTGTGAGAAAGTAACTGATAAAATTACTCTCTAGTCCTCAGACCTGATATATGCAATAATCGAATCAGAAATATCCTGAACCCAAAGAAAAAAAGCAAGAAACCCATACGATGGAAGGAGGGTAGATCTAGAGGAAGCTGATACGGTTCAACAGTAAACCTTTGATAGTAACCAGAAAGAGGCAAAACGCAACACAATACAATACAATATGATATGATGCAGTACATTGAAAGCGTCACCGAGTTCTTTAAAAAGCAAAGCAAGTGTCATAGGTTATTCTACTACACTTGACCTGGAATAAGGACCTCCTCACCATCATTTGGATCAGTAGTATTGCGTATTTGGCGCAAACTGATACTCGCAGATTCTCAGCAAACTTTCTGAGATATATTTTATTGAGGCTGGTCTAATACGCCGCTTCAGTAACCCCACCCGTACCTTTGAGCTCATTCCGATCCAAGTGGTAACTAAGCATTGATGAAAATACTAAAAATTAGGTATACATATGTACACTTAACTTGTGGATTCTTAGTACACGAGTCTGGGTCGTACGTCCCCTTCCACCAAAATTTTTAGAATCTGAAATCAGGAAAAAAGATGAATTGTCAACATTTATAAACGCGAATAGAGTAAAGCCACTAATTAAAGTATACTAGCAATAGAAACTGCCACAATGTCTCCACTATGTCATTCATAAACAATATAGAAACTGCTCGAAATTTTGTTGGCCAGTGCGTGTGTGTTCTCGAATCTATCCTAAAGCGATGGAGGAGCACCTCTGATCTAATAGTAACAGGAGACTTCAAAGCTCACATTTATATTAAAAATTATAGAAATATTCTCTTACATTATTTAATAATATCATGCATGTATAGCAGATAATATCTCGGTACAGTTGGAACTTTTATTAATTGTAGTCATCTATCCTACTTGTGATTGGAGAAAAAAGTACTGTGGGGAAGAGAAAACTAGAGGACAAAGTAAGAAAATATATAGTTTTTCTCCTGTCTGAATAGAAAGAAAAAGCTGAAAGGGGTGGGTGGGGGGGGGGGGATTCCAAAAGTTTTCTATTCAAGAGTTGTGGGATTCTAAAGAGAAAATGTTTTTCAAAATGATTCCATAGGCTGTAGCACACCATACAATAGATCTGCATCTTCTCCAGATAGTTTGTTTTCATTGTAAATCAATCACATTTTCTTTAATTTTCTATCTCTTTCCTATTCATTCAAACAAATCTACTCTTCTATCTTCCCTCCATTTTCTCACATCTCATTGCCGCCCCCCCCCCCCAAAAAAAATAAAAATAAATAAATAAAGAAACAAAGCATTAAAGTTTTCATGGAATTCTAGGGATCTTAAAATTTGAATCACACAGCTCCTTGTGCCAAGAGTAAAAATAATTACACACATGATATCTTCATGTCATCGAGAAGTTTCTGCCATATGTACATGTACATAAATACACACACATATATGTAAGTGTGTGTGTCTATATATATATATATATATAAAGAGAGAGAGAGAGAGAGAGAGCTTGTTATTATATCCTTGTTACTTGAAAAGGACGTCCCCAATAAGACCTTGTCACCCTCCTTCCATGGAACGACGCACAAAGTTTGATTCATAACCCATTACTACAAAAACCCTAATAAATTTCATAGGCTCTTTTTATAGTATTTTACACCACATGGGCAAACGCCACGAACTGAAATTTCAAACATATATTTTACTGAATAATCAACTTATGGTAACTTCTTGTTATCCATTGAACTTACATCATTAGAGTTGCCCTAGCTCAAAGTTGGATTCTCTCTTTTATTAGTGTTTTGATTTGAGGATTTAAGCCACATGTCTTCAAAACCATACAGTACTTGTATATTTTAACAAACAAGTTTAAGTATGATGTTTCATATCACATAATATTGAGTAAATGTGAGTTAAGATATTTATGATTCACGAATAGTAGGTCTTCATATAAATTTTATATATTAATATTTATCATTTATCAATAATAAATATTAATAACTTGGGTGTACATTTTTTATTTGAGCATAATAAATAAATTTATTACCTCACCACCAAGCCTCCAACAAATTCATCTTTTGTCCAAGACGAAGCTACTATATTTCACATTTATAATTAATATGAACTATGCAACAATTCTATTTATAGTTTGTACGAACTCCATAACATATTTTAACAGCATTAATTTATCATATCACAAGATACTGCAGGAAAAAAATACCTTAACGAAGCTCCATAGGGTATATAATTATCAGCTAAAAAGAGGAAAAGTAAGTAGTCAGCCAATCACCGGGTACGTAGTAGTGGACAGTGGAGCAAAAGAATAGTTGACTTTAACTGTAAACACGTCATGAAGATGAATACAAAAGTGTACACAGTACTCCTGTAAACTATAAAATGCGCACGCACATATTCGTAAGCAAAAACTTCTTTATTGCATGTATAGGCTGACAATGACGCTAAGACAATGACTTCTATTCTGGTTAAAGCTTGATCTATCAAGTAATGAGATGTAAATAAAGATATACACGTGAAATAACATGGTAGGTGAGTTATGATGCTCGTTGGCAAAAAAGAAAAGAAAAGAGGAGTTATGACTTATGAGATATATAATATAAACAAATCATTAATACACACACACACTCAAATTATCAATAAAAATTTTCGACAAACCAGAACTAGATTTTCAAATTAGATTACTTGAGAGAGAGTATGCGCATATAAACAAATTCAAATGAAAAGTAAAAACATAGAAAATTAAGAGAAAACAAGAGTCCATGATTAAATGTAAGAATAATGTTTTTAACAAGCTATGATAAAAAATAAATAATAAGCTATATGAGACTAGCTATCTCAAGTAATAAAGAAAGGACAAAATATCGATAGAGGTATTAAAAAAATATATAGGAAATAACTCTACATTCACTTCGAGATAACTTAAACCTTGACGGTGATTTTAAAATGTAATGAACCCAAAAAAAAAAGGGGGGGGGGGTGCATTATTGAAGAAAGCTATTATTGGTGCATCATAACAGAATTGCCGGTTTAAAATTTTTCACCAGGCAAATTTTTGTAGGGCTAATTAGTAGATAAATTCCAACTTAAAGCAAGCATAAAATATTAAGTTTGATGCTAATTGTGACCAATAGTTCAACTCCAAGTATATTCCCCATCCAAGCTTCCAATCTTCCAGGCCAAGTAAAGTAAACATGGTTTCTCCAAGTTGTTGGTTTATCAATTCAACATGCACTATTCATTATAATCAAAATTTATATTTATTTCAAGATCTCATAAATCAATGGTTAGATACCGAATCTTTGGATATCTTCTAAATCTTTGTTCCTTTACCACTCGGTTGATTTATTTTTGTAATCCTTTAAGAAAAGTGTTCATTTTATATTGTACGTGTACCATCATGCATCCAACATATTAATATATTTGAAGCCACAGATCGTCACGGTTTATGCAATGTCCCTTATTAAAACAATAAGTTTATCCTCAGTCATCCTTCAACAGAATATGTTATTCTTTTACGTGCGTTTCTGTGTCATAGATTTTACTCTCATATTATGCTGATAGCTAGCAATGACAAGTAAGCATGCGTGTGTGCGTCTATGAGTGCGTGTTTATATGTCCTGTATTTCCTAACAAATAATGAACCACAACACACTTTCAAATTAAGACTAGAAACCTTGCTTCCAGCCTTTGGACTGTTTTTGTATTTCTACCGATAGACTTTTTTGGTCTAATATTGACTGTCCAAGTAGGTGTATAGATGATCGGATGAGCAAATACCAAGCCATGGTATTGACTAGATTATAGGATAAGCTAACTTTATACAGGACTATGAATATTGTTTAATTAAGTGCAATCCTAATTTATTTTATCAAGTAACCTGCATTTTTTTTTCTTTTCTGTTTGTATTGGATTGATCGAATATGAGACACAGCTCTCGTTCACAATTTAAATCATGCATGCATTCTAGCTAATAAGATCATGCAAGGAAGGAGGGATGTGGCCCAGCTGATGTGGCAATATGTGATTGCTTCACATTAGCCCAAGGCCATCTGAAGTTCTCTCCAATTAACCCTATAATCTGCCCTGCAACAGGAATTGAAGTTGTAGTAATTTTGTATAATAAACTAACAGGGTATCATTGGTCTACCCAAAAAGCTAGATCTAACAGCAAATTAGCAATGTCGTATCTGACTATTGGCTAGTCTGCTGACGATTCTAAGGAATGAAAAGCAAAATAGGTGAGCAGCTTTCGTGGATATATACTGGATAGAGACATCCTGCCTAACTCCTACACACACACTGACACACATGTGTGTGTGTCCACTACCATTCTGCTTTATACTATAAGAAGCATTCATTGATATTGAGCTTGCTTAATTATATTTGTTATACCTTTACGATTCTGCTTGGAAAGCATTATTGATCAGGTTTAACATAATTAGCGACCCAAACTGAGGGCAGCTTTTACGTCGAGCCTCCATGCAAATCCTCCACCGTCCATTCTCCACGCATCACAAGGAACCATTTGCGAGCATTTCTCCTTCCCCCACGTGTACTGCACTTTCACCTGGCACGTGAAAGCACTGTACGCCAATGCTCCTCTCATCACTAATCTCACCTCCATTTCAGGCGTCTCCTCATCATTATTCCGGCTCATTACCATCTTCCTAAACGCTCTATTCACCCACACAATTCTATTTAAACCGTCCGATACGAACCCTGGACACGTGTCCCTACCCAGATTAGCTAACTTCTCCGTGTCGGTACATCCTAACCCTAGCGCCTCCATGCAGGTCTCACTCACGTACTCCACCGTTACCCACGTTTCCACCGTTTTACTCGGCGGAGGCATCACTGCCGTCTGACCTAAGGCTTCCTTACCATCATTATTCATCAAGTTCAAGTTCAAGCTCAGCCGAATAAAAGGGTTACTAGCTTCCTCTTCTTCCTTATCTGTAACTGTGACTGTATGACTAGTAACACTACACCAAGCTCCACCTTTTGATGACACCTTTTGTTCCGCACGATTCTCCTCCAACAGTTGCAGCGTTGTCGCCGACCGGCTCTTTACTTCTTCTTTTGCCACAGTACGCTCCCTGTCTTTATTAGACTCCTTACAACTCCTCCGAACCCTAACGTACTTTCTCTTGGTTCTCCGTAGAGAAATGATGTCGTTATCCTTGAACGTCGGCGATCGACCCAGCAGAGGCCCTCCGGCGGCCGGCTTTGGAGCGATGGGTCGGAATCTCGGCATCAACGTATTGATCATCGTCTTATCCTGCCCACCAGCGGCGCATCTCATGGAACGCCATCCCTCCCCACCATTCATATTCATCCCACCCACCTAGTTGGATCCAGATTTACGTTTCTCTCTCTTCTTGATCTGCGGGCGCGTGTGCAGGTTCTGATGCAATTATTCTCTTGGCTGAGGGCTGTGAGAGAGAGAGAGAGAAGGGTTCAGGCCGATACCAAACTTGACAGAAGAGGGCGATGATGAGGGGAAAAAAGGCGAAGGTGAAAGGACACGTGTCCAGTGAAAAAGTGCAATTCGACTCGGGAGATTGGAGTTGGCCAGCGATAAAGAGATGTACCCGGCACAAAGGAGTACGCAGATGCGGTCCCACCCAAGGACCAATAACAAACGAGGAGGTGTCCAGCACTGCCGAAAGCATGGGACACGTGGGTTGTTCCACAAAGGAGTACTGTGGACTGTGGAATGAATGGGGGGGGGGGGACTGGGGGAGTTTCCAGAATAATCACATGTGGTTGGATTCTATTCGATATGGAATTGGTGGTAAGGCCGCCACTCGAGACCAAAGTTGTGAACTTCACGAGCCAGCCAGAGGGCTGTCTTTACTGAGAATCGTGAGGCGTGAGTATCACGCGTGTGACGGCCAAAGAATAAGAAATACCCAATATGAATGGATGTCCCATATAAGACACGTTGCAGTTTAATAGATAAGCGTATCTCCGCTGAGATTTATGTATCATTGTCTCTCATTAGTTGTTACATCCCTGCCACGTACCCCCCGGGATTGGGATTTATCTATTTCTTTTTCTGGTGCTAATCCCCCTTCATATATTTACGATCCTAACCTAGTTTCATGTTCATCATTTCATTACCCTCTTCTTCAAGAAAATGGTATGAGATGAGCCCCTTTTTTCAAAACACCTTCATTTTAGAGCCTTATTTTGTTTTCGGTTTAATTTATTATTATTATTATGTACATATAAGTGTGTGCGCGCGTATAGTACGCTATTAAAATAAAATCTATGTGGGAAATATATAATTATAAGTAAAAACTTAAGTAAGCGTGTACTGTTTATCCGTCATGAATGATATGATTTATTCAATTTGTTAGAAAAAAAAAAAAAAACTTGCATATGAACGGATTCCATGAAGCACATATAGCTAGAGCATAAAATAATAGATAAGAATAAAGGATTCCCCTCGTTTTCCCGACGCTTTCCAAGTTTCGCATTGGATGCTCAATAAATGATGGCTTAGTTACGTGTAGACATGAGACTATTTCAAGCTTATTTTAAGATAATTGTTTATTTTACATATATACTATCTAGAAACTAGCCTGCTAATTAAACCCACCATACAATTTCTTTTAGCTTCATCTTCTATATAAGAAGACCCCACTTTATACTTTTCTCGGTGATACCTACCGAGGCCTTTTAATTCTCCCATCCGATCGAAATTGGGTGTCCCCTCTGCATTATCATCATCTTTATTATTTTTTCCATTACCCCTCCATCGTCATTATTAAAACATGTCCAAGTTCTTTGCTGCCTTTATATCTATTTGATCTTAACAGCAAATGTCGACCCCCTACCTACCCAAATAAATAGCACTTCGAACTTGCTACCAAAACACCTGTTCCTGCTCCCCTCTTTCAGCCCCAACCCTCTCCTCTTGCCCCAAAACTCTAGAGCCCCGGGCCAGCTCGTTCTCTCACCTTCCCTTTTTCCTCTCTCTCTTTCTCTCTATTATATATACTCGTACAGTAGGAATAGGAATATTTGGGCGTAGTACTACATACATTTTATTTAATATTATTAGATTAAGCATATAGGTACCACAGTTTATTTAGCCCCTGTGGAGTGTCACTGTGTCAGTGGCAATATATATTACATACTCAGAACTAGCTAGAGTGTGAGGTATAAGTAGATACAGATAATAGTCCTTCCATCCCCCAGACTTTATCGGTAAGATAATTGCCAGTATTGTTGTTCATCCCCTAGCTTTTGTCCTCTCTCTCCTTCTCGCTCTCTGTCACTTCCCATCCCACCCCTAGCGAACACGCAGCGTTCAGTTAGCTATATTAGTTATCATTTTCAAACATATAATATAAAAAGTAATACCTGATCCATAGGCTCCAGCACTCTAATTCATCTCTTTCCTTCTGGATTCTGGTTTCTCAGAGGCCTAAGCTGAGGGCGGCCGTGATGTCTAGCCTCCATGCAAAGCCCCCACAGTTCAATTTCCACACATCACACGGCACCATCTTCGTCCACTTCTCCTTCTGCCACGTATACTGTAATCTCACCCTGCACGTAAATGCCTGGTATGAATAGATCACGTTATCCTTCACCTTCAACCTCACCACCACCTCCTCCGCCGACACTCCCTCCTCATTCCCCCTCACCATCCTCCTGTACGCCTCGTTCACCCATCCAACCTTGCCCGTACCGTCTGATATGAACCCTGGACACGTGTCCCTCTCCAGATTATTCACCTTCTCAACGTCCGTACCACCTAACCCTCCTACGTTCGGGCACGTGTCCCCCACGCTCTCCACCATCACCCACGACTCCACCACCCTCCGCCCGCCGTTCACCTGGCCCGTGGTTGTCCACAGCCTCGCCGGTTCGGGATTTCTCGGGATCTCGAGTTTCGCCACTGTCATGTCCAGATCAACGTTCTTACACCATGAGCTCCCAGCGATTGAGCCTTCCGACGGCTCACTCTTCTCCGGCATCAACTGAAGAGTCACAACCGCGTTCTCAGGACCATCTTGCATCTCAGATCTCTCACAAGATCTATTATTATTATCCTTTCTCCCACATCCGCTGTTCCTCCGAACCCTAACGTACTTCCGCTTCGCTCTCTTGGCCGAAAGAAACACCTTACTCGTGTGGTCAGGCACCGTGACTCCGGAGGCAGAACCTCCGTCGACCGGTTTCGGCGCGATCGGACGGAATCTGAGCATTATTCTGTTAACTACGGTTTTATCGCGAGCAGCATCCCCGGTGGCACGTGCGGCTATGCTGTTCCATACATCTCCACCGTCCATCAATCTTCGGGAGTTCCTAATCTGGGGGCGTGGATCTCTGGGGAGGGTGAGCCGAAGTCGCTTGTTTCGCTATGTTGCCGAGAGAAGGGATGGGGGAGAGGGAGTAAACGATAATGATAACGGTAGCACGGTGGCTGGGTGAAGAACCAACACGTGTCTAGGGCAACAGAAAACAGTAGAGGGATGTGATTGGATGGATTTTAATTAACGTGGGGCCCGCTGTGAAAAAAGTGGCGTATCTGGGAGGCGTAAATCGAGGCCTGTGATTGGTCCCACGGCGGAGCCAATGAGAGACGCGAGAGTGTCCAGCACTCCTGGAAAGAGAAGGGGTACGTGGCATCTTGACAGCGACACCATATTCCATATTCTCTCTCCCCCCTCTCCTGCTTGAAGTGGAATCCGCTTTTCTGTACCCGACCTCAACGCGTGCTTCCCTTTCATTGGTCAGTAACAACCTCGTTGCGCTCTCGAACAGTTGACTCTTCCTTTTTTGTCACTCCTCAATCGGCGCGTGTCATAACGTCCCTTTCATGATAACTTTGAGGATGGTGCGTTCTGATTGGCCTACCAATTTGGGCCACAGTGCTTGAACTCCACTCGCTTATACCGTCGCGTTGTAAGGTCAATCGTTCATAATTGAGGGGGCATGTGTCCGCACTCGCCGCACGCTTGGACAGAATAATAATGAGGGCCGGTTTGGATGGAGGAAAATCGAGCCGAGAATGAGGCCGGCCTTTGAAGGGCCGGTAAAGAAAAATGGCTGTTTTTCAAGGCCCGTTCTATAAGGGCGGAAGCCATTTTTTTGAATTAAAATTATTTTTTTTATGTTTTTTTTTAAAAATATAATTGGTAAAATGCAACAATTAAATTTCTAATTTATCAAATAAATGTTGTTAACACTTAATGCAATAAACAAACGCAACCACTAATTCATAATTAAGAGTAAACTACTGTCCACAAATAACATACACAAAACATAACATGCTTACTACTAAGCAACATAAGTACGATGATTATCATTTTCATCTTTTTCACCACTATCATTAATTTCAAAGAAATTTGATTGTGTTTCGCTTCAAATAGTAGGTTTTTCTTCATGGGTAAAAATATAAAGAATATCTTCATCTTCTCTCACATCAAGAATACATCTTTATCTACAACAAATATTAAATCAAATCATAAAATTAAAGTATAGTCATTATGTGTTTGTAATTAAATAGATAAATAATTATATACAAAATACATATAAATTAGTAAATTAAATGATCAAGTTAAGTTAACGAAACAAAAAAAAATGCCTAACGGGCTGGCCCTGCAGGACCTACTTCCTTTAAAAACTCCAATTTACAAGCCTAGTTCTATTGAGAATGGGGAAATTCAATTTTCCCACTAATAGTGCCGGTTTGGTTCTTCATTTTTTACTGAAATTATTTTCTCGTCGGTGCCCATTTTCCTGCACAAGGAAAATGGCCAAAGACTCAAACGCTCTTGATGTGATTATGGATTTAATATAAAGAGGTAAAGGACCTAAGGGCAATCCACACAAACAAATTTGGAGAAAACGGAGGGAGGTTAAGAACGGAGAGGGCGAGCGGCTTTATCTGGCAACGATGCGGCATCCAACCAATCCTAAAGAACAGGTGGGTTCTTTCTTCTCCGTCGTTGTGGTTGTTGTGTTCACATTTGTGTTGAATGTGATACACCCATCATTGCTAATAAAGTATATGTCAATTTCAGGAGGAGAAGATGTTGGACAAAAGAGAAATTTAGGGGGGGGGGGATTGTAGAGAAAAACACAAAAGAGAGTTGGGGGGAGAGCCCCGATGTGTGAGCAAGAGAACGAGAGAAAGGCATAACAAATTGTAAGAGTATTAAAATTTACTTTATTAAACTTTCAGAGCTATGGAAATCGAGTCCCCATCAGAAATTTGAGCAGAGGGAGGTGGTTGGAACTCCATGGCGGAGAGAAAATTTGATGAAATATTGGTTGACCATGAAGTACTCATGTGGTGAACGTGGTTAAATTTGTGATATTCCACATAAGGGAAGTGATGTTAACCATGTGCAATTGATGGTTGTGAACGGGTGAGAGTAGAATTAAATAACTATCGTGTAATCATGACGTACCCATGAGCAAAGTAAGACCACAGAGAGTAGCTGCTGTGACCACGTGTAGGTGATGGGTATATAATGGTTAATTGCTCTGTTGCATTATGTAAAAATAGGAGCAAACAATGTTCTTTCTTCCACGTTTTTCCTACATGCAGTTTATGGTGGTTAAGTTGTGGTTATGGATAAATTATTTGAAGTGATTTGTGACCATGGTTTCCCATGAAGTGCATATGGTTAGAGAGGCTAAAGTCAAAACATGGGCTTTAAAATAATATTTTTAAAACAAGGACCATTAAATAATATTTTTTAAACATGGGCAAAAATTTTAGATCATTTTCTTATCTCTTTTTCTTCCAGCCAAACAAAAAAATTTCCATCAACCTATTTTCTTTTTCAGTGCCAACCGAACACTTTTGTGGCAAAATATTTTCCATTCATTTCTATTACATTCCTTTTCAACATTTTCTCTAATCCAAACAAACTCTAAAAGCTTGTTGGCGGAAAGTACTATTTGAAGTTCAACTATGAATAAGAAAGACAAAATTCAGTTCAAAATATAAATACCTACTGTTTAGTAACTGCACGCCTATAGAATGGAGTTAAAAATACGTTAACAAAAATTAATTTGTTATGAGACTATACTCTATCTTTTTAATAGGACAAAATTTTAGGAAAATATAATTGAGAGTTATTTGAAATACTCAAATTCAAAACTAGGCTTCTAAATTTAACATATTTTTAGTGAGGTCCGATAGCTTAATTCAGCATTTTATAATTGAATAATTTTACTTATATGCCCTCTTATTCTTTCTGTCTCATTCAATCATTCTCTCCATCCGTCTTCTCTCCTCTTCCCCTTCAAGTCCTATTCTGATCTCACTGTATCTCCGATTCAAATTTTAATTCTGTTGTATTTTAGAGATTCAAAATCAGAGTGTCATTTTATATATATTACTGTGTGTTAAAAATCGGAACGACCGCAGATCAAATGGCTGATCCTAAGAGAAGAGGCCGGATTTTATTGATTGAAGTTAAACATATGATCATTCATTTTTGTTTGTGTTTCACAATGCAGATGGGTCCCTACATCAGGACAAAGCTGCAGCCATATTTCGCAGCTGCTCCTTGACTTTTTAGCCATGAAACCACTTTTTTTTTTTTATAATTAATTTAAATTCCATGACCAGGAATTTCAATGAAGCTAACATATTGATTATAACTCTAGCTTTCCTTCACATAAGTCGATAAATTCATTCACTCACAAAAAATTTCGGTTTCAGTGCTTTTATTATTGAGCACCTCTTTCATAGCGGCGTGAAATCAAGAAGACGGTGAATGGGTTTAAAGAAAAAAGTATGATGAACAAGAGACGTGCGGCTCACCGGAGCACAAAGAATTGAATGAGGGAGGAATGGAGGAGGGGATGAGGGTGATGGGCACAAGATGGGAGGTAGAAGAATGAGAGAGGAAGCAACAGAGTGGCAAAACAGGGTATATGGGTAAAATTGCTCAATTATAAAATTCTGAATTGAGTTATTTGAGGTGAATTAGAATTTGTCATATTTAGAGGCCTAATTTAGCATTTGAATATTTTAAAAGGCTTTTAATAAAATTTTCCCTAAAATTTTAGGATGTGATTCATTGATTTGTTTCTATTTATAGGACACGTTACAAAATTAGGAAATGTTTAATATTTTTTAGATACACGTAATTAAAGTATGAAATGACTTGTTATAAACACATTATCTTCCTCATAATTTAATTGGAAGTATAATTTATTATGGAGATGAAAAATACAAATACAAGGTTGAAAAAAAATAGCCTCACCAAAACAAGAGAAAGACCAGGTGACTAACAAAGTAAGATAGCACCCAAATCAAAACACAAAGACCAACCAGTAGAGTATAGGGGCATTCTTGATCAAAAAAAAGAGTATAGGGGCATTATCTTAAAATACTTTGGGTTTAGACTTACATTAGATAGCTAGTTTCTAGGAAAAATGACAGTCACGTTTTAAGAAATATATAAAATATCAAAAAAGTTTCAACACAAAATCACATATAAAAAAAGTTCCTAAAAGTGTTATATTCACAACAAGAAGTGCTATATTCATAACAAAATTTAAAAACCTGGTTATTTACAACAGAAAAAATTATATTTACAACATGAAGTGCTATATTCACAACAAAATTTAATCACCTGGATTTTGTTTCAAACTCAGGTTCCTATGCGCACAGAGGCCATTTACAACAGAAAGTGTTATATTGACAACAAAATTTAAAACCTGGCTATTCACAACGGAAAAAGCTATATTCACAACAAAATTTAAACACTTAGATTTTGTTTCAATACAAATAATAGAAAAAGTCCTTAGGGACTTTTTTTATATGTGATTTTGAGTTGAGACTTTTTTAATATTTTGTATGTTCTTTAGGACTTGACTGTCATTTTCACTAGTTTCTATGCGTTTTATGAGCTTTTTGTTTGAAAATATATATATATAAAGATGAAACAAATATCCAAAGCCAATATCTTGCAAACTAAATAGGGATAAACTAGACTATTATCTGCTATGATTAGGGGTGAGCAAGTGGCCCGCAACCCGCCCAACCGCCCACAACCAGCAGAACTTTCCCCGGATTAGGCCCGCCCAGATTGGGCCCGGAACGGGTACGGGGCTGACCCGTACCCGTTTTGATTATACGGGCGGACCCGAGCCCCGCCCGTACCCGTTTATATGTTTTTTTTTTGGTTTCCCCACTCCCTCAGGCCCAGCTTGACGTTGACACTTTTTTTTTTTTTTTGCTAAAAGACGTTGACACTGTTGAGGAGGAGGATTTCGTTAATTTAATGCTTTTTGGGACCACTCAAACTACGATTCCAACATTTACATTAATAAGAGTCATTCATCAAGAAATATAAATTAATAATAAGAGTCGTTCATCAAGAAATACTTATAAATTAATAATGATCTTAAATTTGTACATCTGATTCGGATTCAGCAGTTTCGAAACTTAAATGAAAAACTAGGAGTCCACTCATTTATTTTTACACAAAAGCTGTCTTTTATTATTTTTTAATTAAACATAAGAACCGTTAAGCTTTATTTATGCCTCATTCTTTTCTCACCATTTGAGCAGGTAATTAATCTTAGGTTATGAAAAAAGAAGAAGATTTTTTTCCTTGCGTGATCGATAAATGACCATTTGCAAGTATTTGAGAGATTTTACTTATTTTTTTAACGTCATGTGAGGAAATATTAAAAACAATTGCAAAATCCTAAAAAAAAACGCAAAAAAAATTCTGTTCTTGACCAAAAAGTGCATCTGGGCCAAAAAACCAATTAAAAAAAAAGGCTCAGATATATAAACGGGTTCCCTGGACCCGTTTACAAAAACCCGTTTAACCCGTACCCGTTTTGTGCGGGTTAAACGGGTTTTTGCCCCGTACCCGTTTTGCCCCGTCCCCGTTAAAAATAAACTGGCGGGACATGGGTTAACCCCCGAGACAGCCCCGCCCGCCCGTTGCTCACCCCTGGCTATGATAAAGAAAATGGCAAGGGTGATTCATTGTCTATAAAAACAAGTGGAGTCTATTGTAGTTATTTTTTTGGGAAAATCCATACAGGGGCCTAATTAAGGCCCAAAAATTCAAAAAAGGCCCCAACAACTTTCACATACAAAAAAGGGCTCTAGGGTATTTTCTGGGATTTTTCATTAAAATGTTAGTTATTAATCTGACTGATTTAGTTGTTAACCGGGGTTGATATTGTTGTTAAAGTGACTGATTTAGTTGTTAAAATATTGTTGTTAATGCGACTGATTTAGTTGTTAACGGGTATTGATTTTGTTGTTAATTTGGTTGTTTTAGTTGTTAACGTTTATATCAGAAAAGGCCCTAGGACCCTTTTCGGTATGTGAAAGTTGTTGGGGCATTTTTTAAAATTCTGGGCTTTAATTGGGCCCCTGTATGAATTTTCCCTTTTTTTTTTGTTCAAATCTAGTAATATATTGATTACTGAGGACCAAGGGGATACAAAGAAACAAATACGAGGGGCTCAGGCAGTAGGCCTAGCAAACAGCAAGCTAACAACAGGAGGGAAAGCTAGAAAGCAAAAACCAACTACAGAGCAAGTTAAAAGATAGCAGCCACCCCATAGGGGGGCACACAGATCAGCCAGATCAAAGTGGCTGGGCCGGACCGAGGCGCAGTCCTGATGATGCCTAATACTCCGACAGTCTTCTTCCAGCAGCTGGGACAAAGAAGGTAAGGGTATGACTACCCACCCCACAGGGCACACCTCCTTATTAGTAGATACAGCAAGCCAATCTGCTGCTCGATTCCCCTGACGAGGAGTAAAAGTAACTGAAAAGCTGGAATCAGATTTAAGAGTAGTAAGAATATCATCCAGGATGCCTCTCGATTGCCATTCACACGAATCATGTTGATGTTTGTTCACAAGATGTTCAAGAGTCTGGCAGTCAGTCTCAAAAATGACATTTTTATTTCCCAGATCCTGGGCAATCATCAAGGCCTTTTGCAATGCTAAAGCTTCAGTCATAAAGGCCGAAATTGATTTGAGTTTATCAGTAAAGCCCACAGAACCTGGCCCCAATGATCTCGGCAGACCAGACCGATGGCGGCAGCGGACTCTACATAGGAGCCATCCAAGTTGATCTTCAGCATATGTTCCTCTGGTGGATTCCAACGGGCTACTTTGGCTAGAGGCTTAGGAGTTGCCTCTTCATAACACGTGGGATAATTTGCATTCCAGTGACCAAGTAGCGCCTGGCGTGCTTTCTCAATGACAGCTCTAGGATCCGGTGCAACACCATTAAATACCCGATCATTTCTTCCTTCCGGATGAACCATAACAACCCGGCTAATAGACGCAATATCGTAGTCAGATAATGGGCACAATGGGTTCATAATGGAAATCCACCATTGTTTGAAGCTGTGGATGTTACTGAGATCACTTTTGATTGACAGCTGACTTCCAAACCAGACGCATCTCACCCAACTGCAGTGGAAAAATAGGTGCTCCAATGTTTCACATGAGGCCTGGCAGATCGGGCATGCCTCCGTAGGGCCTCTTTTTCTTCTAAACAAAGCTCCATTCGTTGCAAGTGAGTTAGTTAAACATCTCCACAAGAAGTTTACCACTCTGGGGATGGCTTTGGTTTTCCAGGTTTTTTTCCACACTGCACCTGGGATCTGTACTGAGCTTCCAAGGAGAGGAGAGGGGGTCGCGGAGCTGTCTTGGGTGAGGTGGTATCCCAGCTTAACACTATACTTCCCATTAGTAGCTAGCCTCCATCTGAGTTGGTCATTTTGAGTATTCCGAGATAATGGGATTGATACAATAGCGTTGCATGAGAGATCATCAGTGCTGCCCCTGATAGGTGTGATATTCCAGCATCTATTACCTGCATCTATTATGGCTGCAACCCGTTGGTCTGATTCTTTAAGTCTATCATCAAGAGTAGCTGGCCTCATGCTGGGTAGGGCGGGGATCCAGTTGTCCTGCCAGATTCGGGCGGACTTTCCATTGCCAATATGCCAACATAGATCATTTTTTATGAAGTCTCTCCCTTCTAGTATACTTGACCAACACCATGAAGCTCTATGGCCTTTTTTTGCATCTAGAAACACATTATTAGGAAAGTAAAGGCCCTTCAGGATTTGCACCCACAGGTCGTTAGGATTCTGAGTCAAGCGCCAAGCTGTCTTCGCAAGTAGGGCATTATTAAATTTAATAAAGTCACGGAAACCCATACCCCCATCAGTTTTAGGCCGCGTAAGTTTGTTCCATGCCATCCAGTGGGTCTTGTTTTGCCCTTCCCACCAAAAATCCGCCACCAAACTGTTTAGGATTTTACATGTCTTGACAGGAAATTTGAAGCAGGTCATAGGGAAGATTGGGATAGCATTTATAACAGCCTTGATCATGACCTCTCGTCCTGCAAATGATAAATGTTTACTGCTCCATCCAAGGGTCTTTTTCCCAATCTTCTCACGAACATAAGCCAGTGCCTGGTGCTTCGTCTTCCCCCAAACACTAGGGATTCCCAAATATCTGCCTTGATCTGTGCTTTCACCAATGCCAAGGATGTCGCAGATTACCTTCCTGTCAGGATGTGGAGTATTATCTGAGAAGACAATGCTGGATTTATCCAGATTAGGTAGTTGCCCTGAAGCTGAGCAATATTGCTGGAGGATATGAGCCAGGACTTGACAGTTATGAGCACCTGCATTCATAAAAAACAAGGCATCATCTGCGAAGAAGCTGTGAGATAGCATTGGACAATTATTACTTAATCTAATCCCAGTTAAACGACCCTTCAAACTTTTTTCCAGTTTTTTTCCGTCTCAAATAGTGAAAAACTTCATGGGCTATAATAATGTTGTCTTGGATTAGACGGCCTGGTACAAAGGCGCCCTGATTAGGAGAAATACATTTATCAAGAAAGTGTTTCATTCTATTAGCCAGGACTTTAGAAATAACTTTATACGAAAAATTACACAGGCCAATTGGACGGAAATGGGCAACTGTTTCAGGCTTGTCAACCTTTGGAATTAGAGTAATATTTGTGCCATTAATCTCATGCAACGAAATACTTCTTTCAAAAAATTCTTTCACCATTTTCACCATAGAATCTCCGACCTTATCCCATGAGAATTGGTAGAATTTACCTGGGAAACCATCTGGCCCGGGGGCTTTTGCTCCACCCAAATCAAAAACTGCAAGTCGGACTTCCTCACGCGTGACTGGACGGAGGAGCCATTCATTTGAAGCATCGTCAATCCTTATGTCAGTTGAATCCAATGCTGGTTCCAGATTCCTAGGTCCTGAAGGAGCGAAAAGATTGGTGAAGTAATCTGTGAACAGGGCGTTTATGGTGCTTTTGTCCCGCGTCCAAACGCCATTATCATCTTTGATACTCAAGATCGAATTACGTCTCCTCCTGATAAGCGTGGAAAGGTGGAAGAATTTTGAGTTTCTATCTCCGATTTCAGCCAAGAGATGCGGGACCGTTGCCACCAGAACTTTCCTCCTGATCCATTAGCTCCTCAATTTTTTGGATAAGGGATGCTTCCTCCTTTTTGCTAGCATTAGTTTGATAGCCTTGTCGAGTATTAACCAAGCAAGATTTCAAAGCGTCTATCATCCTCCTACGGTTGGGGAAATTATGTTTACTCTAGTTAATAAGATCCTTCCTGCAGATATTTAATGAAAGAGCAAACTGGGTAATAGCATGGTTAGAACGCGGAACACATATTTCCCAACTATTACAAACCACCTGTAAAAAATCAGTGTGAACAGTCCAGTAATCCTCAAACCTAAACAGTTTTATTTTATTAGTAGAAACATGAGCAAAATTAACAAGTAGGGCATGGTGGTCCGAACCAAGTGGTTCAATATGGAAAACTTGACAAGATGGAAAATTATGACAAAAAATATCATTGCCCAAAGCCCGATCAATTCGCTCTCTGATATTTGCCTCTTCCTGCCTGCGGTTGCACCATGTAAACCATGATCCATGAAATCCCAGATCAATAAGAGCACAGTCAGAGATAAATTTTTGGAAATTAAGGATCTTTCGGATGGCTCTTGGATTACCTCCCTCTTTTTCCTGGTGAGACATGGTATCATTAAAATCCCCAATACACATCCAACTTTCGTTCCTCTGAGAGGTGAAATTGGTAATATTCGCATAAGTCTCACGTCCGTCATTCTCTCGTAGGTGGCCCATAGACAAAAGTGATATAGTAAGGGAGCTCAACCGATGGATCGATACGGATGTGTGAATGACGTACTGGAAGAGGAGATAATATTAACAACGTATTTTTATCCAATAAAGCAAGTCCTCCGCTCAAACCAATTGGGTCAATAATCCACTCTTCCTCGAACCCATAACCCTGTCGTATCCTGCTAACATACTGATGTTTCTTCCTGGTCTCCATAATGAAGACAATTTGGGGTTTTTGTTTATTGCATACTTCTTTAAGGTATTTGACTGTCAGGGGAACCCCTAACCCCTGACAGTTCCAAGCTAGAAGACTCATGGCGAACCGATGGCTGCTTGGTGGCAGCCATCGGCGTGTAGCAAAGCATTTTGTTCAGCATTTGTGTCATCATTAACATCCACTCCCTTAGGCAAAGAATGGCTGGGGCCCACCTGGGTGGAAGACTTCATTTGCTTAGTCCTGTGTTTGTCCTTCCTTCCCCTAATAATTTTTTAATATTTCTCACATATCCACGAATAGGCTTAGGTTCGATGCTAGGAGATGGAGACACACAACGCGATTCCTGCCCTGGTTCCAAAAGAAATAGCCTTTTTTTTGGAGGATTAGAACCCTGATCATCGTCCAGCTCCTCTTGACTTCGCTTCAATTTGATGTTTCGGACTCCAGAAGTCACGGCAGAAATTGGGGAGAGTCCGAAAAAAGGGACGATAGCCGTGGTGTCCTCTACCTCGGTCGCCGGGAACTCCACACGATAAACAGGTAAATGACTCAGCGGCGAATCATTCGGGAGAGCCTCCGGGAACCGCTGCTGAAGAACCGGGGTATTAAATGCATCAGGTATGTAATCTTCCCCTGAAACCTGCTTCAGATCAGGCCGTTGGGATATGGATTTTAATTTCTGCAAATCAGGCCGTTGGGGTGGGGGATTTAATTTCTGTAATTCAGGCATCATAACTTGAGGGATTTCGTTGATTCTAATACCCATTTGAGCTGGCTCATTATTGTGATCTACGGAGTATAGGAGCCTTTCGCCGCATCAATCTCGCAGATCCCAATTTATTGATTCCATAGGATTGAAAATTAATATTTCCAAATGAGGGAGATTGCTATTTGACGGACCCAAAGATTGAAGCGGTGAAGATTTGGCTTTGACTAAACCGCGTAGCCCCCTGATCTGCCGCTGAATTAAATTGCTTGGATTTCCTCTTTCATTTCCGCCTTTCTCGCTGTGTAATGAGGGAATTTCAGAATCCCTGCCGTGTTTCCAGCTGTTACTATATTGGGAAGTTTCTCCGGTCAAACTCCGGTTGGGGTTTTGTCCGGTCGCGCGCCGCCTTTTGATCAGAAACTTTGCCTCATCCCATTCCATGTCGTGCGCCACTAGAGCTTCCTCAATAGTCTTAACATGCTGGGTACCTAGACCATTCCCAACGTGAGCATCGGCCATGGCACCCTCTGCAAATTCTGGTTGAAATTTGCAGTTCCTTGATTCGTGCCCAATTCTCCCACAGTCATAACAATAATTCTGCAAACGCTCATACCGAATAGAGACCCAAATCGGATCTCGCTGAGGTCTTGGGACCCAGAATCCTGCAAGAAGAGGTTTTTCTTTTTCTTTTTAGAATCTTATCTTCATTATGAGATTAAAACATGAACGGTTCAAGTTTAATATTCTATAGAACTATTATTATAGTATCTTATAATTTATTTTTAAATTTTTTTTGTTTGCATTGCAATTATGATTTGTATAGATCAGATTTTAATAGTTTAAATTTATTTATTTATGTTTGAAATAATTTTATAAAATATGAAATCTGAACCATCTGTTTTTTTTATTAGAAGGTGGAAATAAAATTTTAAAAAGAAAATGAGATTAAAAATTCTAAAAGAACCTAAACCCCAAATCTCGGCTCGGCTCGGCTCTAAGTATTGTTTCTAAAAAGAGAATAGAAAACCTTAAAGTCAACAATGACTTTAAGAACAACAATGATCGTCAAGCCAATCAATACCCCCAAGCACACATAATTGTTCGACGGTAGGTGGATAAAAAAACGAAGACTAAGAATTAATTTGCTTATAAAAAACATTAGTTAAACTAGTTATTTATAAAAAAATATTATTAATTTTTAGAATAATATCTTTAATTATTTGTATTGAATATAAACTTTGATGAAAGCTTCCTTAATATATATGTTTGAAAAAAAAGTACAAATTTAAAAGATAAAGGGAATTCATATCTATTCATTCAGAATTAAAAAAAAAAAAAATCCTTTTAACAAGCTTCATCCCTCATGATATTATATCATGTATATTTAAACACAACACACATATTATATACTAAGAATTGTTAGTTAAGTTGTTAAATATACTTGGAGTTTTTAAATTTTACCCTTATTAAAATTCTCTCTCTCTATCTGTATTACAAATTATTCTCATATTTCTCTCCTCTTTATTTCTTTCCAACAAGAATTAAATAAGGATAAGATTTAAAAATATTATTGATAACATGTAAGTGGACTTATATTTTTGACAGTTCGAGTTTGATTACCTGATGCTCATACATGAAGTGTCAGTAAAAACTGAACAAGATCACTAATGCCCCAAAAAATAATATATTGATTGGCTTTGTGCTTCAAACATAAACTTTGTTAATTTGATTTTTGCAATTATATTATTATATCAATAAGAGATAAAAAATATCATTATATAAATTTTATATACATACTAACAAAATGTTGAGATGAGAGTGAATCTTCATAAATCATGTAATTTATATTGAGGTGTAAACTAATTTAAATAAGGGTTAAGGTGCAAAAATAAACATATACTTTTGTCAAAAGAGCGCCCAGTAGCAAATACTTTTTTTTAGGTGCAAAAGTAACTATGTGGTTACAAAAGTGAAGCAAAAGTAGACATGCACCGTTAGTTTGACAAAAACATTAACATGGATGCTGACTCGGTAAATTTTTATCCTAGTTGGCAATGAAAGAAGAAAGAATAAATTAAAATAAATTCCACGAATTAAAAAAAAAAATTAATTCCTTCCCCTCCTTCAACCGAACCCCCCCTGTCCGCCTTCCCCTCCTTCAACCGAAACCCTCCCCCCTGTCGACCTGCTGCCAAAAAGGTGTCGCCGGCGATCACTACTCCTCCATTACCGCCGGCGAATCTGAAAAAATCAGAGGAGAGTGAGCGCCACGAGTTTGCAAAGGCTCCGAGAAGACGACCACCACTACACCTCCCTCTTCTTCTTCCTTCCTTCTTCTTCTTCAACTAGAAAGAGAGAGAGAGAAAGGTCGATTTCGCAAACCCTAGAAACACCACCGATGCTCCAGTTCTTCCCCCAAATCGGTACTGAAGTTTCTGGGTTCTTGTTTCAAGATTCTGTTTTTTTTTTCGATATCGATTTCTTCGATTTCCTTGATTCCGATTTCGATTTTGATATATATATGTTTCTGGGTTCTTGTTTCAAGATTCTGATTTTTTTTTTTCCGATTTCGATTTCTTTGATTTCTCTCGTCTGGTGCCTTCAGATTTCTTTGATTTCTCTTGATCGATTTCTTCGATTCTTGTTTCTGGGTTCTTCTTCGGTTTCTGGGTTCTTCGATTTCCTTGATTCCGATTTCGATTTTGATATATATATGTTTCTGGGTTCTTGTTTCAAGATTCTGATTTTTTTTCCGATTTCGATTTCTTTGATTTCTCTCGTCTGGTGCCTTCAGATTTCTTTGATTTATCTTGATCGATTTCTTCGATTATATTCTTGTTTCTGGGTTCTGGGTTTCTGGGTTCTTGTGTACGATTTCTTCTATTTCCTTGATCGATTTCGATTTCCTTGATTGATTTCTTCGATTCTTGTTTCTGGGTTCTTCGATTTTGGTACTGAAGTTTCTGGGTTCTTCGATTTTGGCATAGCACGATCTGAGTTACCATTTACATTTATTTTGAACAAATATATGGTGGTATTATATATTGTGATTCAGATTCATCATGTAAACTTACATTCTGTGAAAATTTTAAAAGAAGAAGGCCGAGGAAGAAGAAGGTCCGTTGAAAATTTGACCAGGGACTTCAATGAAAATTTTAAAAGTTTATAGAGGGACTAAATTAAAATTATTGAAATGTATCCGGGGCTGAATCGTAATTTTATAAAGCATTAACATCCACGTCATCGTCCACGTCATCATTTTCAGTTCAGAAAAAGTCAACTAACGGTCAATGCTAATTTTGCACCACTTTTGTAACTACATAGTTACTTTTGCACCTAAAAAAAGTATTTGCTACTGAGCGCTCTTTTGACAAAAGTACATGTCTATTTTTGCACCTTAACCCTTTAAATAATTTCTATAAGTAAAAAATATAAACAAAGGGATAAAATAATAAATTAGTTATTGTCTCTCCTCCCACCTCTCTTAAATCAAATAAAGGATCATTAAAAATCTCTCCCTTTATTTTTCCTCCTACCCAAATCAAACAAGGTCTATCTCCAACTCTCCTTTCAAACCAAACAAGCCCTTCATGAAATGACAGGACCGGTTTGATGAGAATGTAGCTTGCAAGGAATCAATTCAACAGCTAATTGGTTGGCACGTCCCAACCTGTGATGGGCTATTGGTCACATGAACACAAACGGTCCACACCCAATCGCTTCCTAATTCTCTCTTGTCAATTAGTGGTTACGTCAATCCAATTAAACAGCCCCCTTCTTCATTTCATTCGTCTCTAGCCTCCTCAATTATTGTCTTCCCACGCTATATTATAATAGTTCCGCAGTACTACTATATTCTGACCAACTGTGACCAGATTATCCAATCTCAACCTTCATAGCTCCTACTTATCCTTTATTTTATACAGCTTTCACAATGTTGTCTGTAGCTCGTACTTATCCTTTATTTTATACAGCTTTCACAACGTACTTATCCTTTATTTTATACAGCTTTCACACTGTTCTTATCCACTTCATTTTTTCAAACTACATTGATAATGTTATGCGGAGGAGCCCGCTTTTTCTCTTAACCTGTTTACTATTTACTAGTCCAGACTCATAAAGTGTAATATATATATATATATATATATATATATATATATATATATATATATATATATATATATATATTTGTATCCTTCCACCCCCAAGCAACGTGAGAATTTATTCCATTTTACACATCCACTTTATCTTATTACTCCAACATGAAAAAATCTTATGTGGTGAAGAGATAATTGAAGAGGTACCCACCTATCTCGGTATCGCTTGGGTACGGCAGCGGAGGGTTTCCAACAATTTTGTTCTCTGCGATCTCTTTTAGGATGTCTTGCATCCTGCATTGAAGCTTTTTCTTTGCCTTCAATGATATATTGGCTACTCTGGTTCTATCTGTGTTGCTGATCAATGACAAACAAACCATCCTACCCATTTGCCTTGCAGCCAAAGGGCATCATTTCAGGATGATGTTTATAACTTTGAATTCATATTGCTTGAATCACTTGTTGGACCCATAACAAGAGGACAAGGGGATTCATATAGTCTTGTGGAACTTACAGTATGCAGCTCAAGTGCAGGGCACAGCAGATGCTCCTCCAACAAAGCAGATTATAAACCTCGGAATCATCATTAGGATCCACAAGTAACTGTAGTGTCAGATTGCAATAACAAATGAAGGAGTTGTAAATGTTGTTTTTTTTAATGTCTCTATAATAGTTTTGATAGGGTAGAGGTAAAAAGAACTTATCCTAACTTGTAATAGGAACTTGTCTGTCCTTTTATATGTAGATAAACAAAAGTTATCAGATTGGAGAGGACGGAGGGAATATCTCTAATTTGCTGAACTGAAACAGAAAGGAAAGGGTTGGAGGAGTGTCAAATCGAACCTCAAGGACAGACACAAATCTCTAGCTTTATCTTGTCAAAAAAAATAAAATAATAATAATAAGAATAACGTAAACGCAAAGGAAAAATGCTTTGAATTTAAAAAAAGACACCTATTTTAGAGCAATTTTTTGCGTAATAACTTAACAAAAATCATAAATTTTAAGGTTTAATTACTCTAATCAGTCTCGATCTGAAGTGGACAGCGCAACCCATGCCATTATCCGCTTTGGAGAATAAAGTTAACATTATTATGCCAAAAAATAAAACGGATTTGCAGGTTGAGCTTTGCAAAGCAAACTAGTTAACTGCATATTATAAATAGCACATAAGCTGTGATTTTGCTAGCTTTGATTGCTGCATACTCGCATCAAATTGAAATTCAATTGTCTTTAAGTTCCAACTTTTCTAATTTCTATAGATATTTTCCCCTTTCTTCTAGGTGATGTTTTGGAAAACTCTAAACTAACCATCAAAACAAGTTTAATGTTGCTTTTCTTGAAGGGATGTCTTGCTTGATTTAAACCCTGCAGTCTGAAATTGTAGATCACTCTATTTACATGATTCCTTAAGTGACAGAAATTAGCTCTAGCATTGGACATAGACAAACACATGTCCCTGTGTGTGTTTATTCTTTTTGGCCACGACATAGCCAAGCAAGTACAAACCTTTAGGAAAGAGGAAAAGCATTGGCTGAAGATAGAACTAACAAAAAAAAAAAAAAAAATTGGACGCTGAAAGAATAAGAATTGTTTACTAACTTGTGGTGGTCTAGAACACCGATTAAAACTTTTAAAAGGATTTACGGCATACAAGATAAATATAAGTGAAAAGTTTTATCTCAATTTATATAAATAAACACTTTAAATACTTTGAATATGATCCCAAACAAGCCAACATCTATATGCATGTGAGAATTATGGTGAAACGAGCCCGGCCCGTGACAAATTGGAAAAAGAAAGGTGGTCACTATCCCTAAATTCTCAATTTCAATCCATTTTCTTGAGACTATATATGTCCATAAATTTTGTTTTGGCTGCTTAGTACCCTTGTCATGAAAATTTAACACTGATGCTACAAATATACTTTTTTTGGTCTTTATTATAAGACATCAACTAACAAGTTTATTTTATCTTTTTTATAAGATATTTGTTTGTTTCTAAGGAGCATTAATTAATTTTTTCCATATATGTCCATAATTAATAAGGGTAGTATGTGAGAGTAATAATTAATATGATATTAGAATTTAGTGCAATTAGTAAATGTAATATTGGAAATTACTTAAATTCTAGGACAACTTTATTGACTTTAATTGTTTTTATTAGCTTATGAGAATAGTTAGTTAGTGTCTTATAATAAGAATTAGAGAGAGTAATAAATTGCTTGTGTTCAATTTTTATTTTATTTCCCATTATTATTATTATTATTATTTTACTTTGTGGAGGTACAACATTTAGTCATCTTTCACTGTCAGCTGGTAAGTCCCACCGACCCAGATACCTTCGAGTCTCAGAAAGTCATGACAACGAACTTCTCCAGCTAGTTTTTGCAGCTTTGTCCTCCTACCACCTCCACCCACTACTTTTTCCGGTAAGCTTACATTTTGCTTAATCTGCCTCTTATTATCTTTTTCGCCTTTTTTTCAATATGCATTTTTATCCGTGTTTATTATTTAACTTGCAAGTAATTTCATGAAATTTCTGCTTGCTTTAAGCTTCAACTTGCATGGTTCTTTTAATGGATTTTCTGACGCACTCCACCTCAGTGGATCTGATGTTTCTTTCTTCGGTTCTGATTGTGAGCAGTTGGGAATTTTCCGCATTTACATGTTAGTCCAGCTCGTAAACTCTGTTTATATGCTCAATGCAATGATTTTCTGAAAGGCGGGATGTTGTCCTTCCTTCATTTTCAACTTTCAAATAATCTGCGTGGTGCTTTCAGTGTCCAAGTCTAGGATAGATTCTAAAATGCTGCGTCTTGTTCAGCCAATTCACTGTAGTTCTCGCTTCACTTTCACGGTTCAATCCCATTCTTCTCATTCTTGAGTCAGTCGAAGCACACTCAGAGCCAAAGAGGGTCTGTTTCGCTTCAGGGGGCTGGTGATCTCACACATCTCACAGCATTGAAGTTTGAAGTGACTGATTCATCAATACAGGAGTCATCATATCAGCAACGATGATTCTAGGCCTGAGAGGAAAGAACAGGAGAAGTTCCACTGTTCAAATTGATTACCTCGTTCACATAGAGGAGATCAAGCCTTGGCCACCTACTCAATCACTCAGATCCCTTCGTTCTGTATTACTACAATGGGGAAATGGTGGCCGCAGTTCAGGTTCTACCAATCTTATTGTTCCTTCTCTTGGTTCTATTATTGGTGAAGGAAAAGTTGAATTTAATGAGTCAGTTAATCTTCCTGTTACTCTGATAAGGGATATGTCTGTTAGAGGTGGTAATGCCGATGTATTCCAAAAGAATTGTTTGGAATTCAACTTGTATGAGCCGAGAAGAGATAAGGCTGTTAAAGGTCAGCTATTGGGAACTGCTATTATAGATTTGGCTGAATATGGTATACTCAAAGAGACTTTGAGCATTAGTGTTCCATTGAACTGCAAGAGAAACTACAGAAACACAGATCAGCCACTTTTGTTCATTAAGATTCAGCCTATTGAAAAGGATCATAATGGCTCCACTTTAAAGGATGGGTCTTCAAAAGCTGTGTCGAAGGAAAATAGTGTTGGTGACTCTGTTTTGGAACTGATGAATGAAGAATACACTGAGGAGGCTGAGATTGCTTCTTTCACTGATGACGATATTTCCTCACATTCATCTGTGGCTCTGGCAGCAGTTACTTCAGCCCTTGAGGCCGATGGTAATATAACTCCAGAACTTCAAGAGGTACCATTGTTTTCTTCTAATTCCTTCCTTGTATTGATAGAAGCATCCACTCTACTTTTATTGTAACTGTGTTACTATTTTTTTGTATAGGCCTCTAGTCTCGTGTAAGATAGAACATGACCATTTATAGGCATAGAGAGAACAAAAAGTGGATCTTTTATTTGAGGCATGTTAGTTACTTTCGATGAACAAACATTTTTGAAAAGGCCTTTTGCAGTGCAGATTTATGTTCTTTGTGCACTCGTGCAATCGCTAGTAAAATCCTTTCAAGGTATTGGGAACATTTTTACAAACTGTTCAAAATGCTAATAATCAAATACTGGCTTAGGCATCCAAGAACTTCAATGTGTTGCTGTTCTTTCATCTTGGTGATAGCACTTTGGGAGGAAGTTACAAGCACATCTATGTGTAATGTGGAACTCATTTATTGCCAGCCCGTTAAGAGGACAATACAATCAATTCGAATGGTTCTTGTAGAACCTAAGTTTGCATTGCAAAATCCATCTTTCAAAAATGAATTTATGCATCGCTTCAACTGATTTCCTCTTAATGAATCTGCTTCAGACTAGGGCAACTTTTAGATGCTTTGTGTTTGTTGAATCTTAGAATATCACAGATCCTCATCATACTATATTATTTGATACGATTATTGCAACCAAATTGCAGAATGGATCTACCCAAAACACAGGTAAGAATGATAAGAAGCATCCACTGGCTTCAGGAACAGGGATTGAAAAATTGAATATAATACCACAAGATACATATAAGAAGCTGGAGAGGAGTCTACCATACACATCGTCAGTGGATGTATCATCTGAGCTTGGGAGTCCACTAAATGGTCAAACTTCTATTAGTTCTCATCATAGTTCAGTGACATCCCAAAAGCATGTTGCCTCCTCAATTATTCATCGTTCTTCCCCATCTTTAGCACTTGAAAATTTAGATGAAAATCCTAAGACCAAGACTGACAGCAGTTGCTACGAGCATTTGAATCAGGATGTTCAAATAAATGCTGATACAAGTAGAACTACAACTACAGATGCTCAATTAAAGCGAAGTGATTACAAGGATGGTCCTGAAACCAACAACAAACTTTATAAGGGATGGGAGGAAGCTAAAAAGTATCATGTGGAAGGCATAAGTGATAAATATTACGGTAGTTCTGTTGAGGTTGAACATGGAAATGAAGTTTCTAATTTGTATAAGCAATGCCATGTGACAGATGAACAATCTGTAATTGAAGGCATCGAAGATCAAATCCCATTGAGCACTAGTGCAATTTTAGATGGGACAAATATTGGTTTGGAAGGAAATAGTCTGAAAAGTGAAAGATTAAAGCAGGTAAAGTCTGTAAGATCACCTACAGACTCAACATTGAGTACTGGATCACCTGGCAGTGATCATCATGCTGAAGTAAAGGATGCTGGCACGGTTGGGGACGTGCAAAACAATGGAGGAAATACCAGAGTTAGTGACAAAAAAGATGCCAAGGTTTACCCAAAGGAAGCAAGGAGTTCAATTTCAGTTCGCAAAATCAATCTTTTGGAAGGCAAGGTAAAGATGCTTGAAGGAGAGTTAAGAGAAGCTGCGGCTATAGAGGTTGCTCTATATTCTGTAGTTGCTGAGCATGGAAGTTCCATGAGTAAGATATATGCCCCAGCTCGGCGCCTTTCTAGGCTTTATCTTCATGCTTGCAAAGAAAATCTTCAAGCAAGAAGGGCTGGGGCTGCTAAAAGTGCTGTTTCTGGACTAGTACATGTTGCAAAGGCGTGTGGAAACGATGTCCCAAGGTACACACGAGCTAAACATATTTTCCATTGCATATAATTTTAAGCATTTTCCTACCAACTTGTTGAAATCTGTTCTAACACTGATACTTAGAGGACAGGAACGAAGGCTAAGAACTGATCATCATCTACTTCTTTCAATTTATAATAGTACTGAGTATAGTCATAAATACAGAAAACAGAAAATAAACTCCCATTGATAACTAATTCTCTGAATGATGAATGATTATATTATATCATTTATCCTTTAACACATCATGTCATCAACCAAGTTAATATTTTGATATATTCTGTAGTTCAAGCCTCAACACTAATTGTATCATCAAAATAAGTTTGAGGTCGGTAAAAATAATATTGCTTTGATCAGTAAATCGAGAAAACAAGAGGCTTCTACAGCTTAAAGAAAGTTTCCTTCATTATTTGTAGAGCTTACCCAGATGGCTCTGTCAAAATACTTACAAAATGAGACTCAGCTTAATCTAAACTTTTTCATATAATGAGATACAAGATCAAATGGTGAATGAAGTAGATATCTTGCCAATGGTACAATCTAATGGGTCAGAATAGTGGTTAGAGGTTGATGAACTTATGTTTTGCCAATTCTTGCTCCATGAGAAAATATATATTTTTATCATAAGCTCTTCCAGCTGATTGACCTCTGGCATTCAACTACAGGTTGACATTTTGGCTGTCTAATGCTATTGTTTTAAGAGCAATTATATGCCAAACCACCAAAAAAGTGGCGCCCTCTGTTTCTGCTGGACCTAGTGTAAAAAGGAAAAGTGGGGGAGATTTGAATGACAAAATATCTCCCTCACTGCGATGGAAGGGATCATCTCCCAGAAAAAATGAAAATTTAACTGTTGAGCAAGGAGGTTTTGGTAACTGGGATGACCCCCTTGTATACACATCAGCACTGGAAAAGGTAGAAGCTTGGATCTTCTCTCGCATTGTGGAATCTATATGGTGGCTGGTAACTCCTTGACTATTTTCTCCTTCTAAACAATCCTAAAGCAGCATACTAGTTTGGTTAAATATTACAAATTTCTATTGGCATCTGATCTTGAATTCTTCCTGGTCTATATCCAGACTATGACTCCACACATGCAACATGGTGATGCAAAGTTCACCAAGAAGGGTGTGGGCTCTTCCTCATGGAAAACCTTTGGAAAGTGGTCTAGCTCATGTGATCATGAACAGGGGAAGTTTTCACAAGATATTTGGAAGAATGCTTTTAGGGAAGCCTATGAAAAGCTCTGTCCTGTTCGAGCTGGAGGGCACGCGTGTGGCTGTTTGCCAGTGCTGTCTGGATTGGTTAGTATATAAATTTCCCCCTCTTCTGTGGTGACAAAATGCACTTCTATTGTTCTTTCTCTTTTGGTCTATTACTGTTCCTGATTTCAAATTTTTCTTTTTCTATGGAATTTAGTACGAGATTCCTGGTATCAAGTGAATCTTTAATAGAAACTGCTATGTAAAATCTTTAGTTCAAGAGAATTGCAGTTATTAGGGTTGCCTCTTTTATATCTGGTCCAAACTTTGATTCACTTGAATCAGGGAGGTAGACTTGCAAGGTACCTTCATGCATATGATTTGTGCAAATTGTTTAAAATGTAATTAAGCACAAAGCTCCTGACCTGCAAACGTCTGTATCAGATCAAAAATTAATTGATAATTTCCTTTTAATATGTAACTATGTTCGTTGTTTTGGTTGAAAAAATCTCTTACTTGCCTTTATCATGACATCAAAATGCTTCTTTTGCTAAATCTAGATAATGGAGCAATGTGTGGCAAGATTAGATGTGGCTATGTTCAATGCAATTCTTCGTGAATCAGCTGATGAAATTCCAACTGATCCTGTATCTGATCCAATCAGTGATCCCAAGGTTCTTCCAATACCCCTGGGTAAAACAAGCTTTGGAGCCGGAGTGCAGCTAAAAACTGTGGTATATTTCTCATACCCTTGCGTGAACTCCAATATCAGGCCATTCACCTATGACTTCACATAAACCTAAAAATGAGTTCAATTCATGCTTTATGATCGGGCTGCATATAAAATATTTATTAACTCAATATGTTCTTTTGACTTGTGGGCTGTACTTCCCAGATTGGGAACTGGTCTAGATGGCTTACTGGCCTATTTGGTATTGATGACGATGACTCACTTCAAGGCAACGATGACTCTGAATCAACTAATAATGATGGACCTTGCAAGTCCTTCCATCTTCTTAATGCACTAAGTGAACTCTTGATGCTTCCTAAGGATATGCTACTGGGTACATCTGCCAGGAAAGAGGTTTTAGTGATGAACTTGGCATGTTTCTAGTTTTCTCCATTTACTTAATTGCAAAAAAATTATTTCCTCAGTCATGGTGATAGGATTTTTGTTTGTGAAGGTATGCCCTATGTTTTGCGCTCCAGTAATCAGGAGGGTTTTAAACAATTTTGCCCCAGATGAGTTTTGTCCTGATCCAATTCCAGCTGCTGTTTTCGAAGCTCTGGATTCAGAGGTTAGATAAACAGATATGCACTTAATTTCTTGATGATGAATTTCCTCCTCATTTGTAGAGTATATTTCTTCTGGCCCAAAAAAAAAGTTGAGCATATTTCATGAAATTTGCTTGTTGGTTCACTTGAGCATCGGCAGCCTATCATAATTTCGTTCATTTATATCATATGGCTGACTCCTAACTCATTGGTTGGCTAATTTGTAAGCCTGCACAGCCAGGGAGAGATGCTCAGTGTCAGATATTGAGCTATTTGACATATAATGCTCCATTTATAATGGGACAAAAATTCTGTGTAATTTGTTTGTAATCTCTGGATATTTATTTATTTATTTATTTTATACAGGATAATCTGGGGGATGGTGGGGAGTGCGTCAAAAACTTCCCCTGCATTGCGACTCCCATAGCCTATATACCTCCCCCTGCATCTTCCATAGCAAGCATAATTGGAGAGGTCAGAAGCGAATCTAAGCTGAGGAGAAGTAAATCTTCGGTTCTCAGAAAAGCATACGCCAGTGATGAGGAGCTCGATGAATTGAACTCTCCCCTATCTTTGATATCTAACGATGGCTTCATGTCTAAAGCACATTCTACAGAATCCAACTGGAAGTCTAAAGAGATTCAAAATTCATCTTGTGTCAGATATAAACTCCTCATGGATGTATGGATGAACTGCGAATAGTCTTGCAGAATCCGCAAAGCCATGCTACTACTCTGGCTGCTACCTTTTTGGGATGTCACTTGTACAAAAGAAACGCATATATCTCTTTTGCAGATCAGAAATAACTTCATAATGTATATTAATATTATGTAGACAATCACTACATACAGCTTAGTACATAATATAGGGTCCTAGAACAGGCATCTGTTAGATTGAGGTGTTTTTATACGCTTGTTTCTAATTTTGTTTTAAAACAGTTTGTCCCAAAATGGAAGTGCAGAAGTTCAGGCTTTGACCTAATAGATAGCTAGTATTGTTTATTGCTTTAACAATCTAATTACAAGCAAGCCTGAAATAATGGAGGGAAAAATTAAGAACCTGATTGAGGACGCTCGGAAATATGATGTCTGGTTTCGCCACCAGGGTGCATTTTGATTTTTTAGAGGCGGCTTGCGAGATAGCAGACCGGCAGAGAACAGTTAAGATCCTTGGAACCCAAAAGCCATCGTCACATAATTATTGGGTGGCAATGTAACCCAAAATTAACGAGCTGAAAAGAAGTGCACAGAAACAGAGAAGAAGATAACATTCTCACTTCTAAAATATATAGTGGTCATACTCATACAGGGCCGTATTCTGTGCCTTTCTTTACTCTAGGCAACATACCAAAGGTAAACTCTCGAGGTTTTCCAAATAAAAATAAAAATAAAAAAACAAACAAACAAAACAAAACTTGTGGAGATTTTTAAAAATTTCCGATTAACTCTGACTTTCGTATACACAAGTACTAGAACGCCGCAAAGTAATATGAACGCTGGGAGGAAGTGGAAGATTGATGGCCTATTAGGCAGTCAACTTCTGCGTACAACTATTAGCATTAATGTGCTGAAGCTGTAATGCAGCCAGAAGTCCCTGCCAGGTTTCTCCAGGTCCACCGGCTACTTCAAAATTAATAAGCTTCTTCTGCTTACAGTAGTAATCTTCCAACGGCTTGCTCTGGAAAAGACAACAGAACTAATAATAAGACAAGTAACTCACAATAGAACCAAATGTAGTTCGTATCCAAGTGACTTATAGAAAGGAAGAAATGGTTATTGTCACCTGTTCTCCAAGGTTGTGGAAATTTTCTTCACGAGAACTTCCACAATGGGATTTTAATTGTCCATTCTGCAACTGCTCAGATGGAGTCCCGCAGCAGCTCAGTCGAATATACTCCTGACGAGGAGTAAATTTTCCACTTCCTAGATTTTTCTTCACCGAGTTTTCTTCCGAGCATTTGAAATTCACAACCAAATCAACACGAACAATTTGATCAAGAATCTCCTGTGTTACTAGAAAATAAATTCACACGGACAAAGAAATAATGTATCATGAGTATTTATAACTTCTGAAAGCGGACACAATTAAACTCACAGCTTGAATCTTTGTACGAGGAATTCCATCCAGAATGAAGCCAGTTTCACCTCTTGAATATCCCTCCTCGAGCCTTCTCGATAGCAGCCCGAAAATTATTTCCTCGGGAACAAGCTTTCTTTCGTGCAGGGCATTCGCTATCTGGAATGGAGAAAGATGCGTAAGATACAAGAGTATGACAGTATTAGAAGGAAAAACATTTAGATCAACAGAGCTGAAGCATGTAAGACGAACTTTCAGACTTCACTACTCATTTTCCGATTCATCAAATATTAAATAAAAACAAGATTTGAACTCACTCGACTTTGACACAAGCTCAAGGTGTATTTTTGTGTGTTTGTGTGTTCCTCTCTTCACACAATGGGTGCACAAAAAAGCATCAATAACAAAACCTGTGAGAGGATCCGGGAAATTAGCTTATTCCCCTTTTCCTCATATCATACGGTTAATTGTTCCCTCCCAAATGCTCTTGCCGCAACTTTCCAAGACAATAACAAAAATTGTAGCAACATGAATTCTTAATTTACAGGAGATGAAATGACCTGCTGGTAGAGAGCAGAGCGTGGGGTCAGCTCCTGACGAAGAAGACTGCCCATAGAAATATGGGGAACTTCAAGCAACTTGGAGAGCCTCTCGGCAAAAACGTGCCGTTTGGCGCCCGGCTTCCCGATCATTACCCACTGAACTCCACATTCCGTTGCCCAACCGGCCGAGTCGGCCATGGCTCTTGGCCTGCACAGCTCGTACTCATCTTCGTCATCATCATAGTCGTACTGAACAGCCAAAGCCGCCGATCCGAAAGCTCGGTTGGAAAGGAACCCAAGGGCTCCGAGAGACGGTGGTGAAACCACTCTCCGAAGGCTGATCGCGGCCATTAGCAACGGCGGCGATTGGCAGTAGGTCTTGTGTCTCACACAAGGAGGGAGAAGAGCAAACTGCGCAAGGAGGGAAAGAAGAATTTCGACACGAGGTTTTAAGAGGAACTCATCACACTAATAAGTTGGGGGGAATGCCGTAAAAAATCGTATTAATTACAAAACTGCCATACCAAATTGTGAGGGTTCGTGGCGGGAGCAAGCCTCGCGTGAAGTTTCGCCAGCTGTCATTTTTAAAAATCGTTAGATTCTTAACGTCAGCAGAATTTAAATAGTTTTTTTTTTTTAAATAACAAAATGATATCATTTCTTTTTTTTTTTTTGGACAAAAAATGATATCATTTCAATTAAAACACAAGTCACAAGGTAATGCTTTATTTTTTATTTTTTGCTTAGAGCATCCGATATCCCAGGGTAGGCCATCTTTCAGGCACATCAACGGCCCCAGACTAATCCGGACCGAGACCGGGTGGCCCCTTTTGGGGGGAAGCCTCTACCACCCACGCATGCTGCATTCCTACGTCTCGAACTCAAGACCCGTGGTTAAGTTAGGACAACCCCTTACCAGTTGACCTAAGCGTTTGGTGGTAAGGTAATGCTTTATTAACACATGTGACAACCATCCTATGATCATGGATATCACCATATTGGAGTTATGGATCCATAATAAGCCAGCCCCAAGACATCTAATATGGATCCATAGTAATTTTTTAATAGTTGAAAATAAAATCATCAGAATATTTATTAAAAGCAATTTTTGATATTTTTCAATAAGAATATAAATCTTCAACAAATTATAGTAACATGTAAATAAAAATTGCGAGGCATTTGGGGAGGTTAAACGTGTTTAGGAAAACCCATAATCAAAAAATTTATTTTAATATTTTATCAGATAAAAATCTCATTCACAGTTTTATACAATTCACTTGAAAGCCAGCAGTAATTTAAAATTTGTCCAAAACATCTAATAATTTAAAACACTGACTTGATTATATTTTTTTGGGAAAATCTCTTAAAAAAAAATTTAAAAATACTAAAAGACATAAAGATGCTTCTAATATTCATAATATTAAGAAGTGTAAGGGCATGGTTTGTCCTTTTTAAAATTAAAAAGAAATTATACAAATACCCTTAATAAAACCTTCATCTTCTCCATAGTTGATAAAAACTTGGGAAAATTCATACAGGGTCCCAATTAAGGTCCAGAATTACAAAAAATACCCTAACAACTTTCACATACCAAAAAAAGGCCCTAGGGCCTTTTCTGAGATTTTTCATTAAAACGTTAGTTGTTAATGTGATTGATTTAGTTGTTAACAGGACTGATATTGTTGTTAATGTGACTGATTTAGTTGTTAAAATATTGTTGTTAATGTGACTGATTTAGTTGTTAACGGATATTGATTTTTCGTTAATATGACTGTTTTAGTTGTTAACATTTATACCAAAAATGGCCCTAAAAGTTTTGGGCATTTTTTAAAATTCTAGACTTTAATTGAACCTTTGTATGAATTTTCCCTAAAAACTTCTCCTCCTCCTCCAACCACGGTCTTGAGAACAAGGGTCAAGAGGAGGTGGGTGGAACAAACTTGGCGGCCTAGGTGCTGCCTTTAATAGCTTCGGTGAGCCTATCTATTAAGGTTGAGACTGTATTTTCACCGCAAGACCAACACATCTGCAAATTGCTAGTTGATACATAGCTATGGCACAAATGGCGTTTACGTCTTCCTCTCATCTTTTGATTTTTCTTTCCTCTTTGAGCCATAAGTTGATTTTTTTTTTTTTTTCAGTTTTCACCTTTAAAACCATTCAACGAACCAACCAATCAAACAAACCTCCGAATGTGTTTCCCCTTTCCATTATTTGTTATTCCTACCTTCTAATCATAGCTTGCTTGAGTGTGTGTGCATGGCAAGCATGGTGATCCTCCCTAAGCAGCTAATTGTCGTTATCATCTTGAGATTGCTGGTCAAATCTTTGCTCTGTTTTAAATTTGTATGCAAGTTATGGCGTTCTTCGTTTTTTTATCCTCGTTTTACCCAATCCCATTTCGAAATGTCTTCCCCGATCGTTGATAAAATTGTTCACCTAATCGAGGTCCAGACCTCAATCCATAGATTTCCACTCATCTCTTGATGATGATTCTGCGATTGCAAACCTTAATTTTTCGATTTTGTCACCTCCTCTTGGTGCAAATATTAGGGTTCTTGTAGAGGCTTCTTGCCTATAGATCTTGATTATCACTCTGTGTAAAATGCATCAACTAGTTTCCGCAAGCGATTGTCGTACTTCCCTATCACTTCACAATTTTCCCCGCCGTGTGCCGTGCGACCGTACGTAGATAAGTCAAGGCTTAAATGAATGTACTCGGCGCCCGTCTCCTTCCTCTATATAGAGTATACCCGGTTAGTTAGTCCCTCGCTCCGCCACGCCACGGTCATGCCCGGATCGTGTGCGCATATCCATGATCGCGGGGTGCATGTCCGTGGATCGCGGTGCGTGTCAAGGTCATGGTCGGTCCCACGGACGTGCGGGTTGCCCCCGTACTCAGCCGCTGAGATAACGGGCCTAGGCTAGGTCCGTAACAGCTGGTTCCCCAAGCTCCGTTGTTCAGTTCTCGCAGCGCCCGAGTTTAGATGTTCGCTGAAGAACGAAAGTTCGAGTCTTTGTCTAAGTCTCGAGTCATTGTTGATCGCGAAGTAACATGATGTCCTTGCCCCCAATGTTGTCCGGCCCTCCGGTCAACCGGGGTGAATATGTTGCCTCGGATCCTCTAGTTGTATCGTAGCCGCCCCCGTCTTACTTTGATAAGGCTTCCATCGTAGTTTCAAGCAATCTCTTAACTACAAGTCTTCTCGTTGAATTGCCCCTGCATACGTGGTCCAAGTTATGCTTGTTTAAATTTTGTTGTTCTTCGACCATCCGGGCTCGCTTCCCGCACTCGGCCGAAGACTCCAAATGCGGGTCCTTTCTCGGAGGCCGACTAGCCTAACGAGCAAGCCGGATAATTGGAGTCGTGACTCCCGCTCCTTGTGCCTCGATCTTGGCCGCCGATTCCTCTTCTACGTTATCATTTGCCTATGCCACCCGGGGCCCTCGACCGTCGTGAAGCCGAATTGAGGGGGTGCCGCCTATACGGGTTTTGGCGTAATTAATGCCCGACGTACGCCCATTAAATGAGAAGGTCACGTCATCCTTTCGACGGACGGAAAAGGCGCTTGCCCCCCCGTCGATTGGGTTTCGAAAGGTTTATACCCGCCAAGTCTCCTTCCTTGTTATTTTATCAACGTTGCTTTGAAGAACTTCTCTCCCGACGATTCTCGCTTCCCGAAGGATAACCCGTGTCGTGAACCATCTTCGTTCCACAACTTCTACCGATCATCTCCATATTCTAGGTAGGTATTCTTGTTTCCTTGCCTCTTTCTTTGGGGAAGTCCGAATGTTTCCTTCCCGCTTCTTCCTAATCCGAGGGAGTTTAACCCGAGTTTCGACGTGTCCACTTCTCCGGACCCTCCGAAGGGCCGCCCTAACAGCGAAATCTTGTGTCCAAGGGCCGAGGTTGATTCCTACAGCGGGCCTTGCTACGACCGCTTGGCCGAGTGCTCCCGACTTATTTCTTGTGGGGATTCCTCCACCCCACCGACTTAATTTTGGGCTCGTGCCGACACAATTTGGTCCCTATTCCTCAAGCAATATCGCCGAGTCCCGTTGACTTGGATTTTAATCTTACCACAACCGTAGGGTCTCGCCCCCATTATTGACAGCACGTATGCTAGGAAGATTCTGATCTCTTATATTTTTATTTGTGTTAGGTATAATGGCGTCGTTTCTCTTCTTCTCACGCTACTGAGTCAGAATTCCGAAACGCCAACCGCGCTAGCCCCCCACAAGACTTAATTGACCAAGGCCCTGGGTTACCCGAGAGGTGTTATCCCATCTGGCCGGGGCCGACCATGGAAGACTTGGAAGGTCTTCCAGCTCGAGATACTAACACCTACTCGCTTTGTCTCCCCCGAAGAGGGAGAGCTCTGTGCTCAAGCGAGGGAGGGGGCCACAACTCCTCTTTTCTTTTTCTATGCCTGACTATATCACCAAAGTTTGGGATTCGATTCCCCTTTTCCGAATTTCAAATGGCCACCCTTCGCTTCTTAGTATAGCTCCTCGCAATTACACCCCAACGGACGGGGTTACCTCGATTGCTTTTGAGTGGTTTTGCATGAGCCTGACCGCCTTGCACCACTTCCATGTTCTTCTATTTCTTCAACCCCCACACCTCTCCCGCTCCGGGAAGGAACCGCCTGAGCTCAAGGGCCGGACCTCCATTCTGGGAATAGCCCATCTGGGCGCTTGTTTACCCTGGGCCTCGTGACTCTTTCAAACGCTTCAAGGGCAACTTTTTCAAAGTCGTCGCTAAAACCTGCACAACTCCTTGGTTCCTCAAAGGGCCGGACTCTCCAAAGGTCGACCGGGAGTTTAACTTGTATTGGTGTCAAGATCACCACAATGTGTCCCCCAGCGCCTATAAGGCGGAGCGGTCCAATCTCCGCCGCTCGAGGAAGGCCATTGATGCCATAATAGACCACGTTCGAGCGAACGGATCAGTAGGGCCGGCTCCTTAGTAGCCCAATATCGGGCCGAGGCACAGCGTCAAGATGAGATGGCGTCGTGGCCGAGTATGGCATTTTTGTTATTTAACACTCCCCGTTGTTCCGCGTCTTAGTATTGTATTGATCATCTTTGCTTTCCTAGTAGCTAACATGGTGTATGTGTTTCATCTGTGTCTTAAGACGAAAGAGCCTCAATACCTTTCTCTGATCCCCGAGCCCTGCCGCCAAGGGGGAAAGAGGTCGGCCAAGGAGCTGGGCAAGTCGAAGGTCTGAGAGTCTTCGAGGCAGGCCGAGCCAAAGAGGCCTAAGGCCTGGGAGTCGTCCAAGCCCCGAACCGAAGTCGGACCCTCGTCTCCTATCCGAGCCTCCCCGTCCCGAAATCGCCGCCCTCAAAGTCGACCCGACGCCGAGCCCCTCTCCATGCCTCGATACCTGCCTCCCCCTCGTCCTTCCACCGTCATTCCCCGTTCACATTCATGGAGGGGGGGTATTACCGAGGAACTCGCCAGCACTCCCGCCTCCTCGCCCGTTATCAAGAGCCAGGGCCTTGCGGGAAGTGACGTACGAGAGGTCCGGGCATCGGGAAATGCTTTTGAAAGGCGCCGGTTTGACCCAATCGTTTCACCCCCGCACCACAAATATGTGGAGGCCGCCACGGAGCCAAGCGTGCCCGCACTGCAACCGCGACGGGGCTCAAACAATGGCAAGTCGCTTCGAACGAGTTCCAGTGCTCGTGAGGTCCACTGGAGAAAGCGGAGTTTCGACTAAAAGAGACCGAGGGCTCTCGGCGGACTCCAATGTAATAATTGAAGGCTTTAAGGCGGCTCCCGCTAGAAGCGAAGAGCGCTTAAAAGCCATGACATGTTCGAGAGGACGAGTCTGAGTCGGGGCCGACAGGATAAAAGCCGAGGGGAGGCGTCCTCAACACATCCGTCCGCTGAGATAACCCGCCGCAGGAGTTGCTACCGGGTTCGCAAGGAGGCGCCCCTGAGAATTCACTTGCCTGCATCCTGGCTTTGAACCCGGGATCGAGCTCAACACTACGGGCATCATTTCCTATTCTATGTGACTCGAGGGGCGATTGTCCCCCATGTGGAACCTCCCGCCGGTTCCGAGACCCTGATAGATGGCGAGCGCGCCGTTCTTGCCGAGGCCGAGCAAAGTAGGAAGTCTCGACCGCCCCTGCTCAATACCTGATTGATTTCCCTTTTTCTTTCTCTTTTTAACTTGTATAATCTATCCTATTGTTTTACCTAAGCAATGACTTTATTTGAACGCACTTGGCCAATATGGCCACTTTTGGCTACGACCCGCAACAGATGGTAACTTAGCAACCATAATGCATCGTATAAGAATATAACTTTACCGCTATCGCGCCCGACTCCGGCCAAGGTCATACGGGGGCAGCGAATCCGAGACGCGCTTTTTGGTCATAAGACCATAATGTTTTAAAGTGCTAGTGTTTGCACCCCGTTTTATAAAATTCCTGTATAGTAACCTGTCATCCAAAGGTAAATGAAAATTGCCACCGCCCGGTTCGGTTTTGTCCCGATAGCGCCCGAGCATTTTGACTCCGATCGTGGCCTGCATGACATTTTCTATTGATACCTGGAGTAAATTAGCGTGTCTGGTGAAGGGATAGCTATCGGACGTGTTTTCTTCACCTCGAAAAGCTAATAACAATTGAATCTTGAAAAAGACAATGTTTGGAATTCAATAGATACCCTCGAACGAGGGTTTCATTCATATTTGGCACAACAATTGTTGCGAAGGGAAAAACCAGCGGCCGGGGGGGGGAGCGTAAGCGGTTGAATAAAGAACATAATAAAGCCTAAGGGGGGGGGGCTCGAAATATGCCTTTAATTTGTCCGCATTCCATGTTCGCTTGATGTGGGTTCCATCCAAATTTTCCGTAATGTAAGCTCCTCTCTCAAGAGTTTCCCGAACGCGATAAGGTCCGTCCCAACTAGCCGCAAGCTTGCCGTCTGGAGTTCTTGTTCCCGATGTCGGCCCTTCTAAGTACCAAGCAACCGGCCGGAATCTTCTTGGTCTAACCTTCTTGTTATAACGAGCCGCGATCACCGTTTCATTGCAATATCCCGACAACGGGAAGGGACCCAGCCTCATCGCCGTATCCAACTCTACCGCTAACGCCTCACTATTGGCAATTTCACCTTGTGATAAAATGCTCTTCCCGCGCCAAGACATCATCCCTATTTCCACAGGAATCATAGATTCACAACCGTAGGCGCCTATAAGGAGTTTCTCGCGGGGATGTCCGAGCAAGCTGTTCGATTTCCCTAAAGGACAAAAGGTAGTTGATCGCTCCAAGAGGTGTCGGCCTCCAACATACGTTTCTTCAAACCATCAAGGATGACCTTATGGCGGCCTCGCCTTGCCCGTTGGATCGCGGGTGTTCCACTTAGCAAAGTGATGCGTCGTATTCCGTATTCGTAAATCAAGTCACGAAATCCGACTCTGCAACCGAGGTTCCGTTGTGCTGCACTATCTCGCCTGGTGCTCCAAGCGCGTAATTATATTAACTTCAACAAACCGCCGCACGCGAGCCGAGGAGATCAAGTGGGAGAGGTTCGGCCTCAATCCACTTGGTGAAATAGTTCATCGCCACGATTAGCCGCCGTAGCTGCTCCTGGCGTCGCTTGAATGGCCCTGCATGTCCATACCCCATTTGTAAAATGGCCAGGGGCCGTGATGGAACGGGGCTTACCCCTGGGCGCCCAAATAACTCCGCATGTTTCGACAACTATCACATTGTCTTACAAGTGGTCTTTCAATCCGCCTCCAACGTCGCCGCGCACAGCTCGCTCGAAGGGTTTTTCGGAGCGCCTTAGCCCCATATGTTGACCATCATTGGCCCTCCATGAATCTCTGCCAGACATACCCCGCTTCATTTGGGTTCAAACATCTCAAGACAAGGGATAATGTAATCCTTTTCGGTAAAGTTGATCCTCCACCATCAGGTACTTTAGGGCGTCACGAATCAACATTTTTGCTTCCATTGCATCTGTCCTGGGATGAGTCCACGTTCAAGGTAGTCTTCTATCGGCTTTTTCTTTCAATGATTCGACCGAGGTAGCCATCATGCATACCTGATCTTCGAGATTTGGCCTCGGACAACCGTGCGATGACAACCAGCCTGGGGGGGCTTGCCAATTTTGATAAAATGGGCCTCTTTCGTTTTCCCCTGGGAATGCGAGTAACAGCTTGCTTCATCGAAACCTCGACATCAAGTCCTTTGCCTTTTCGAGATACTTGGCCATTAGCGGGCCTTTAGCCCGATACGTACCCCCGATCCGAGCCGCCACAAGTCGGAGCTGGTGAAAACCTTTAACTGTGGCCTCATTTTCCTGGGCTCTTAGAAGCCCGCTATCAAGGCCTCGTATTCTCGCTTGATTGTTCGGGGTCCCCAAGCCGAGATGCAACGAATGCTCAATTGTAACCCCCTCTGACTCTCAATAATGACTCCGGCCCACTTCCTTTCGTGTTCGACGATCCGTCGACGTACACCTTCCATTCGCCCCCGCTGTCGTTCGTCTGACTTAGAAGCCGGCCGAGTTCTCCGATGAAGCCCGCCAACGCCCCTGACTTGATTGCATGGCGAAGCCAGAGGTGATGTCGAACTCGGAGAGTTCTATCGCCCACTTAGTCATCCTCCCCGCTAGGTCCCCCTTATGTAAGACTTGTCGAATTGGTCGGCTTGTTCTAACAACGATATGCCGACCCCGGAAATAAGGTCTTAACCGACGGCCGCAACAAGCAGAGCGAATGCCACTTTTTCTAGCTTCGGTATCGGATCTCGGCATTCTGCAGGTTCTCGCCGACAAAATACACAGGAATTTGTCCGTGTTCCGCCTCTCTTACTAAGGCCGCGCCGATCGCTTCCTCGCCGATCGACAAGTAAAGGAAAAGACTCTCGCCAAGCCGAGGTTTGAGAGGATCTGGAGGATTGGCGCGACATTGCTTTATGTCTTCAAATGCGTCATCGCACTTTGAATTCCATTCCACCGATGCCTCCTTCTTTAAGAGCTCCTGAACATGGGTAAAGCCTTCTCCGCCGATTTTGGCAAAACCCTAGTGGGGGCGGCCAATCTTCCCCCAACTCTCCACTGACTTTTTATTACTCTGAGCCTTCATCTCCATCACCGCCCTACATTTGTCCCCCTGGCCTCAATGCCCCTAAGCCAGTCAAGATGAAACCCAGGAACTTCCCCCTGGGGACGCCAAAAGCACATTTGGCCTGGTTCGGTCGGACTCTGTAGGTTCCGAGTTTGGCGAATGTCCGCTCCGTGTCTTGTATATGACGTTGCCCCGATCCAAGGTTTTGACGATCATGTCATCTATATACACTTCCACATTGCGGCCAATCCGGTCCGCAAAGACCTTATTCATCATCCTTTGATATGTAGCTCCCGCATTCTTCAATCCGAAAGGCATGACATTATAGCAATAGTTAGCTCTTTCAAGAATGAAGGCCGTTTTCCCGATCCTCTCGGGGTACATCGCTATCCGATTATATCCGAGTACGCGTCCATAAAGGATTGGAGCCGGAATCTCGAGGCGTTGTCGACCGCCTGGTCGATGTTTGGCATTGGGTTGGAGTCCTTCTGGGCATACCTTGTTCAAGTTCTTGTAATCGGGACACACTCTCCACTTCCCATTTGGCTTTTTTACCATCACCACATTTGATAACCGTGTTGTATACCGTATTTCCCGAATAAATCCCGCTTCGAGTAATTCTTGGATGGGAATTTCCCCGCTTTCCTTTTTCTCTCGGTCCGTGGTTCCTCTTCTCTCGCGACACCTGGATTGAGCCCTGATAGACTTCTAGCTTGTGACAACAAAATTTTGGGTCTATTCCGTACTCGAGATGAATCCTGTGCGAAGACATCCCCGTTTTCCTTCAGGAATTCCTCCAACCGACTTCTAAGTTCTTAAGATAGGTGTTTGCCAATCTTGGTGGTCTGGAGAGGGTCTCCGATCACCGCATCTTCCGTGTCTCCCGCTCGCCGGGGGGCGAGCCTCATCGTCTCTGATGTCTAATTCCACAAGATTAACTTCTTCGCTCCTGGAGAATCCCTGTCCGAATGGTCCTAGATAGCCGATTCTTCGGGGCCGCGATGAAGATCCGCCCTCCCCAATTCTCACGGTTTCAAAATAGCACCGTCGAGATTCTCCCCGATCCCCAGCACCGTGACCACTGCTCCTTGGTTGCCTATCACCTCCAGCTCACGATGCTTAGTAGACACCAAAGGATGTCCCACTTGTGGATGGTTGGCCTTCCCAATATTATGTTATAAGGTGAAACGAACTCTGGCCACTATGAACCGCACTCTTTCTGACTTAAAGGCCCCTTTGACTCCAAGGGTGAACCCGAGGTCGATAAACCCCTTCTGACGAGATTGTTCTCCATTAAACCCGATGAGGGTTGTCTTGCAAGGCTTTAAGTCGTCCTGGCCCAGCTCATTCTTTTGAACGCTTCCCAGCCTTAGTATGTCGGCCGAGCCACGGCATCCACGAATATCCGCTCGACTTAGCCCTGACGACTGCTTCCTATATCACTAGCCCATCTTGATGGCCGGGACAACGCCCCCGAGGTCGTTTCTCAGAAAAACAAAGGCGGTCTGCTACCTCGCCGTGATGTTCCTTGAATTTAGGTCGGTCCCCGACGGACAGGACTTCTCGAAGGTATTTCCTTCGCCGGCTTATAGTATCACCGCCACCGCCCATTGCTCCTCTGATCACATTGCGCCGAATTCCGCTTCGGAAATTCGCCATCGGCGCAGGAGCCTTTCGTTTATCTTCCCGCTTTTTGAACTTTCGAGGAGGGGTCCTACCGCGGTTCTTGGTCTTTCGTTTCCCACCTTTTCCTTGATGCTCTATGACGGCATCAGTTGAAGTTTGCCTTCCCGAACAAATCGTTCGACAGGATCCCGAGCTCGTAACATTCGTCTTGTGCGACTCGACCATCATGGAACGAGCAATATTTAGACCTGGTCTATCCCGGATCTCTCCCTAGGATAGACGAGGCCGATCGACCTTCTTCATCTCTGGCCATGCTACCTCCTTCCAAACTTGAGATCGAGGCACCGGCGTGCCGAACTATTTCCCGTACTTGCTCCGCCGATCAAATTTGCCACCTCGGGCCTTGCTTTCATTCCCTTCTCCGGGAATCCCTATTCCCGTTGTCGGAGAAGTCTCGACCGGGAGGGGGAGGTTCTATCTTGGTCCCGCCTCGAATTGGGATTGTTTGCCATTCGCATCCGCTCGACGTCCAAGTACTTTGAACGAGATATGAAGTCGTTGAGATTCTTTGCCCGCTCCTTTAAAAGGATTCTCGCCAAAGTGACTCCTTATCGAGGCCGCCCACCAATAAGCGAACGTGTACGTCTTCGTTAAGTCCGCGCACCTCGCAGCATCGCATGATTGAAGCGGCCCGTATCTTGGAGCAGCCTCCGCCGCCGTCTCGATTTTGGAGAGAGAATACCGGGATTTTGCTGCCGTTGCTAGTCGCGAAGTGCAACTCAAAGGCCTCGGCCAGTCTTCAAAGTTGTGGATCGACCCAAAGGGGAAGAGTGCGAAGCCATTTCAACGCCGGCCCCTTTAACGTCGCGGCGAAGATCCGGGCACAATTGGTTCCTTGAGACCTCTAACCGACATGCGAACGTCAAAGTCTTCTAAATGAGTCGTCTGGTCTTGCGTGCCATCATACTTTGTCAACTCGCCAAACCCGCCCTCGTGGAATCCCAGCGTTCGGATCTCCTTGGAGAAAAGCTATCTGGGCATTTGGCCGACATATCTCCGTCGCCGGAAACCACTGGGGGAACCGTCCCGTCACCTCGATGGTTCCTCGCCCGAGGTCGACCCTCTTCATCCCGGCTCGGTTCCTCCTATTGGCCCTCCCGCCGCCGACGGCTTCCGCCTTCCGCCTCGTCGGGGCCGCGGCGAGCCGAGCTCGTCATCGGGCTCCTTCTCTCCAGTTTTATCTTCCCAGCCCCCGCCGGAAAGGGTGCGGGTCCGCCTTTCTCCCGCTCTTCCGCCGCCGAGCCGGGAAGGGTATGGCGCTTGTCTATGTTGTCCACCCGCCTCATTATCGCAAGCATCCCGCCAAGAGATCGAAGTCCGCTCTAAGGATGCTGGGATGTCCCGCCTCCTCCGCACTGGAATTCGTGGTCCACTGCCTTGGTTTCACAAATGGCGTTTACGTCTTCCTCTCATCTTTTGATTTTTCTTTCCTCTTTGAGCCATAAGTTGATTTTTTTTTTTCAGTTTTCACCTTTAAAACCATTCAACGAACCAACCAATCAAACAAACCTCCGAATGTGTTTCCCCTTTCCATTATTTGTTATTCCTACCTTCTAATCATAGCTTGCTTGAGTGTGTGTGCATGGCAAGCATGGTGATCCTCCCTAAGCAGCTAATTGTCGTTATCATCTTGAGATTGCTGGTCAAATCTTTGCTCTGTTTTAAATTTGTATGCAAGTTATGGCGTTCTTCGTTTTTTTATCCTCGTTTTACCCAATCCCATTTCGAAATGTCTTCCCCGATCGTTGATAAAATTGTTCACCTAATCGAGGTCCAGACCTCAATCCATAGATTTCCACTCATCTCTTGATGATGATTCTGCGATTGCAAACCTTAATTTTTCGATTTTGTCACCTCCTCTTGGTGCAAATATTAGGGTTCTTGTAGAGGCTTCTTGCCTATAGATCTTGATTATCACTCTGTGTAAAATGCATCAACTAGTTTCCGCAAGCGATTGTCGTACTTCCCTATCACTTCACAATTTTCCCCTTTCATTCATGGTCTCAGCTATGACACCTCTGACGATGACTACTCGGAGAAATCGTCACCAACTATGATTTTATCTTTCTTTCTTTTTTTTTTCTCAGAACTATGATTTTATCAAAAACAGAGAAGACAAGATTTTATTGAGGGCATTTATGTAATTTTATTTTAATTTTGAAAAGGATAAATAAGACCTTAACACTACTCTAATGTTATAGTCTTATAGATATTGAAAACAGCTTTATATCTTTTAATATTTTTAAAGTTTTTTATAAAGGATTTTCCTTTTTTTTCGTTCGGCAAAACAGTGGCTTGATTATAAGTTTCTAACCTTTGCCAAAAATAAATGATTGCCAGTTTGTAGCCGTAAATGACAAGACACTTTTAGGGAATACGTACAAATAATGATGACGGTTTGACGGGGGACGCTAGTGTTCGGGTCCGAGAGCGTTGGAAGTTGATCGATTGAGGAACTGACACGTGTATCTCGAGAGCGCCACAGATGCGAAGAGGCTTTGATATAAAGGCAGCCACGTAGCGAGCATAGAAACATGGGAGAATTTCAGTTAGTCTCTAAAATTTTTAAAAATTTCACTGCTCCCGTAGAAATAAAATTAAGTTTTTGTGGTAAAAAGAGAATGATACCCTTAATTTATTTGTCTTATCAATTATCTTATTTATTATGTAAATACTCACATTTATCTTGTAAATTTTTATATTCATATTGTAAATGACTAAAATATTTTTAATTTTTTACGTTCTTTTGAATCTCTTTATTTATCTTGCAAATACTTATATTTGCTTTGTAAATTTTTATATTTGTTTTGTGAATAGTCAATTTTTTTTTTAATTCTCTAAGTTCTTTCGAATCTATAGTTACCTTGTAAATGTTATTATTTATCTTGCAAATTCTCTTCTACAAAAATAAAAGAAAGGTATTATTATCTTTTCACCCATAAAAATTAATTTTATTTTAACTCATAAAATGTAATAAAATTTCAGAAATTTTTTTATGGTTAACTGAAATTATGTTACAGTTGGAGGCTTAATGAAATTTTCCCTGGAATCATAGCCACTAAACTTCAATTTGCATGGCTGAATTCCGCAATGAGAGAATGTAAGAAGCCAAGAGAGGAAAATGAAGAATTCACATTAGTTGTTTTTCTCTTATGTACTTGTTATGTGTTTTTCCCTCTAATTAGAGGGATTAAGCATTTTTTTAAAATTTTTTATAGATTCTATTTATTTAGATTAGTTTATATGTTGCATCGTGAAACTTTTTTTGCACCCAGTATCTCAAATTAATTAATTTCCAGAATACTGAAGTTACAGGAAAAATATTTCTGAATGCAGGAATGAAAATTAATTAATTTGAGATACTGAGTGCAAAAAAAGTTTCACGATGCAATATATAATCTAATCTAAATAAATAGAATCTATAAAAAAATTTAAAAAAATAAAAAAAAGATGTCTAATCCCTCTAATTAGAGGAAAAAATACATAATAAGCACATAAGGAAAAAGCACATAATGTAGACCCGAAAATGAAGGGCTAGCGACATCGTGATGAGGACATGCAAGTTTGTGTAATTGGACAGCCCATCACAATTTGTCCACGCTGGATTCCATTAATTCCCAAGAGAATTGCAACAAAGAAAGGAATATACAAAAACCAAAAATTACCCAAGTCCCTTTGACAAGAAAAAAGGAGGGAGTTGGGGTAAAAATATGTTAGGCTAAGTTAAGTTTTAGTTAAAAAAGGTCAAGATCTACAATAGAGATTTCAAACCTGAGGTTAAATATAGGTGTTTTCTTAGGCTTAAGCATGGGTTTTTAAAAGACCTGACAGAGTCTAAAAACTTTTTAAAAACCTATTTAAAATGTAAGTATTTAAATAAACATAAATAACATGCCTCTAAATTTATTTACAACCTCTCAGAACTATTTAAAAACATATGTTATATCTTAAAAATATAAGATTCGTTCTAACCTGCAATATAAGAGTTTACTAAGAAAAAAAAAATACATAATGACAACAATAAATTGTCCAAACAAGTCGAAATAAGAAAAACCGATATAAGAAAATATATTTTCTAAAATCAACAAAACACAAACAAATTGTGACATGTAAAGCTAGATTTTATCTTTTTTTCTTTTCCAATAGAAACTGAGACAAACTCCTTTGAGATTATGATATTCCATTAAGACATCTATGAAATAAACTTATACAATTATTTTGTTTCAACGAACAACGCAAATAAAAGGAAATGAAGTGAACTAATATTGCAATTTTAAACAATTGAAGGGAAGAAAGGTAGACATATTCGATTGATGAATATAGAAGTTGAGTCTATGGGTGAATGATAAGATGTGAAACTTGACGTAAATATTGAGTTAGTGATTTTACAAATAATTTATAAAGGCTTTACTTATATTACATATATATACAATATAAATTAAAAAACTAAATTGGCTAGGTTTGTAGGTTAGACTCTATGAAAATAGGTCTAATCTGTTTATCTAAATAGACCTGACAATTAGTTAGGCCTAGCATATTTACTAAATAGGTGAGATTGGGCTTGATGCAGGTAGGGTTGTCCAAGGACCGGGTTGGAGGTCAACCAGAGGTCTGGCCCGATATGACCTCGGGCTGAAAAAATTAGCCCGAGGTCTGGTCTGGTCTGGTACCATCCCGAGCTCGGGCTGGACCGCACCGGACCGGCTGGACTGCTAGACCAGTCCAGGCAGTCCAGCTTTTTTTTAAAAAAAAATTTCTAATTTTTTTCAGCTTTTTTTTTTTTTTTTTTTTTTTTGCTTTCTTGGGATGCAATATTTTAGTTCTTATTTCACTTGATTCCTAAAATAATAAAAAGTGACATAGTGAAAAGTGATTTCTATAAATTAAAAGGCACATTAAGATGTCCAGACTCCAGTAAGTGGCTCAATGTAGTGGTGATTTACAACAACAAAAAAAGGACCTCGGGTCAGACCGGACCGGTCCAGGGGATCTAAGCCCCTGGACCGAAGTCCAGTCCAACCCGAGCAATTTGGTCCGGTCCGGTCCGGTCAAATTGTCTCAGACCATTTTTTTGTTTGCCTTAGACCGGGTCGGGCCGGACCAACCAGACCTCGGGTTTTTTGGACAACCCTAGATGTAGGTTAGGGCATAGTGCAAAATCATTTCCTTATAACAATCATTAATGCTACATATTTAACCAAATCATTCATCCAAACACTATCATATCCAAACACTATCATGTTTCTAAAAGAGTATTGATTGTTAAAACATGTTAACCAAACTAGAAAAATTTAAAACTTTTAATTTTCAAAAGGACTACAATGGTCAAAAAAACAAAACCACTTAACAATAATTCAACCACACAATTGTTCTTTGAATTTCATGAAGTCCAGAATAAACATTCACCATCAAGCCTAGTACACATGTCCGAATAAAATCTCATTGAAATACCAAAACATGTTAACATCTTAAATCCATATAAGTGAACCCACGCTTGTTTAAAACACATGCAAATACTTAGAGGACTTCGAACCTTTATCTAAATGCAATCAGGCCAGCAACAATTAATCAAAAGTCTTTACTTACTACAATCAGTTTCAAACAAATGAAAATATGCGAGATGAACCATATTGTGACAATATACAACTACTCAACACAAACCAAAAGGGATGGAAGCACTATAATTGGCAGAAGCAGCTCAAACTTCCAAAGCCTTCCTTGACAAACCCACATAGAAATCATCACTTGGATAAATGTTAAATCAACAAGGTGAGACAAAAGCCTCAGCAACCAACAATCCATCCATCTCATCAAGCATACGAGTAAGTGCTCGTGAGGTGTCAAGTGAGATAATTACAAATTCATAGCATTGTTACAAATGTCACATGATTACAAATTTATCGATTTACAATAGCATAATATTATCTTGAGTAAATACCATTTCTGGTCCCTGAAAAAAAAACGCGATCCCCATTTTGGTCCCTTACAAAAAAAATGTCCTTTTTAGTCCATAAAAAGGACGAATAAGGGTCGATTGGTTGACATTTTGATCACTCACAAATTTCCAAAAGATCCTTTTTAGTCCCTAAAAAAGGACGAATAAGGGACCTTTTTTTTGTAAGGGACCAAAATGGGGTCCGTGTTTTTTGTCAGGACCAAAAAGGGTATTTACTCTATTATCTTCATATTTATCACATGTGTGCACAAAAATCAATACACAACAATTTATTCTCTAACCTCCATTATTTCCTCTGATTGAACCCATAGGCTAGTACTTACTCATGTGACCGGTAGTTCAACTCGACAAGTGATATGGACTAGCCAAAATCCACAGAACACAATAACAAACTATGTGTTCCCCTTCTAATGTACTAGTAGGTATCAAGGCCCTATAAAACACAAATGGGTCAAATGACTAACTAGTATACATTTGAAACTTTTTATACAAGAATTCACTTCATTATTTCCTCGATGAATAACCTTTTATCAAATCAATATCCACCGACCCTTCTCATATCAATATTCAAGAGATATAATCACAATGAGATATCACATGTCATTATCAATTCACAAGCTGTCAACACAATTTTTCACACACAGACACATGTATGTATGTATAAATATATGTATATCATGTCATTAGTCATTTCTTGATGAAAATAAGTCACACAAAACAATTTCATTAACAACACAGTTTCATAGTCCATATCATAAACCGATAGCAAATGTATAGTTTTATATAATTAAAAATCACTCACAAACATCATCTAAGTATGCACAACAATGAGGAAAGTGAGTATGTTTCGTCAGAGATAAGTTTACCACAAGAATCCAAACTCCAAGCTCTGTCATAAGTCACAAATCAATCTATAACAATAATAATAACCACAATTTAGTATTCAAACTAATTGACTGGTTTACAACAATAATTCAGAGACTTAAAATCCTAGTAGAAATCCTAACTCTAATCTTATTTGACCATTCCCGATCAACCCAATATCAAAATTGATGTCTCAGTAACTCAAACCACTCAACCAACCCAACCATTAACTTCCATTTACTCCCATCAATCAAAATCCCCAATTTGCAACTTGGGGTCCCAACCTCAAAACACCCATTTGAAAAAATCAAGTTTAATCAACAATTTAAACATCAAATATACCTCAGATTAACGTAACCCAATTATCAATCATTATCTTCAATCATTACATCATCAATACCAACCCAAAGCCTAACTCAAAAATCAAACATCTAACTCAAATATTCATATAACCTCCAAATTGTTCACTTTAACATAAAGCCCCAAAATTCTCAATTTACCTCTATAACTTAATTTCTCTATCTCAATCAAATTTTTATCATCTAATAACTCTATTAATGTCATTAAAATTATCGACAATAATAATTCTATCCAATCATCATAAAACCCCCCAAAATTTTGCTTACTTTAATCCTTAGGAAAAAAATGTCAATAAGTCAACTATTTGTCAAATTATAGTCACAATCCCTTTTCTTTCTCCTATTAATTCTTTCTCACTCCTTAGAATTATCAATTAATCACAACCCCGACCAATTTATTCAAAAACACCTAATTTCCAACAATTAAAGTTTCACCCAAAATTCTAAATACTCACATTTTTTTTATAAACCTCAAATTCAATCCAATTAATCCTCAATATAAACTCCAACAAGCAAGAATAATTAGAAATTCGAATTTAAAGGACCTATTGTTGTAAATCTTAATTTTCTAACCAAATTCTAACTTTAAGTTTATCAAATCAACCATTAAGTTAAATCTAACCAATACTTATCCTTATTCTAACACTATATATTAGCTTCATAACTATCATAACAATAGACTAGAACCCTCAAAGATTTAAAATACATCAAGCCCTAATTTTTCCTCCATCGAAAACTGAAAAATAAAATGGGTTAATTATCATTTTTGTCCCAGAAGTATTCATTGAGGAACAGTGGACCGGATATTTATAAGTTTTTTAGGAGTAATTTTACCCCGGAAGTTTATAAAACGTATCAATTTTGTCCCACCAATAATTTTGACTGTTAAGTTTAACTGATATGTACATGTGGCACCCTATGCTTGCCACTTTATCAAATCAAAAAAGGGTTAAATATCATTTTTGCCCTGAAGTTTTCACTGAGGAGCAATGGATATCCGGAAATTTTTTTAGGAACAATTTTTCCCCTTCGTTAATTTATTTAAAACTTTGATATACCTATTTTTTTTTTTCCTTTGGTGATGGTTCACAGATGAGAGAAAATGTAAATCCATTATTTAAGCTGATAGTGAAAAAATTGTTCTTGAAAGTGAATGATAGATGCTTTGTTGACTTTTGTAAGAGGTTTTATGTTCATGTTAAGAAGTTTTTTGTAAGAGGAATGTTAAAGACAGAAGGCTGCACGTGTTAAGAAAATCGACTAATGTTAGTTTTTTTGTTCCGAATTGAGATTTGCTACCAAGTTTATCCTTCCTTCCTAATCAGTGTTTCTCCTTTTTACTCATTAATTCTTAAAATAAATGTTTGTTAACATGTAGCGTATGTGTGTGTGTGGCTTGGACCGTGAAACCAGAACTTTAATTTTTCCCTAAAAAAAGTATGTATTGTATTTGGGATCTGACTAGTATTTTTTTATGTAGATTTCTGATTGTGTAATCATTTGTTTTATTGATGCATTTTGATTTTTATGAAAAAAGAGAGTAGTATTCCTCATGTCCTAAATATAGAACAGAATTTACAGTGAAAAGGACCGGAGGTAGTTTATTTTTTGTCACTTATATTTCTTTCTTTTTTATGAAAAAAGGCATCAAACTAACAATTAACTAGTTATCTTTCTTACACTAATTAAACTGCTATATATATATATGTGTGTGTGTGTCCACTGACCATGAATGTCATGTAACTTAAATTTTATACAAATGCATAACTTTCAGTCTGATCAACAAAAAATCAAATTTACCTTTTAATTAATTTATTTTATTTTATAAAAAATGGAAAAAAATACATATTTAATATCTTTTTATTGTTGACATTTTAATGATCAATCTGTAGCTAATAGTTAGAATATTACTAGTATTATTCTAGGTTGAGTATATATGTTTTAAGGCCAAAGGAGTGTAGGGGAGAAAAGTCATCAATATTTGAATTGTTTATTATTGACTTGGAGGCCTAAAATAGTAAAAGTCACCGGAGCCTGAAAAAAGATAATATAAAGTAAATCACAAACAACCCAGATGACTTCCTCCTAAAACGGTTTTCTTTTAGCGATATATAATAATACTCCGTTGAAAAAAAATACATATTTAATATCTTTTTATTGTTGACATTTTAATGATCAATCTGTAGCTAATAGTTAAAATAGTGCTTCCTCCGGTTCTAATTATAAGAGCTAGTTAACTTTTTTGGAGAGATTAAGGAAGCTAATTAAATTACTTTAGAGTATTTTTATTTTTATTTTTTTCTTCAAACTCATTAATTTGACTAATAAACTAATGTATAATCTAAAGATACACAATATATAAAATGATTAAATAACTTATTTAGCTTATTTAATTTCTCCAAAAAAAGTCAACTAGCTTTTTTAATTAGGAGTGGAGGTAATACTATTCTATGTTGAGTATATATGTTTTAAGGCCAAAGGAAAGTCTCTAGGTGAGAAAAGTTATCAATATTTGAATGGTTTATTATTGACTTGTAGGCCTAAAATAGTAAAAGTCACCGGACCTGAAAAAAGATAGAAAAGATCATGTAAATAAAAAAACAATTAGCAGTATATAATACTCCCTAAAATACTGTATAACAACATAATTGCTATGTTTCAGTAAGCGTTCAGGTTGCATTAGAGACAACAAAATCATAATGGAAATATCAGTGGATAAAAAGCTCAGTTAGAAGTGTTTGAATTAGTTTTTCACCCACTCGGCTTATGAAAAAAAGCCCCTTCTGGCTAGATGCTCAGATCTTGAGCGTTGGTCGGGCGTTGGGTAAATCTGGAATCATCATGGTCATCCAGTTTTTCCGCCTCTGCTCATCATCGTCATCCACGTTGGGTAAATCCTGAATCATCATCATCATCCAGAGGCTTTGCTACTTAACCCTATATACAACTAAATAATATATGTAGCTCTGGGAGTCTCGGAATAAGGGGATCTTTCAGAATATGCAGGTTCAGGCAGAGGCACTAGTTCGCGAGGTGCGACTCTATGGTGAGTTCAATGTTCAGGCCATGAATGGGGTTGATGGGATACAGGGCAGTAAGGAACGACAAATTGTTAGGATGGTACAATGGCTGAAACCCACACCGAATTGGGTTGCATTAAATTGTGATGGGGCTAAGAAAGATGGAGTGGTGCGCTCTGGGGCTGGCTGCCTTATCCGGGATCATACTGGACAGTGGCTGGGAGGGTGCTGCCGCAACATAGGGGCCTGTTCCTCACTCCAAGCGGAATTGTGGGCTCTCATGGATGGGTTGGAGTTGGCATGGGCATCTGGTTTTAAAGAGGTGATGGTTCAAGTTGACTGCTTGGTGGCGGTGGGTCTGATTTATAGCAGGGATGACAGCTCGAATAGCAATATGACCCTTGTGCGGAAGATCAGACGAATCATGGCTAGGGAATGGAGGGTTATAGTTAACCATGTGTTTCGTGAAGGTAATCGATGCGCAGACTTTCTAGCCTCCTATGCTTTGAGTCTTGACGTTGGGTATCATTCCCTGGTAAGTCCGCCGGCTGGTTTGCGTTCGCTCATGGACGACGATATCGTGGGTGTTGGCAGTGTTCGGTGCTGTCTGAGTAATTGCTGATCTGTTGTGATTAGCTCCTTTGTAAACAAAAAAATATATATGTAGCAGTATTCAATAAAATTCATGTCATTTTTAATCATTTTTCATCTCAAATGACTTTTCAAATAATAATCTAAATACGTTTCAGTTTGGAAAAAAGTCACTTCTATCATTGTAAATCTAAATATGTACAAATCACATTTACAATATAACATTTATCCTATTTTACTTTTGTATAAATTAGATTAAAAATAAGTCACTTCTGTTATTATTACTTCAGACGGGCTCAATATAATCAGCCGAGCCAAGGGGAAGTATTCTAAACCTGATCGACATTCAAGTTAGATAGGGGCATTCAATTTAAACAACGCGTAATGCGTGAACGAGGTCTAATCAATTATTTCAATTCAGTTTACTATTAATTGACACTCAACACGAATAGTAATACAAATATAAAATGTAAAATTTATAATAAGTGACAATGTTTATTATATATACTCGATATACGTATATTAATTTCCTGCAAAGCGCATGGCTCCACGGGGACCTAAAATAATTTGCTGTATTAATTTTAAATCAGAGGAAAGAGCTGGTCAAAATATTTGGCGTTGCATTTGTTTTTCCCAAAAAAACGACGAAGTCACGATGTCCTCCGTGGGCGGCCAGCCGACCATCAATAAATATGGTGCAATGTATGGATGACCTTTTCCGGTCGGTTCGGGCCTTCGGCCGGCCCATCGCAGCATTTATAATTAGTTTTTTATGTAAGGTCTCGAGTTTGAGCTTTATGAATACAGAATATTGGTATCACCTTTCCTAAAATTTTTATATAAAAAAAACAACAGCGTCGTGTCATTTCAACGACCTTTAAATTAGAGACATGCCTTAAATGATGAGTCATGCTAAAAAAAAATGTCTCAATTATTTCTAAATGTAATATACATATGTCCATAAAACATAAATGATGTCGTTTGATTTTTTTTTTGTCTATAATATAGATAATGTAGAGAATTATAAATCACCATTTTAATTTTACTCATTTATTAATGATACATCATACTTATTGAATATTGAAAAAAAAAACAAGACAAGACGAGTTTAGATAAGGAAAATTTTAATTTTTTTAAAAAATTAAAATATATTTAATGAGTTAACTATAATTCATTAGTTTTAACTAGGCACTCTATCTCTCCAATTATACTTATAAGAGCTTGATAATGCAGTTTAAGAAATATGTTAGGGAAATATCAGAGTAATCCAGGAATGAACCACTGGAAAGTTGCGTAGAAAGTATTGAGATACTTTCAATGGACTTAAGATTACATGCTTAAATACAAACGAACTCATATGGAAGAGACTGGTTACTCCGCTTCAGACTATGCTGGCTGCATACTTAAGAAAATTTACATCAGGATATATATTTATGCTAGTCAGTGGAGTTATTTCATCGAGTAGTAAGAAGCAGTCTTTAATTACTACTTCCATAACGGAAGCTGAGTTCATATCTTTTTGAGACTCCTTCACATGATGTGTAGATGAAGAGTTTCATTTCTGGGCTTAATATTTAGGCCATTGAGGTTATATTGTAACAATTCAGTTGCTGTTTTTATGGCTAAGAACAACTAAAGTAATAGTCGAATTAAGCACATCGACATTAAGTATCTAGCCATAAAAGAGTGTGTTAAAGATAAAGCAGTGGTTATTGAACATATAAGCACTGAGTTGATGATTAATGATTCTTTAACTAAAGGCATGCCTACATTGAAATTTCAGGATCATATAAAAATTGGGACTTGGTTCCCTTATGTGATTTTCGTTGTAAGAACGATGTTATTTATGAAACTCTATTTGTGATATTTTCTCATTTCAGTTTTGTGCACAGTACATATTCATTTGGAGAAATATCATTAAAGTTTAGACCTAGAATAAACGTAGGGTTTATTCATTAAGTTACTTGGGTTTGGGAAACATGATGCACTGTGATACATGGAAGATATTACTCGCTTTAAGAGGACATATCGCTATGATCCATGCATTTTGTTTCTCAGAGGTATATACTGAAGTATGTGGATCAAGTTGGAGAATGTTGGAATTTTAATATTATAATTAATATTCCATTAATTCTATTAAGTGGCCCACATTAATTCCTGTTTTGTAACCGTCAATTAATTTAGTAACGGCCCAATCAATACGCAATAATTGCTAATTGATACACATAAATGCCTATATCTCTGTGATGGCCAGAGGGTAATTCGAACGTGTAAAAACTTTTGGTCCCCTGAACCTGCTCTGACATTGAGACAAGCATACCATCTACAGATTTAGAGAGAATGATTAGAAGGACTGAAACTCGGAGTTCGTCCTTGTTTGCTTCTGGAAACAAATCAATGGCAGGAGGTATTTGTGATCTCTATTTCATTTTTCCGCATTTATCTAAATATTAATCTGTGTTTAGCATGTTTAGATCGTTTAGTTTTCTAACATTCTAAACCTGATTGACATTCAAGTTAGATAGGGGCATTCAATTTAAACAACGCGTAATGCGTGAACGAGGTCTAATAAATTATTTCAATTCAGTTTACTATTAATTGACACTCATAAAATGTAAAATTTATAATAAGTGACAATGTTTATTATATATACTCGATATACGTATATTAATTTCCATGCGCCTCCACGGGGACCTAAAATAATTTGCTGTATTAATTTTAAATCGGAGGAAAGAGCTGGTCAAAATATTTGGCGTTGCATTTGTTTTTCCCAAAAAAACGACGAAGTCAGTCACGATGTCCTCCGTGGGCGGCCAGCCGACCATCAATAAACATGGTGCAATGTATGGATGACCTTTTCCCGTCGGTTCGGGCCTTCGGCCGGCCCATCGCAGCATTTATAATTAGTCAATTTACTACTCTAATAATAGGTCGTGTACTACTCCTCATCCTTAGGTTCAACTGGTAAAGGGGTCGGACACTCTCACCAAAGGGAGGGGGTTCGATCCTGGAGTTGGTCAAGGCACTGGGGGAGACATCCCACCTCCTAGGTGCATAGGTTAACGTCTGAGGGTAATAGACGGCTCGCCCAGCCCAACATTGGTATCACCTAGGAGGAAGGATCCATTGGATCATGAGTGAACCCAACCCTTTTCCTAAAATTATTTTATCAAAAAAATAGGTCGTGTACTATATATCAAAATAGGTCATGTCCCATCAACAGGGTTGACACAAGTGGTAGGTGGCTTGTGTCGCTTATATAAGGTCTCGAGTTTGAACCTTATGAATACAGAACATTTGTATCACTTAGGAGGGAAGAATACTTGCTCTGCCTTCGATAGTGGGTGGGCCAAACCCCTTTCCTAAAATTTTTATATCAAAAAAACAACAGCGTCGTGTCATCTCAATGGCCTTTAAATTAGAGACATGCCTTAAATGATGATTCATGCTAAAAAAAAATGTCTCGAATATGATTATTTCCAAATGAAATATACATATGTCCATAAAACATAAATGATGTCGTTTGAAAAGATTTTTTTTTTTGTCTATAATATAGATAATGTAGAGAATTATAAATCACCATTTTAATTTTACTCATTTATTAATGATACATCATACTTATTGAGTATTGAAAAAAAAAACAAAAAACAAGACAAGACGAGTTTAGATAAGGACAATTTTAATTTTTTTTAAAAATTAAAATATATTTAATGAGTTAACTATAATTCATTAGTTTTAACTAGGCACTCTATCTCTCCAGTTATACTTATAAGAGCTTGATAATGCAGTTTAAGAAATACGTTAAAACTAGTTAAAAATAATAAGCATATCTAATTTTTTTTTTATTATCAAGCATACCCTTATGTGTGAGAGCAATAAGAGAGATCAATATAATAAATATAAGTATTATGAACCTTTAAGGAGGGATAAAAATAGAAAATTCTCATTAAATCTTCATATAACTCTTGTTAGACTCTAATAAAAAGGTCTAATAATTTAAATTTTAGGGTCTTATAAAAAGCCACTTCCATTATGAAATAAAAAATTATATATCACATACTCTAATATTCATCTTCCAGTCTGTGAGGAGTCACTCAACTTACGTGTCTAAAATCAAAACTTTGAGCCATAAAAAATACACAGTGGAAACCTCTCTGCTTTTTCTTGCCGCACAATCGACAATCGACAATTGCCAAGTCCGTCCTTCTTTTCTGTTTTTTAATACCAACTGCTAAGTCCTTTCGGGTACGCTAATATTTTGATTATTTTCACGCTTCTCAACTACTAAATAACCAATTTCATTTTCTATATTTGAAATTCAACATCATCATAAAAATAATATGCTTATTATTATAAAACTATGTCGGTGTAGTTTAGCCCGGGATATGTCAGCCATTACATAAAAGTACACCCATTCCTAACACCCATTATTAGATGGAACATGTATAAGATACTCCCTCCGATCTTAATTACAGGATTCCATTTGAGAGTTGTCATTGGTCTCAAATATAGGACATAATTCTAATTTTTGCTAATTTCTTCCATAAATACTTTATTGATACTTCCTTAACAATAATTAAACATAATAATAGTTTAATTATGCACCTATGTATTATGTGAATTTAAAGGGAGTGATGCTTTTTAAATAGCTATCGATTTATATTATCTTTTTTTAAGTGAAAAAATAATATAAGATTTAATAATTTTTTTCTTATGCTTTTTATTTGAGAAAAAAAATTATCATTGCACCTTATATTTAGCCCCCTAATCCAACGTGGCGATCTTCATGCGACCTTCATATAGAATTGTGAAAGGAAAAGTAAAAAATTAGTATAAATTGTTCACCTTGGCACTTTGCCTTAATTGGGAATCGAATTTAAATAAGGGCATTGCAGAAAAAATAAATATAATTAACTATTTTATTTATCATTATTAATCTCTCTAAATTAGGTAAAAATATATGTCTTATAATTAGGATCAAAAGGAGTATTTTCTTTCTTTCATTTATTTTTTTGGGTGAATTTTCTCTCATTTCATCCCCCTACATATGTGGGATCATCTCGAGGTTGGTTTTGTGGAAGAAGACTCTTGGGCGGCTCCTCGTGTCCCATGTATCATGACTAGTAGAAAAAGATGTTTTAATTTTTCAACCCCTTTTTTCCCCTGAATTTTCAGCCTAAGTTTCTCCTCCCAGTATTTTTTCGAACCTAATTGATTCCTTCTACATTCGCATTTAATTATGAAAGGGCCACGCACCTTCGTACCCACAGCACCAAAGAGAAAAAGACAACCATACCATGTCGCGCAAGTTAACCTTGGTCAACCCAATTCACGCTCGCGTCATTCATCAATATATATATATATACCCCTCTATCCTTAGTACCTCCTCTTCACATTTTCAGGTCATTCTTTAATTTGTTACTTCTTCATCTTCATTTTTTTTTCATGCCTTCCTTTGACAGACTTGAGATTACTGATTATTGTTGCATGACATTTATGGACAAGGCGACGCAGTATAGGCGTGTGTTTGAGCTCTTCGATGGTGACGGAGACGGGAGGATATCGGCAAAGGAACTGCAGCAATGTGTGGAGACGATAGGCGGGGCGTTGACGGAGGAGGAGGCGGAGGCGGCGGTGGAGTATTTGGACGCCGACGGAGATGGTCTGGTGGGGTTGGAGGACTTTGTGAGGTTTGTGGATGGAGGGGAAGAGGAAGAGAAAGTGGAAGACTTGAGAGAAACGTTTAAGATGTATGAGATGGAAGGAAGTGGGTGTATAACGCCAAAGAGTTTGAGCAAAATGCTTGGCAGATTAGGTGAATCCAGAAATGTAGATGAATGTCAAGTCATGATCTCTAGATTTGATCTCAATGGTGATGGCGTCCTCACTTTCGATGAGTTTAAGGTCATGATGTCGTGATTATTACCTTTGTTAGTTTCCTTCATTACACACACACATATCTGTATCGAGTGATTCATGAGCATACATTTTTTAGGTTACATATTTTACGTGGTTCACAGAACAATGTAAAAGTAGATCTCATACTGTTCCGGCTCTTAATATAAGATCACTTTGTATACTGATCTTATATATTAAGGACGGGGGAGTATCATTGAAGGGAGGTTTTTGATGTTATTAGGTTTTTCCCCTCCTTTTGTAATGGAGCGATTATAATTAGATAGATGTAATATATACTTGATTCTCTTCACCAGTTTGTCTTCCTGGCTGATCTATATATATGGGTCGCTCATTTATTTCTTATTTTCGTACGTACGTTACTGTTAACTTTTATTCACTGTACTATTGGGACTCGGTCATGCATTGGGAGTTTATATATATAAATGTTGACCCACCGTGCCTGTAACGCCATCCATTGCCAAACCATTTCATGCTAGCTTTGCATATTCAACGAAAAGGTCATGTCTCGATCATATATCAGAAAAATATACGAGGGGCTTGTTCTTGATTGGAGGGCTAATTTTGACACGGTAGGTTACACATATCACTGTTATTAACTAACTGACTAACATGAATCTCAACAATGAGAAGAAGGCCGTGCATTTGGGTTCCGAATTGACTTCCCACACGCCTTAATAGCATATTCTGGCCCAAACTCTCTGTTTGTTAGTATTACGTTAAACTTGAAGTTATTTTGGCTTCCAACTTTTTTTTTTTTGCTCAAAAGGTATTTATATTAATACTGATATTAAAAATTACATCAAAGCATGACAATTACACTAGACGAAAATAAATTGGAATAGACACTAAACAAAAACAACCATAACAAGAAGACTAACAAATACAACAAAAACAAACCAAATATAACAAAAGTTAATTACCACTAAAAATGTGGGAATAAAATAAAAATAATATCAAAGATTGCACCGACTTCTTGGACATCCAAGGTTAGAAGTGATATGAAAGAAGGTGTTGGTTGCAAAATCTACCCTATAGGGCACACCTTCTTATAAGAATAAGCTGCAAATTGATTAGCTACATAATTGCCCCGTCTTAGAGTACAGGACAGAGAGAAACTCAACCTCAGAATAAAGAAGACAAGTGATGTCCTGAATAATACTTTTGCTCCTCCATTGAAGCAAATCTGGTGACGTCAACCAACCACCGAACAAATTTTGGCTAACACTAACGAATTGGATTTGCCACCATTGAACAAACCTAACCATGATCCTCTCAAAAATAAAACACATAGCAGTAGCAGTAGCAAATGTCGATAAAACCCTTCCCCCAAAATCGCAAATCCAAGTCACAATAGAAAGCACCACCATAAATACCCAAAACCACAACAAGAACAACAGTAGAAACACACATACATAAAACCACAAAAGCATAAGAAAAAGATGGACATCCCCTCCGTCGGAGACCACTGGCAAGGGAGATGCCATGACAGTAACTCCCACCGCCTCAAGACAAATCTGGAGAGGGAAAGGAAAAACTCGCCCTAGAGACGAGAGAGGACCACAGCAGCACACAGAAATCAGAGGGACGCCACAGCTGGAGTGACGGTGAGGATGGAGACCAGAGGAGAGACGACGCCGGTGAAGGAAGAAGGTCACCGCTGTGAATCTATATTCCGAACTAAAACCCACCTGCTCCAGGCTTCCTGAGCTCTGATCTGCTTTTCTACCATGGTTGTGGTTCATGAGGAGGCTCGCCGGTGGCAAGGACGCCGCTGGCGAGATAGAAACCCTAATGGGGGTGGAGACGAGAGAGAGCCTTGAGCGGTCTTTTTTTTCGGAGAGAAAGCGTCTGGTTTTGGTTGACACTATTTTGGCTTCCAGCTGACTTTAAAGTTGAAGCTACTTTTTCTTATTTATATGATGTGTCACGGTGCATTATTCAAACATGTATTAATTTTTTTTAAAAAATCTCAAATTCAGGGGCACTTGCCCCCCTTCTCTACAACGTGGGTCCGCCCATGCTTGCTGGTAACTTTCACCCAATTTTGGTGACCCTTGACTTCAGCAAGCTTAGTGTGAGGACCATTGTAATACCATATCTGTAGGACAAAAAAAATATTACTTTATGGAAGAATAAAGTTTCACATGCCAAATGACAATTTCAAAACATTTATCAATTTATTTCTACCTTCTCTCTGCTTTTAGACCATTGAATAGGGCGTTTATATCCTCCAGGAAGAGAAACCAAGCATGTGGGAGCACTACTAGAAAAATCGTAAATTGCGACGGAAAAAAATCTGTCGCAAATTCCCTATTTTTTGCGACGGAAAAAAAAATCTGTCGCAAAAATTTTTTTTTTGCGACGGACGAGCATGGTCCGTCGCAAATTTGTGACGGACCCAGGTGTCCATCGCAAGGTTTGCGACGGACGGCCTGTCCGTCGCAAATGTCGGCAACTCTGCCGACATTTTGCGACGGACGGACCCCGTCCGTCGCAAATTTTGGGACGGACGGGGTGTCCGTCGCAAATTTGCGACGGAAAATTTTTCCGTCGCAAATCGCGTCTTAAACCCCCCCGAACTTTCATTCTCCATTTTCTCTTTGAGCTGCCATCTGTTTCTCTCTTCTTCTCCAGTCGACTCTTGGTGCTCCGGTCAAAAACTTTCCGGCGTCATCCCTCTCCTCCGGCCAATCACTTTCCGGCGTCATTCCCTTCCATTCCGACCGATCAGTTTGTCAAGTCATCTCCTTCTCCTCTCCTTAGGCACTTCTATTCCATGTAAGTTACCTCTCCTCTTCCCTTTTTTTTTTTACTACAGTATATATATATAGATTTGAGTATCAGATGTATTTATGATAAAATGATGGTGTGTGATAATATTTTTTTATTTCTTGAATGTTGATTAAATTATTAGTTATTGATTCTTCATTACGGATTTGTGACCATTTGTGAGAATATTAATGCTGCATTATTTGTTTATACTTCGCTATTGTATAGTTGAAAAATTGTGTATATTGAAAAATAGAATTATGTTGAAAAATAGGATTATGTTGAAATGTTAAGAATGAAATGTTAAGAAATGATGCTTAGAGATACGAGAATTAATTACTTAATATAAAGTTGGTGGGAGGTGTGACTTAAAGGATTTATGAAATTTTTATGTTTTAGAAAAATTAATGATATTAACTAGTTCATGAAATCTGTAAAATAATGAATGTTAAAATTTTTTAACAAAAATTGTCTCATTGAAATTTGGTAATATAAAATATTATATTTAACTAGTTATACAATAAACAATGATATTTAGGGATAAGAGAATTAATTAATTAATTAAAAATAGGAAGAAGTTGTGAGTTTAAGGAATAATGAAATTTATATGTTTTATAAAAGTTAGTTAAATTAATTGGTTGAGTTAATGTCTTATAAAAATTACTATTGTGTTTTTAAAAAAAACATGTTTTATTTGAAAAAAACAAATTTGTTGCAGATTATATAACCTTGATTAAGTCTTAAATATTATAAATGTTAAATAATCTCTTTAACTTAGCCCATATATCTTATAGATTTCTGGCATCGAATTACATGTTAATTATGTTGGTAACTAGTATCATCTCAAACCAAATATTTCGTAACTTCAATCTGCCTTACGACTGTTGGACAGAGATTCCTCAGGATAATCGGGATGCTTGGTTCAATGAGTTCTTGGTAAGTTATGTGTTTTAATTTATGGTTATTAATTTCTTATTCAAATTTGCACCACTGATTGTTTGTCATTGATTTTCAGCGTAAGTTTAATACGTTGCCTAAACATCATGAAGACCTTAAATCGACTTATAACTTCAAGGTGGAAAATGGTTGAATGAGAGGTTCTTTAAATTGAGAAGAGGTAGAGGTAGGAAAGATTGGATTCAACTTGAGGTTGCGACCAATTACTTCAACATTGGGCGTCAGATGAGAAATTTCAAATTAAAAGTCGAAGAATAAGCAAAATAGGGCCAAAATGGAAGGACCTTCCTATCTTGTGTGCATTTCACTGAGTGAGCATAAACGAAAAATTGTGAGTACACGTTATTTTGTGTTTAACTATTCAATATTTTGTTCTTTGAAACAATTATTTAACGGTCATCATTTGTGTTTGCAGGCACTGTTTGAGGATGTTGCTCCAGAAGATGTTGACTGGATTGCCTTTGAGCGTACCCATTCCCAGATCGAAGGGAGTGAGCGCGTTGGATTAACGCCAAGGCGCGGCAAGTAGCGGTGAAATATTATATTGCATTCTTTGTTTCAGACATCAACATATATTTATTTCATTTCACATGGCTTATCTACGATGTATTTTTTGCTTCTAGGACAATTATAAGAGGCGACGGAGGAGAGAGACTCGCGAGTGCGAGCGACCCCACATCCTCTCGGTCGATAACGAGAGTCTATTCATTCAGTGCAGTGGAATGAACAACAAAGGCAGAATCTTCGGTACGGTGCCTCTGCCGGCCGATTTAAGCAAACGAAGCACTCCTCATCCGACCATGAAGGTGTTTCGCAGTAAACGTAATACATTTGATATTGATTGTTACATTTTCATTCCCTATTCTATTTGAATAAAGTACAAAAATAAACGTAGTTCCTTATTTTTTGCGAGATGGGATGAAGAAGATGAAGGCGTTGGTCCAAGCGCGAGCGAGGGAGCTGCATGAGACACGCGAGATTGTCGGGCGGATGCAAGGGCGACAGAGGAGGCTGCATGAGACACGCGAGATGGTAAGGCGGATGCAACTTCAACTTATGTCCCTAATGAAAAACTGCTCTTTAGACTACTTTTTAGTACATGTTATTCAGGATAATATTATTTATATTTGTTTTCTCTATGTAAAACTACTTATGCTTGATACTTCGAGACTATATATATATATATATTTATTTATTTATTTATTTATTTTTGGATTAAAGTTAGTTCTAATTAGAAAAAAAATTATTTTAAAAAAAATTATTATTTTTTCAAAAAATTAATTTTAATTTTTTTAAAATAAAGAAATAAATTTGCGACGGATTTTTAGTCCGTCGCAATTTGCGACGGATTTTTTTAATCTGTCGCAAATCGCGACGGAGTTTATTAATCCGTCGCAATTGCGACAAGGATTTTTGCGACGGACAAAAGCCATCGCAAAACGCGTTTTGCGACGGAAAAGCCCATTTTTGCGACGGATTTTTTCCGTCGCAAAAACTGATTTTTTTTGTAGTGGAGGTTCTTTAGGATAGTGCATCTCTCGATGTTCATAGTACATAGTGCTTCGAAGACTCTTGATTGCAATCAAGGCTTGGACGCCGGGAAGACGTTTTGCACGACGAGATCGCCTGAGATCGTCAATCGTCGGTCTCCTCGATCACCGTCGACCATGGTCAAGATCGCCGTCGTCGCCTCCGTTCTCGGATTTGAGGTAAAATAGAATGAAGCAAGGGAGTGTGTTGGGGCTTTGGCCTTTTGGTGGAGTTCTGGAGGTAAGTTGCGTTGGGCTAGGTGGTTTGGTATAAAAGTTATGGTACTTGAGTGTATAACTTCACACTCGAGTGTGATGGTATAATATATTTTTTTTAAAAAAATCAATTTAAATTAAAAAGTATTATTAAAATTTTTATTAATTTTTAAATATTTTAATAATATCTAATATATTAAGGGTAAAAGATTTCTCCAGTCACTGGAGATAGAGTTATCTTCAGTGACCCCAAAACTACGTCGTTTTGGATTAATGAAGGGTGTTTATGTAATTTTGTTTATTTTTTAATCATATAAATTTTACCGAAACACCCTTCATTAATTCACCTAAAATTACTAACACACACTTCATTAATTCAAAATGATGTAGTCTTAGGGTCACTGGAAATAACTCTATCTCCAGTGACCGGAGAAATACTTTTCCCATATATTAATAAATAATACTTCTATTTCATTTTTTAGTTTATTAGAATATCTTTTTTAATAAGAATAAGAATATAATATTATTTATTTAATATTTAATATATTTATATTTCGAGTGTGATAACGACACACTCGAGTGTGATAGGCACTGGGATATGTGGCTATCAGTTATCACACTCGACTGTGCTAATGAAGGTGTGATGAGGGTTAGAACGTGTCACAATGTTATGTTCAATTGAGTGTGATAACTTCACGTTGGAGTGTAAACTTGAGTATGACGTTATCACACTTGAGTATGCACATCATTGACAATTGTTTCAAGCATTTTTTCTTAGAGATTTCTGCGCTGGCACTTGAGTATGTATAATTTCACTCGAGTGTGACACATCACCCTCTATTTAGCTCTGTTTCAACTTAATTGAACAGGGGATAGGGGAGGAACAAAAAACTATGTATATAACTTTAACAACTTTAAATTAAAGGCAACAAAGGATAGATATTGTTTGTTGTTTATCAATTGCAATCACACAGGTTGCGTTGACAAAATTATAAATATATGTGGGAACAAAAATAACCCACTCAATTTTCTTTGAATCAAATAGGCCTAATTAGTTTTCATTTCGGAAGACGATGTATAGAATTGAATTTTGACTTTTGGGATTTTTTTAGAATGATTGTAATGCAAATTTGTGTTTTCACTTGTATAAGCTACAAGTGATGAGATCTATAATCTCACAAGCAGCAAAGCTAAAATGAAATTTCATAATTCAGATTATTGAATTGCAAGATGCATGGGGTATTCAACCTGTGTTAAAATCAATGAAGGATGGAGAAGATAGATATTAGAAGCTCAAAGAGCCAGATGAAGGAGGTTATCGTTCCCACCATTATCGTTACTGAAGGAGGGCATCGTCACAGTCATCGCGGGGATCAAAGATGGAGGCCTCCACATGAGTTAGCCTTTAGCATTAGCGCTATCAACTTGTCGGTGTCGTTCTCAACCCTTGTAGAGGTGTGCCGATGGTGGTGGTACGGGGTCCATTGACGAGGAAGGAGGAAAAAGGGAAGGGAAGGAAGAAGAAGATGAGGTGGTGGTGCGGGTCCACATGTGAACTCCAACGTGGCTCTGACATGTCAACTTATCCTATGTGGCTGATGTCTATTAGTCTCACTGTTAGCTGAGGGCAACATTGCTACGTTTACGAACTTTCAGGGCGACATTGAGACAAAAAAAACTTTCAGGGCAACATTGCTTCTAGGCGTGTACTTTCGGGGTAAAATTGCTACTTAACCCCTATGAAAAAAAAGCCTCCATTTTGTTTCTCTATTATTATTTTTTTTATATTTTTCCTTTTCCACGATTAATCTAATCCAGAGATTTATTCTAGTTGGGACAATTTTCCTACACATTCTCTTTTAAATGATAAATCTTGCAGTTTTATTGAGTTTTCTAGGGGACCTGTTCAGCAAATCTTCTCTGTTGACCAGTTTAATTGTTGAATAAGGATGCCCATGGTTATAGAGATCCATTTATGCAAAGTTTGTTTTGCTATTTTTAATATTATTTGAAATCATGTTACTCTTTTTTTCTTCAATTTTTTTTAAATCAAATTTTGCTCGACTTTTCTCGAAGAGAAGTAAAGAAGTGTAAAGAGCAGAAGAGAATACAACTTCCTATATCCATGGCATGTGAGGTAATAAACTGAAAAAAAAAAAAAATTATGGTTCAGTTTATTGAATACCCATACCAATGTTCCTATTTATGTAACTTTCTTCAACTGAAATCTCATCAAATAAAATAAAAAAAAAAAATTGCCTTGTATGAGCATGTCAAATGATACCCTGCTTATTTGGGTTTTCTCACATCAACCATAGCTTGATGGCTCATACTCTTGATTTGTTATCTGTATGGCATGTTTGCATTTTGCAGGTTCCCAATGAATGATATCATCTCTTTGACCCCACACATTTCAGTTCCATTCAATCATTTGTGACTGTTCCTTTAAAACACATGGAATGTTGGTCCACATTGTCAGCAAAATGTGTCCGCTACACTTGATGCTGTCAAACTGATTACTGAATTAATTATTCATAAATTTTACCTGTAGAAGTTTACTTTTAAAAATATTAGACTCATTGACCAGTCCTCTTAGCCCACAAACTTGATCATGCGCCATTTTATAACTGCTCTGCAGTCAGCCAAAAAGACCTATAGTAAGTAGAAAACTGCCTTGTTTGTTACGTATTCTAATCAGTTTCAATATGCTAAATACTCCTCGGATCTTTAATACAAGACACATTTGGGGAGTTAATATTGGTCCTAAAAATAAGATAAAGTTTTCATATTGGTCAACATTTTACTAATTTACTCTTATTGACGCTCTCTCAACAAAATTAGGGATGAAAAGGAATGAATGAACAAAAGAAGATGACTAAGATGTTTTAGAAAATACACCTTATATTAACTAACTTAACTAATATCCTTAAAATAATCAAATCAGAAAAATATGTCTTATATTAAGGACCCGAGGAAGTACATGCACAACAACATGAGCACATATTTAATTAAGAAGGCCAAGAGATTGGACCAAAGGTATATTGGATTTAGTTTCCAGAACAGAAACTAGGATCACTGCTTTGCTAGTGCTTTAACCAGAGGCTTGCAAGAACTTTCAGACATTAACATGTGATCTTCTTCTGCTAGTTCCTCGATCAATATGGTTAGCTTCTCCACAACTTCCCCTGCACTTGGCCTCATACTATAATCTTCCTCCACGCAAGCCCTAGCAATATTCGCCACTGTTACTGCTGCATCCAATGAATAGTTCTCACCCAATGCCTTGTCCATCCACCCTCTAAGTTCTTCCTCATTTCCTAACTCCAAAACAGACTTTATTTTATCAGTGAGCCAAACACTTCCTTCTCCCTTCTCATTGGGTCTGCTTATAGGTGTCTGACCAGACAAAATCTCCAGCATAACCACCCCATAAGCAAAAATATCAGTACTTGGAGAAATCACACCTTGGTGTACATATTCTGGTGCCAGATAACCAAGATTCCAAGAAGCAGGGTTGGTTGAATAGAACTTTGGATCCTCTGTGTCGTTCTCGACACAACTTGCCATCCCAAAATTCCCAATCTTGGCACCAAATTCTTCATCCAGAAATATGTTCCTGCTCTTTATGTTTCTATGGACATAGCTTGGCTTCATGACGTGGTGCATATATTGCAGGGCCATGGCCACGTCGAGGCAGATTGTGAGCCTCTGACTCCATGTGAGAAAGCAATAGCAGGATGATATGAACTCGTTCTTTATGGCTAAACCACCATGAAGCCAGTCTTTTAAAGACCCGTTTTTTGCGTACTCGAAAACCAGATATGACTCTGGACCTTCTGTTAAACACGTTCCAAGCATCCTGAGAATGTTGGGGTGATGGTGGATTGAGTTGTGGAAGAGCCCAATATCGATTTTCAACACTGTATCAGTGTGTGTTTGTTTGATTGCCATGTTCTTCCCTTCTAAACGGCCATGAAATACAGATCCTTCAATGAGATTACTTGAACTGAAATCATCCGTTGCTTTTATGAGATGTTCAATACTGTATGTCTCAAGCTGCATCTTACGAGGTGTTGTGTCGATGATTTTCCCATACTGTGATCCCTCGAACGAAACTTTCTTCTCGCTGGTGGTTCTTACGCTTATATTAAGATGTTGCAGCTCCAAATTGTTTCTTTTGGCTGATGATGATTTCTCTTTCTTCTCGTTCCTCAATCGAACCACAACAAAAGCTGCTAGAAAAGCAAACAAAATTCCAATTGCGACCCCAGCTAGGCCAATGTACAATTCAACCTTCCACATTTTAGGCTTCCTGTGTGGTGATGGTTTAATTACTGTAATGTTGCTTGATCGATTACCTGAACCAGGTTCTTTGGGTTTAGCCAGAGAACCAAGAACAGGCTTACCAATGCGTGGGATCAGAAGAGAGGTAAAGGGTGTGAGCCTCTCTGGTTTAAAATCTTTGGAGAACAAGTTATTTGCGGAGGTTATTGCTTCAGCTGTAGTGTTAAACTTTGATGCCAAATTGTGAACTGTATCGCCCTCTAGCACAGGGTAAGAAATCAGAAGCTTCGGCTCTGGAGAAATTTTTGGTGATAAGGGACATGCACATCTCAGAGGAATCAGCAATCTGATGTCATCATCGAGATCCCAAGGTGACACACCTGGATTCTTATCACTAATAGCCATGCAGGTTGTTAAACCTTCAAGCGATTGAGCAATACCACAAAAGTTCTCACCTTTAATGGTAGTTTTGGTTATTTCAGCGCCAAAGAAGCCACCTTTGCATTTGCAGTCTATTGGTATTAGTAAAGGTTGGTCATGAAGAAGAAACTCTGTTTCTGCAGAAAACCCATTTGCATCTGCAATCACATAAGGATTGAACCCCAAGTAAAAGCTCAAGTTGAAGAGAGATGAGTAGTATGAATTTGTGAAGAAAACTGCAAATGTTCCACATTGTGATTCATTTTTACTGCAACTGTAGCCAGAAACATCTGGGGATGTTGTGTTGCAACTGATAAGCTCTTCTCCAAGCGAAATGACAAAGAGGCAGAAGAACAAAAAGGCTAAAGCTCTCAGGTGGAGAAGAAGCTTAATGATCATTTCTGCTATTATGCTCAGGACCACTCACTTCAGCTCTAAACGTGGAATGGCCTATAAAATACTATAAAAGCCTTCGTCTCTCTCAGTCACTCACTCTTGGATCTATACAAAAGCTGAGTAAGCAACAACATTACAGATTTTTCTTCTTGTTTTTTTTCTTTCTTTCAAATCTGTACAGAGACAGGGTTCTTGGGGATCTCAAAGTTTAATTTGACTCTGATTCCTTCAACAACAGCTATGAAGGCATGTATCCCAAATCCCTAGATTTGTTTGTCAGTGTTTATAGGCAGCAAACACTCATAACTACTTCAGAGGCTCCTCGTGCTTCAAACCTGCCTTTATATTCGTCTACCTGTACATGTGAGGATGCCCGGCCATTATTTGCTTATCACATTTATGATTTTTTTTCTTCCTTTTAATTTGTTTAAAGAAGCTTTCGAATGATTTTAAATTTAACTAGAGGTGTATATAGTGAGAGTCCATCCTAATAATAATCCATTTATAACTCACATTTTATCTTAGCCAACCGTTTTTCATGATATTAAACATCTAGAAGTTATCGTTCGCGTGTGTATGTGTGTTTTACAGTCATTTTCAACTTTGTCGCATCATGTAATCCTGAAATTTTTACCTGACAAGCTTGTGCATAGATTCTTCCTGCTTTTTGCTAAATTTAAAATCTAAGTTCCTTTCAGATCAGGAGATTGATTCATTTAATAAGGGGGTGCACGCAAGCCATCAAGAATATTTAAAGCTGCTTAGTTTTTTTAAGCAATTTATTAGTGAGAAGGCCAGATGGGGATTAGAGGGCCTACAAGGAAAACAGGACGAAAGATGTAATTGTGCGAGCATATAGCTTGTGACAAAGCATATTTGTAGTACAAAGTGAAAATATTTTATATTTCTCGGGATATTTGAGGCATTATTAGGGTTAAAATCTCCAGATATCTTAAAATAACCCAGTATACTAATGTATGTCTGAGTTAGCAACAGATTATGAACAACATAGAATAGAACAACAACGTTTACAGCAAGGGTTAAAAATAAGATGCAACATTATTGATCCCCATGCTTCCTGGTTTCGCATTGAAGATAAGAATCTTCATTATTTTCATGCTCCGATCAAGTGTCCAATCTGCATTTCCATCAATGCAAAAGAAGCCTACGAGGAAAGCACCAGCCAATAGGGCTCCAAGTACACAGACAAAACTTTACAAATGAAAGCCAAAGATCTGGCTTGACTTTCATAGGAAGAAAGATGAATGCTGCAGACGAGAGAATATAATGATTGAAAAAACTGTGCAAATAGAAATGATGAAAGAGGAGAAAGTATGGGTTCCAAAAGCAGACAAATAGAAGAATGAACGGTGCATATATACATCACTACTTTTTAAAAATAGTTTTTAAATTTTGAGTAACATATTACGACAATAAGTGCTAGGAGGACGTTACCGGTAACATTTCAACATTCTGGTCTTTGGAAATTGACTACCCACATCGCCCATGCCAGCTCCTATAGCCTTTTCTGTGTAAGCATATCGCTTGCTTGCTGGCTCATCTTTTTCTTTTTATGCATCATTGCTATTGTTAGATGTCAATATAGCTAGCTGCCTAGCTGTACATGAGAACAAAGTTATATGAATGGTGAAGGTTCATTTTCTTATCATAAATTATGGAGTACTTCTTTTCATTGGGGTTTCCATAAAATGGTGTTTGTAGTGGGTATGGGGAATTGTTTTTCAAGAATGAATTAGGTTAAAGACATTGAACAGATAAAGAAGGTGATAATATATGAGTTGACATTTGAACCAATAAATTGAGATTTCTGAATCAGAAATGTCATTGCGCCTGGCGCTACGAGATTGCTGTACGTGTCAACACTCGGCGGAGATCTGGAGGATTACTTAGCCCTAATCCACAGAACCATGATTTCTGTAACTTCATGTCTCTATGCTTCACTTGGGTTCAGGAGATAAAACCAAATTTCATGTGGTTTCCTTTTTTTTTTTTTTTTAATGTCAAGAACGTACACAAGGGGAAGAAAAGTTGTGGGTTTTGATTAGTTAATCAGATGGGGAGGAACAAGTTTTCATTAAAAGAAAACATTTTTCCAAGTGACTGTCATCATATCGATTTCAGACAGTTCAGTGGAATCTCATTGCTCTCTCTCTCTGATCTCTCACCAATTTTTTTTCCCACGACCTATCATTATTAATGCTGTTCAGGTGCTAATGTTACAGACAATATCGCTTATTACAATAAGGATGATATGAGAATGAAGATTATCGTCATCATTATATTCGCTGAAAGTGATGATAGTGTCTCTTTTCGTCTGCTCATTAACAACAGGCACTCGTTTGAACCAAAAAGCAACTCAGAAAGAAAACCCGTACATTGTATGTTAAAAAGGAGAGTAAAACGGAACCACCCAATTATCAAGACTGAATTGTTATCAGAGAACGATAATATAAAAAATTAACTTAGTTTTTCTTATTCTAATCTATGGTATCCTTCGTTAGGCATGGTGAATGCAGTGAACAAAAGCATCTTTATACAGAGTATTTAGTAGTTCTACACCAATTTTGAATGCCAATCGTTTCACTTTAGAGCGACTTCGAAGCAAAAAGGCAACTTTTGAGCTGAAAGCTTGATTTTTTTATAGGATCCAAACAATGGTGGTGGAAAAAACATAAGGCGTGTCCGTGCACGTGAGAAAACATGCCAGCCACTGTTCTTTGTGCACAGAATATTAAGCTATTTTTGAAACATGGTCAGCCATGCCTTACCCCAATTCCAATACACTTTTCAAGTCCTCTGTTTCTCAAAGTAAAATGGTGCCACCATAATTAACTTTTTGGAGGATAGTTTTTAAAATTTAGAAGGTAAGTATGTAGGAGAAATTTTATCATGATTGGCTTATGGAAAAAGGGTGCGACGGGCAAATAAAGTGGCGCATTCGGTTTAAGAGAATGAGTTGCCACAAAAATTAGCACAAAGGAAACATATAGACCTTTCAAGAGATTCGTGTATGTTGGTCAAGGCGTTGGGGGAGGCATCCTAAGAATCTAGGAAGCAGTGGAAACGCTGGTAAAGGTGGAGGCATGTGTACTCTCTGTCTAGTATGCCTTGTGGATTGGGCTCCAAGCTCCCTGCCATTGGATTGTGGGTGAGCTCAATAATGATTAGTGAATTAATAAAAATATTTTGTGAAATATGTTGTATATTATTATCATTATTCTCACAAATTTTTTTAATTAAATTTAGCTAATAATGTTTTACAATTTATATATCAAATTATTAATGTACAAAATATTAAATAATTAGTCATCTATCTTATGATTTATAATAAATTCACTAATTAGTATTATATCTTGAGGTTTATTAAAAAAATTAAATATTTTAATTCTTAATTAAAATTATTATTTATTATTTATAATTAAGTAGAATTATTATTTATAATTTTAAATTTAAATTTATTTTTTAAAAAAAAAAAATTGACGCCACAGGCGTCAATTATATTGACGTTGAAGGTGTCAATTAATCCTCTTTGACGCAGTGGCGTCAAAGAGACAGATGTCACTAGTGGCGTTTGTCAGTCTGACGCCACTAGTGGCGTCGTACCTTCTAACGCCACTGAGTGGTGGCGTCAAAAGGTACGACGCCATTAATGGCGTCAGCTTTACTTTGGTAAATAGTTTTAAAAGTGCTCCAGATTAGTAGGTGACGTCAGAAGGTACGACGCCACTAATGCCGTCAGTTTTAAAAGTGCTCCATATTGGTATAAATTTTTTAGAAAATTATTATTTTAGTAGATTTCCCTAAAAAGTACACATCTTTTACTCTTTTGTCATCCGTTTTGCTTATCAATTGCTCTAACGATCAGTTTGGCTGTTTTCCACAACTCATGTTACTGATTGACTTGCAGATTTTGACATGTCTGATGCTCAGCTGGAGGATGCTTTTATCATAACTTGCTCCACGATTAGCCGCGCTCAGAATTGAACTGTGTCCTTGCCATATGAGTGAAGGTTGCTTTTGGAAAGTCTATTTTGTACTTTTGCATTCTAGACTTAATAAACAAGATGCAGAGGCTTTGTCTACTCCTCAGGTAAATTTCTATGGGTATTTTCTGCTCCATTTATGTCGCCCTTTCCGATGCCATACCTGACAACCTGTTGAAAGACGCCATTAGTGAAGTCAATTTAAGATGCAGTTGTGAGGTGTTTGTTCTCATTTAGTTACTTAGACCATTGAGGCCAGAATGAATGTTGTGGTGGATTTATTTGATAATATGGTCATTATCTGTCCGTAGGATTTTAATGAGAAATTATGTTACTTTAATTTGGCTGTATAAGAGAATAGGACCGGGAATTGCTAAGCCTTGGAACAGTCTTATAAAGTGCTAATAATTGATTTAGATAATGAAACATGAGTGAGTTAGAAATTTATACTAGTGTTTCAACAGTTCTTTTAGTTATGGTACTTAGTGCTCAGCTTTGTCAGACTTCAACTAGGTCATTCGAGTGCGAGTCAAAGTCCTCCTTGGTTTAGCATCACATCTTTCTTGAATTACGGGATTCTACAATTTTAGAATATTTTTTTTATAGGATCCAAGCAATGGTGGTGAAAACATGGCACGTGAGAACACATGCCAGCCACTGTTCTTTGTGAACAGAAAATTAAGCTAAATTTGAAACTTGGTCAGCCATGAGCCATGCCTTACCGCAATTCCAAATTTCCAATACACTTTTCAAGTCCCCTGTTTCTCAAAGTAAAATGGTGCCACCATGCATAATGGTTTAAAAGATAATCGACAGGGGAAAATAAAGTGGCTGGCATTCGGTTTAAGAGAATGAGTTGCCACAAAAATGAGCACAAGGGAAAAACATAGACCATTCAAGAGATTCGTGTATGTCGGTGCACATGTCAGTGCATGCTATCCAGACAAGCGGTGTTGGTGCATTAGAAACAAATCCAAACCAGAAATTGACAATCTCAAGGAAAATTAATCACCTTTAGATTATTCACTCCGGTTAAATATAGATGGTGGTGGTGACAATAATTGTCAAATCCAATTACAAACAAGAATTCAACTGGTCATCAAATTGTAAAATACGCCTTTATATACTTCATAGGGCGTACAGTGGATGTAGTAACACAAACAATCACTTTCTCGTTTATTTAACACGTCAAAATGTTAGTACATTGAACAGTTTGGAGGATAAACTCTAAATGCAAAGGTGTGTTAAGGGAAACTCAACTTGTAATCAGCAATCTTTCCTGTGTTTTATCAACTTGTTGGCTGGGCTTTCTCGACACTCTTCCTCAACAAGGATATTACTTGAGCTGGCTCAGGGGCTCCAAATACCGAGCTTCCTGCAACAATGCAGTTTGCACCTGCAGATGCAGCTGTATCAATGGTTGAAGGCCCTAGTCCCCCATCAACCTGCAATTGAATATGAACATGTTCAGAACCTCAGATTCCTTCAGTGATATCACCACTTGTGTGCATGAACTTGCAAACAGAGAGATTTCGTGCTCAAGAATACAAGAACTGGCAAGATTGAAGGATACACAAAGGAAAATATCATGAGAAACCTCAAAGGATAAGGTAAAGGTCATTAGGTAATAGAATAGAGGGAAGGAAAAGTAACCAAGAGTAAGAGCTCAAAAGTGCTTTCAGAGTCATAAAAGAACAAGTGAGACATAACAAAGCATAAAATGTGAGAGATGAAACGAGTTCAAGAATTAATTGAGCCCAAAAAACCTTATAATCTGTTATAAATCAATTTGATGGAAAAGTGAGTTACGGCCAAAAAACAAACAGGCTGAAATACCTCAATGTTAAGTGATGGATACTTCTGCCTTAGCAGCCGTACCTGGTCTCAGAAATAAAACAATTAGCCAAAAAGTAAGTGCAAGTTAGTTAATAAACAACAATTATCAGTCAGAACTAACTTAACATATAGGGTGAAGTATTTATACCTTATCCATCATCTCAGGCATAAATTTCTGTCCTCCAAATCCAGGTTCCACAGTCATCACAAGGACCAATTCTACAGGATTTTCTGCTTCAACCTGTGAACTGAATATTGATTAAAAAACAAAAACAAGCATCCTACACAGAATAAAATCTAGCCAGACATTGTATCTACCCTCAACTTCAAGGCTACCCATTATTCAAACGAGGGGCAGGACACACTCAAATCATACTTACCACTGTAAACATGAAATCCAGCAATATAATCATATGATCAAACGAGAACAAAAAAAAGAAGGAAATCATACCAAAGGATAAATCTCTTCAACTGGTGTTCCAGGCCTTAATGCTACACCAGGCATCATGCCCCCTGATTTTATTCTCTGGACAAGTTCTGGCCAGTTATCTGTCCACAATAACAGCTTTTGAGCATGCAGAGAAGAAAATAATTTAACAAGGAGTAGGAACCTTTAGATGTAGCAAAATGAAATGTCAAGAAAACAAGGTATAAGGAGTAGCAACCTTTAGATGTCTCAATATGAAATGTAAAACCAGAAGCACCAGCCTTTCTCATAGGTTCAACATAATCAAGGGGATTTGTGACCATCAGGTGGCAGTCAAGGTATGCCCTGTATTAGTTCAAAGCAAATTATTAAAAGACAGGGAATCTTAACAAGAGGTAAAATATCCACTGTACAAAACTTAGATCAGCAAAGCAGCAATGATATTACTTTGTGTGCTTTCGTAAGCTTTCAATGACTGGAACACCAATGGTTAGATTGGGGACAAAGTGCCTGCATGCAGGAGAGGAAGAAGGGGGAAAGCCGGAAGAGTCAAATTAACTACAATGAAAGTAAACTCGACAAATATAAAATAAAGTTCATGACATGCTCCTCATTCATCCTTGGGTACCAAGAGAAGTCGATAGGAGTAGTTTCCTTTTGCATTAAACTAATAGAAAGTACAAATTAAAATATAAACATAAACTTATTTTCAAGATAGTGATTAGTGAGCAATGGCCATGATAAAGTACTGCAATTGCAAATGCCTAACAACATCCCTATTGGAAATGAGTCTATTGACTATATAGTATGAATTCTGATTTGAATGAGAATTAATGACATAAGATTATGCTGGAAACCGCAAAAAATTGTACTGTCATCAACAAGACAACATTTCCTTTTCTTCAATTTTTACTCCTTTCAATGAAAAGTAACTCCAATCATAATTTTATAGATACAAAACTCAAGACCTCCCTCATGAACATTACAACGTGATGTCATGGGCAAGCACATATATACTTTACCACTTAGCTGAGAAAACTTGAACTTTAATCAAACAGAATAAGCACAAATGGTAATTAGTATAGGACCCTGGATTCAACAAGAAGAAAAAGAAAGACAATGTTTTCTACTCAAAGCATAAATAACATAACAGTAAAAGGAAGTAGATGTTACAGTCAACAATAACAAGGAAAAAGCACAATGATAATGTGGTGTGAGCAAACACGGGCACCTACCCATCCTGCAAATGAACCAAAATGAGAAAAAGGGAAGTATCAGGAATAATGATTGCCAGTGAAGTATATGATATGCAAACACATAAATACTTAGGCAATGACAGACCACGCACAAATTTATTCATCCTTTGTTAACTGAACCAATTTATCCACATAAGTACAGCAGGGTCGCTGCAAACTAGTCAATGAACCACATTAGAAATTTAGCTAGCGCCGGCTCCTCCTCGAGTAGATTTTTCCAAGCTGGATTTTTTGTGGTACTAGATTTTGAATGAAAAGACGAGAATTGATGCACTGTGAAAGGAATCCCCCCCTCCCCTTTTAATTGGATCGAAATTCAGGCCATCAGCAAATTATTTTCCTTGTCTACAAATATTTCCACCCTTCCATGGAAATTGCATTAACAATCGCAGCATCGACACTATTAGGCGAAGAATACAATATATTATATATGAATAAAGTAAAATCTTTCTATTGCTTCAATATGTTTCTGATAGAAAGCCTGACTCGAAACATGCAATAAATCCTAGCTCTTGGATGAACTAAAGTTAAGAGAAAATAAACCAGGACATGGAGAGAAATGAAAAAGGAAGCAGTTGAAGCTGAGAAAGCATACCATAATATCCATGTGAAGCCAATCGGCGCCATCGTTGAGCATGCGAGCAGCCTCCGAAGCTAAATTAGCGAAGTCCGATGATAGCATGGAGGGTGCTATTTTCGGTGTCACTCCCATGATTGTGCTGCTATTAGATTTCGTAATTTCCACGAGTTCTGGATTAAAGATCGGACACAGCGCGATGAAGCAGCGTTAGGTTGGATTCTTCTGGCGGGTAGGTGAAACGGGGAGGCACGGCGCGCACAATGACACAACAGAAAAAGCTTCCATTTTTAGTTTTACAACTTGCATATGGACGGCCGGACCGGGTTGACTGAGGAATAGGATTCAAACGACGTCGTTTAAGCTTTGGGTTTCTAAAAACTCAGCTTAGATGGGCCGAATGAAAAGGGTAAGCATTTGTAGTCCACTAACGATGACTAGTTCGTAGTCCAGAAACTTGAGTCTAAAATAGACTTGCTATTGTTCATAGTCCAAGAAATAACTTTTTTTTATAGGAAAGATTTAGTTTAGAGACATGGGCAGTGCTGTTGTGGAAAATAACAGTCTTGGGAGTTGATGTGATTTGTGGAGACGTTAATTGTGATGTCTGATTTTTAAACTCACATGTTCTTATAACTTTTTTTTCTATCCTAAATATAAGACATAATTATTTTTTCTTAAGATCTTAAGAAAGGTAAATAAGTTACTTAATTATATTATATATTATACATCCTCCGAGAGTATAAATATAAGACAATGTTGACTATTTTGAAGAGATTAAGTAAGCTAATTAAATTAATTTATAGTATTTTATTTTTATCTTTCTCCAAAATAATTAATTTAACTAATAAACTAATATATAATACTCCTTCCAGTCCTAATTATTAGACCTAGTTGACTTTTTTGGAGAGATTAAGGAAACTAATTAAATTATTTTAGAATATTTTTATTTTTATTTTATTTTCAAACTATTTAATTTGACTAATAAACTAATATATAATCTAAGGATACACAACATATAAAATGATTAAGTAACTTATTTAGTTTCTTTAATCTCTCAATAAAAATAAAACTAAGTCTTATAATTAGGATCGGAGGAAGTATAGCGATACATAATTAATGATATGATTAAGTAACTCATCTCTCTAGAAAAAAAGTCAACTCTATATTAAATTATAGGGATTAGGAACAATGGTTATGGGGTGAAAAAGTAAGATTTGGAATAGAAGGTGCATGATAGTTGCGTGGTGGAGAAGGAGGATATTATTTATTGTGGCAAAAATAAGAGGTGGAGAGGATGCCGACCAACGCGGTCGACATCCTCATCCATTTTCTCTCTCCCCATAAGATTCATCAAATCACTGCGCTCCTCAGAAGAAACAAATTCGTGAATGGTCAGTACAGATGAAATGGGTTTGGTAATTGCATGACCCGCCAACCACGGTGGAAGAACAGGCTTCACAATTTGAGAAACTGGTGGCTCAAGATGCAAATATCCCACGTGGTTCGCGCAGAATCATAGTCGAAAGATGACAAAAAGAAGACACACACGTGTCATATCAATTATGTAGGAGAAGCGAATATGAAGAATGAGAGTGGTATGAGACAATGCGCAAGTGGACACCGTGGCCTTTCTGTCATTCTCACCATCAATGAAGACCGTGGTGTGAACCGATACGCATTTTGACTCCGCGATATGGTAGTTGGTTAAAGTAGTTTGGCATGTGATATATAAGACGTGTTTCCAACGAATTAACGAGGCAAATTGTACGTTAATACTTAATATTGTTTTGCTCACACACACGCGGACGCGTGGATGATGAGTGGCGTTGCCGCGTGCAGTGCGCGTGGGCAAAAGTTTAGGGGGGTAGTTGGGCTATAGTGATAAGACAGCAACGCCTCATCAATTATCTAGTTTGATTATGTAATAAATGAGATACATATAAATTATTCCTTCCAATATATTTACCAAGATTATATTCATTTAATTAATTAATATGATGTGTAGTTTCTAAAATATCTTGGTTTTATTTTTTAATTTCCTCAACTCCTTCCCTCCCTTGGCTTTGGTTATTGTTGGAACGCATCAATAACAATAATTAAGAAAATATTAACAATATAAAAATGATGCCTTGTATTTTATTTATATTGAAACAAAATATGTACAACTGGCGGAGCCTATGAGAATGAGAGGTTGCAAAATAAGTTTAGACGTATCCGAGCAAATAATAATAATAATAATAAGTTTAGAAGTAGAATAACACTTGAGTGTCAACCCCTCAAGATTTAATCAGCGCTGATATCCCTTATGTAGTACTCTTTTTGGTCCTAAATATATGATAAAATTTGTAGTTTAAATTGTACTATAAACTTTGTCTTATATTTAAGATTAGAGATAGTAACAGTTTTCTCAGCAAATACTCCTTGGTTTTGGTACTTTCCACAGTTTTCAGCCATATGAGTATTTAAAATTAAAATTAGCTCTCTAAATAAAATATATCGTATATTATAAATAAGAAAAGTAGTTAACATGACCATATATACCGTGTGAGTCTTGGTCAAACAATTCATGTTCTGTCCATCGGTGGCGTGCCCTAATTTCGGAGAGATTAATAATCCACCTACGGAGGTAGCCGCACCAAACACATGAATATTACGTTATTTCTACGTAAACTACGAAAACCGCCACCAATGTTAATGTTAGTATACTGCTCTATTAAATTCAACACGGCGTCCTTTGCATAATTCTAAAACCCATCCTACACTGCCCATTGTTACCAACCATTTTGTCTAATAAATGATGATCAAGTACAATAATCTTTAAGTTTTAAAAATCGAATCCATAACCTCTTAAAAAAAATAAGTGTCATTCTGATTTTATTTATAAATCTTTTTTTACTAAATCATACATACTAAGAAGAGGTAGTTAGCTTAATGATTATGAGGTAAATTTTTAACTTTTTTCTCATTCATGAATAAGTAAGTATCTTTCAACTTCTTCTTCTCTCTATTTTCATTAGTAGACTTAATATCGATAGAACTGTCACAATCTCATTTATTACTTTTTTCTCATTCATGAATAATTATTTTATTTATTTATTCATTTCCCCACCCGTTTCAACGATTATTGACCTAAAATTAAGGTGGCAGTAATAACCATCAAGGTCGATGCGGGAGCACATTTTATGCTCATAATTTTGATGAGCAAAGGTGTCATCATCACCCCATCTTTACTATTGAATTGATTTTGAACTGTTCAAATTTAATTTAATTATATACAGATTTAAAAATAAATATAATCTTATAACTATCATTTTTAATAAAAATGGACTTATCATTTTAAAAAGCATAAATTAAAATTTTAAATTTGGATAGATCAAAGTCTAAATAATTGAGATCTCATCACACTGATTAGAAATTAGTTGCTTATCATCGTGATGAGAATGGAATATGGACCTATTGTTGTTGCGTGTCGGAACCAGTTTCCCTACTTATCCCAAGATAGATAGGGAGAGCTCTTCCAGATCTGGACCGTCCAGATTTAAATTTTTTTTAACTGTCTATTTTTAAATGATTTTTTTTTTAAAAAAAAATGTGTTAATTGAAAGGTTATCTTTATTTTAAATTCTCTACCCATTCAAATAATTATTTTTAAAAAACTAAAAAGTAAAGAAATATAAATCTAAACTGTCCAAATGGGAAGAGGTTCCTCTACCCATCGTAAAGATGGGTAGGGAAACTAATTCCGTGTCTCCTTGTGCTTCCAATTTTCAACATGGCATCTACTATTGTCTCACTGTGGTTGACGTCTAACTTAGCCAAATCTCATTTAATTTTATAAAATACTTCTTCTAATCCTTTTTATAAAAAACAAATACTATCAAATTCATGCCGCTTAAAATTTTAGCTAAAAGGAATAACAGTGTAAAATGTGCATTTTTATTTTATTTACGACTTTGTTTATAAATAGAGTACATAGTAATATGAGATATAAAATGTGAACATTTATTGCATGGAGATGATAAATATAATATAATTAATGAAAGTAAATATATAAATACATTTTCTCTTAAAAAAATATTATTTATATTAAAGATAACCCTATAAAAAATGTTCTTCATAAAACCGAACGGAGTGGTGCTCCTGGATGAGTACAATGATAAACGTGTCGTGTTCAGGCCATAAACGTGGCCGCCAAGCCCAATTATAGGGGGCGTTCCCTAGTCAAAGTTATACTCCCTACTGTCACATTTATAATCATATTACTCGGTTGTCAGAAGGTTGTTAAAAACTTAAAATCAATTAAAAATAATAAATATATCTATTTTTTTTCTTCTTAAATACCACTCTGGTCCTATTTATAAGTAGGGCAGAACAATGGGCGGGTTGGGTAGCCCATGCCCTAACCCATAGCCCGCCCATTAATTTTAAATGGGTATGGGTTAATCCATACCTCAACCCATTTAAGCCCATGTAAATGGGCTAACATATAAATGAGCGGGTTTCACTGGGTTTTGGGTAATCCATTTATATCTGACTTGTTTATTTTTTGGAAAAAAAAAAACATACATAAGCATTAAACATAAATCCAAATTCATCATTCTAAATTTTGAAATCTAAATCTTCAAAGTTCAATAATAATAATTCACACAAGAACCTAAATTTAGGTAAGTACCAACATAAGATAATTTTGATGTTAAAACTCCAACTTTTAAATTAAAACATTACAACTAAAGTTCAAAGATTAAAAAAATGGCATGTTTCCATTGAATCTGCATATTTCAGTTGTGACGACTACTTGATTAAAATAGGCAAATATAAGAGAAAGAGAATAAGAGTCAATAGCAATTAGGGTTAGGGTAATCAATAAAAAAAAAAAATACACACTAAATGGGCGGGTATGGGCGACCCAAAGTTGTACCCATAGCCCGCCCATTTAATTCTTAGATGAGTTGGGTTTTAGCCCAACCCATTTAATTCTTTTTGGGCGGGCTCAAATTGACCCAATTACATCGGGCTGTGGGTGGGCTCACTGGGTTATGGGTTTCCTGCTCAGCCCTATTTATAAGTCCAGTTTCACCAAAAAATTTAGTCCTATTTATAAATCCATTTTGACCAAATAAATGAGATTGTGACAATTTTGCCCATATTAATGAATATGAGAGAGATTGACTAGTTATGTTGGGAAGAGAAAAAGATAAGAAAGATTTGACAATAAATTTAAAAGGTACATATTCATAAATGAGGGTGAAGTTGGAAATTTGCTCTATAATCATTGAGATACCTAACTTTTCTTGGTATGTGAGATTTTGTCAAACTGGACTTATAAATAGGACCAGAGTGGTATCAGCATATCCTTATTTATGAGATGCAATTGAGAGAGAGAGATAGAATAAATTTAAATATCACTGATCTTTTAATTAATGCAATATATATAATTAAAAAGAGGTAAAATAAAAAAAAAAATGTTCAGACAACTCTTATTAAACTTTTATAAAATTAATCAAAACAATACAAATTTTGAGCTCTTTTAAAAAGAATCGGAGGAGGTATTACTCCCAAAATATAAAGAGAAAAATATAAAAAAAAATACTAATTGAACTTCAAAATATCAAATTAATCGTGTTGTTTATAAGAATATAGGTATTAACTGGATTTGTGTAGCAACTAACAACTTATTTTAGTAGGAATTCGCTAATTTTGAATTTAAAAATTTAAGTGGCATTTTCTCGTGTTTTTTCAAGATGTAAACTTCAATTTTTTTAAAGGATCTATTTTTTTATAAGCCTCCAGCTATATGTCTGATGTCATTTAATACAATATTTATTTTATTTTTATCTCTTAATTAATTACATGTTTTTTCCGTTTGGTTAATCTCCTTTTTCCACTCATTCTTTGATTGCTCTCTTTCACTCACCCTTTTCATTAAATATAGGCATTTTATTTTATTTTTTTTTGCATATTTTTACATATTTATCTTTAACTAATTTTAACTAACTTTTTGAGTTGTATAAATTAATTATTTAAAGCTTATATTTTAATATGTAGGGAACGTCAAATGTTGAACTACATTTAGCATTAATTGCAGTAGTAAAATTGATAAATACTACGGTATGTAATAAGAATTTTCCAAATGACTTGTGTATTATAAGTTAAATGATCATTCTAACAAATAGGGGTGAGCATTCAGTTTTCGATTCGGTTTTTCGGTTAAAATTGAAAAAACCGAATTATGTGTATATTAAAAACCGAAAAACTGAAATATTTCGGTTCGGTTTTCGGTTAATTCGGTTTAACCGAATTTTACATAAAGTTATGAAATTTTACATGAATAAAGTAGACATATAGGGCTTTCTAAATATATAAATTATGTAGCATTTTGAGTTCTACACAAATAGTAACATATTTTTGAAGTTAAGCTTTATTTATGGAGTTATAAACTGGGCAGGGTTGAGAAAGTATTAAACTATGAATGATCCATGACTTTCTTGCTTCTGGGAATATTTTTCCTTGAAAATAGACATGTCAAGGATCATGAGGAATTTTGAAACACTCGAAAATGATTTTTGTAGAATTAATTATGATTTTTTAACAAAAATTTTTTAAAAAATCGGTTTTTCGGTTTTGACCGAATTTTTTTTGCAAAACTGGACCGAAAACCGAAATAAGCTACTTTAAAAAACCGAACCGAAAAACCGAACACTGAATTATTCGGTTCGGTTTTCGGTTTTGATTTGCTTACCCCTACTAACAAGTCCTATATGAAAATTCTGGCAAGAAAAAAAGTCCTATAAAAGAATTGGACAGGTGCCTATAAAAGTCATGAGTTAGTAGGCGGCTTTTTGACCTATTTAATTTTTTTTAAAAAAAAAATTATCAAACTAAGGCTCAGGCAAAAATATTTCCCATACTAAGTCTCACGCCACAGATGGCGTGGTACTTTTTCACGCCACCAAGGTGGCGTGAAAAAGTTTCACGCGGAAAATTATTAAAAAAAAAAACTATAATAATAATATATAATAATAATTAAACTATATAATAATAATAATAAAACTAATAATATATAATAATAATGATAATAATAAATGATAAAAAAGTGGAATAATTTAAAGATACTTCATTTAATTTGAATTCTAAAGAAAGAAAGCAGAGAGCTGAAATAACTCATTAAGAACACCCTTTAACAGATTATGCGGTACAATTTGGTTATAACAACAGATCCTAATACAATACAGGGGAATATATTTGTTATACACCAAATATTTGTATAACAACAGTATTGATTTTGGGATTAAATTTAATTTAAATACTTTGTTATACAAATATATAGATCCCTGTATTTGTTATATATATAAATTAAATTATTCATTCAATTAAATTAAATTTAAATACGGTTGTTATACGAGATATTTGGTGTATAGAACAAATATATCTCATTATACAATCTTTCGGTCCTTCAAAATAAAAATTTACTTATATAAGAAGACAAATAAATAATGAATTATCTTAGTTAGTTTATTTAGAATTTGAATCCCTATATTATCTCTAACTACTTCTCATCATATATCTGCTCGTTGAATTACTAAATAAATTTTGAAGATTAAAATATGAAAAATCAATAAATTCAAATGCGGTTATTGATAAAAAATATATTTAGTTATTATTGAGGAAAAATAAGATTAGTAAAATAGTGTGTAACTACCTTCCCCATTATCCCTCATTCATACCTACCTTGCTTTTTATTTTTATTTTAGTCTCTCTCTATATATAGCCAAATTAAAATTAAGGGTAATTCAATTTTTCGGTCTTTCAAATTAAAAATTTACTTATATAAGAAGACAAATAAATAAGGAATTATCTTAGTTGATTTATTTGAAATTTGAATCCTTATATTATCTCTAACTATATCTCATATATCTTCTCGTTGTTTTACTAAATAAATTTTGAAGATTAAAACATGAAAAACAGTAAATTCAAATGCTTTTTGAAGATAAAAACATGAAAAAACAGTAAAAATTAATAATTAAAAATAATAAGTAAATAGTGTTATTTTGACCGATAATAAAACAAAGAGGACAGGTGTCAAGTGCAAAGAAATGGTAGGCATGAATTATAAATTAAAAATTAAAAATTAAAAATAATAAGTAAATGGAGTTATTTTGGCAGTTAGTAGAATAAAAAAGACAGATGTCAAACAGAGAACCACTTGCTGCTCTACTTTTATATAACAGGGGAATATATTTGTTATACACCAAATATTTGTATAACAACAGTATTGATTTTGGGATTAAATTTAATTTAAATACTGTTGTTATACAAATATATAGATCCCCTGTATTTGTTATATATATAAATTAAATTATTCATTCAATTAAATTAAATTTAAATATTGTTGTTATACAGAGATATTTGGTGTATAGAACAAATATATCATTATACAATCTTTCGGTCCTTCAAAATAAAAATTTACTTATATAAGAAGACAAATAAATAATGAATTATCTTAGTTAGTTTATTTAGAATTTGAATCCCTATATTATCTCTAACTACTTCTCATCATATATCTGCTCGTTGAATTACTAAATAAATTTTGAAGATTAAAATATGAAAAATCAATAAATTCAAATGCGGTTATTGATAAAAAAATATATTTAGTTATTATTGAGGAAAAATAAGATTAGTAAAATAGTGTGTAACTACCTTCCCCATTATCCCTCATTCATACCTACCTTGCTTTTTATTTTTTATTTTAGTCTCTCTCTATATATAGCCAAATTAAAATTAAGGGTAATTCAATTTTTCGGTCTTTCAAATTAAAAATTTACATATATAAGAAGACAAATAAATAAGGAATTATCTTAGTTGATTTATTTGAAATTTGAATCCTTATATTATCTCTAACTATATCTCATATATCTTCTCGTTGTTTTACTAAATAAATTTTGAAGATTAAAACATGAAAAACAGTAAATTCAAATGCTTTTTGAAGATAAAAACATGAAAAAACAGTAAAAATTAAGAATTAAAAATAATAAGTAAATAGTGTTATTTTGACCGATAATAAAACAAAGAGGACAGGTGTCAAGTGCAAAGAAATGGTAGGCATGAATTATAAATTAAAAATTAAAAATAATAAGTAAATGGAGTTATTTTGGCAGTTAGTAGAATAAAAAAGACAGATGTCAAACAGAACCACTTGCACTTGCTCTACTTTTATATAGTTAAGATTAGTTTTATTATTATTATTATATAGTTTAATTATTATTATATATTATTATTATAGTTTTTTTAATAATGGAATCAGACCCATTAATTGGGTCTGATTTCATCGATTTTCACGCCACCAAGATGGCGTGCCACCTTGGTGGCGTGAAAGTTTCCCACGCCACGAGATGGCGTGGGACTTTTTCACGCCACCTTGGTGGCGTGAAAAAGTACCACGCCATCTGTGGCGTGAGACTTAGTATGAGAAATATTTTTCCCTGAGCCTTAGTTTGATAAAATTTTTTTAAAAAATTATTAAATAGGTCAAAAAGCCGTTAGTAGGCCCTAAGATGATCCAGCTCTGGCTGCTGCAGTTCAACTACTCTGCTACCTAGGACTGAGAGGAAAGATGGAGAGAAAGAGACAGTCAACCTACCCCTCCTTGAGCCACATTTAATGCCAAATTATGTAGAGTAACAGTACTTTCTCCAGTCTAAAATAAGAGTTTGATAATCGAATCATGCGTTCTAAGAAAAATGATTAAAATGAATTAAAGTTAATAAATCTATTTAAAATGATTTTTTTATCAAGTATGTAATCAAATAAGAGAGAAAAATAAGTAAATATAAGTATCACCAATTTTTTAGTTAATTCAATGCATATAATTAATGAGGATCAAAAATGAAAAAAAAAAAAACTGTATTAAATGTTCAGATAACTCTTATCAAATTTTTATAAATATAATTAAAGTAATTTAAATTTTAGACTCTTATAAATGCGATGACAGTAATAATTGGCCATTCACCATACAAGAAAGCAATAATTCAATGAACTCATCCTCCAAATTCATCTAGCCAAAAATAAAATACCTTCACTATGTTTTTTTTTTTAACAATAATACCTTCACTATGTTCTTTTTTTTTTTTTTCTCAAATCCACTATGTTCATTATCATCTTTTGTAGCTCCCTCTTACAAGTGACAACACATAACCTATACTGTGCAACTGGTCACAATAGTATATTATAATCAAATATATAGATTCTAAAAACACATAAGAAAGAAAGGACCCATCAGTCACCACGCGAGGCTAAATTCCAACTCAACGACTGAGATGAAATAAAGAACCCAAAAGTACTCCATCCTATCCCATTCACAGAGCAATTTCGACGAAGTTTCCTTACTAGATCAATGAATAACAGTTGACTTTATCATTATTCATAAAGTTTAAACGGGCAATGAGGAGTGATATAGTTGGCTAAGGCGTCGACCTTCACCCCAAAAAGGAGGAGGTTCGATACCCGCTGGTCGATGTAAGAACCTTGTTGGTGGACGATCTGTAAGTACCTTTGTAAGCGCTCTTTGAACCTGAAGGCATACTCTAGTCCTGGTGGAGTACCGGTGTCTATCCCACCTAAACTGCTTTTTAAATAACTTATTGCACTAAATTTATATAACTTATTATATAAATTCACGTTCATGTCAATGTTAACCGTACTTATAACACGTAATATTGTCGGGTTTTAAAATACCATGATCAGATACTACCACTATTCATTCGACACTGATAAATAGTTATATTGTTATACGTCGACATCCTTCTTATTAGTTTAAAGTAATTAAGTCGTTTTCAGGGTGACGCTAAGCCCAGCTCATTTGAAGTCACACTCTCTCTTATTTTATCTGTCTCTAATAATAACAAAGTGGAAATTGGTGGATCCTAAAGTTGAATACTCATATGATTTTATCAATACCACTTGATTATTATTACTTTTTGTCTTCTCCTTATCAATAATTCAATATGTTAATTGAAGCTGACTCATCACTGGTCGGCCGCCTACAATGGTCATTTCACTTGCTTCCATTATTTGCGTGTCTGGACTCATCTTATCATTTGCATTTTGTACCAAGTAATCTGAAGTCTATTAGTCCATATCATTGGTGGTCAGGGGTGGAGTCAGGATTTGAAATTAGGGGGCGAAAATTACAAAAAAGAACATATTGGAGTTAACATTTGAAATTAGGGAGAGGAAATTATAGAATTGGACCCAAAATTATAGGAAACTATATTTTAGCCTCATATATATTTCAATATTTTCATTTTAGTCCCTCCATTAAACTTGTACTAAGGACTAAAGTGAAAATATTAAAATTTTTATAAGACTAAAATACAATTTTCAAAAATTTTGGGTCGACTTCTGTAATTTTAGGGGGGGCGGGGGCCACCCCTAGCACCCCTGACTCCGCCCCTGTTGGTGGCGCACATTTCTTATTCTACACACATTTTGCTGTAATATTTTCTCAAATTTATAGTTTAATTTCTTCATTGAATCATATCTTATATTAAGAATAAGAGGTAGCATATAATTATTTAAATTTAAATTTAAAATAAAGAAAAGCCAGTGAAAAGTCCACACTTCAAAATTTTATTGGGGAAAATCCATACAGGGATCCAATTAAGGCCCAAAATTTTAAAAAATGCCCCAACAACTTTTATATACCAAAAAGGGTCCTAGGGCTTTTTCTGAGATTTTTCATCAAAACGTTAGTTGTTAATGTGACTGATTTAGTTGTTAACGGGGCTGATATTGTTGTTAATGTGACTGATTTAGTTATTAAAATATTGTTGTTAATGCGACTGATTTAGTTGTTAACGTGGTTGTTTTAGTTGTTAACGTTTATACCAGAAAAGGCCCTAGGGCCCTTTTTGTTATGTAAAAGTTGTTGGGAGCTTTTTTGAAATTCTGGGCCTTAATTGGGCCATTGTATGGATTTTCCCATTTTATTGGTGTGAAGAATTTGGATTTACCCCTCGTCCTTGGGTTCAACTGGCAAGGGGGTCGGACTTCCTCACCTCAAGGGAGGGGGTTCGATCCCTGCGTTGGTCAAGGCGCTGGGGGAGGCATCCTAGGGTCCAGGAAGCGAAGTGGAAACGCATACATATACTAACGTAGAGGTGGAGGCATGTGTACTCTGAAGCGTCCCCTGGGCTCCAAGCGCCCTGCCCTTGGATTGTGGGTGAGCCCGACCCCTTTCCTAAAATTTTTATAGCAAAAAAAAAAAAAAAATTGGATTTAGGTACTTGTATTTTCTCTGTCTATAAAATTGTACCAAGTATTATTATTTTATGTGTATAAGAACAAATATCACATCCTTATAAAACGTAAAATTTTCACCGATATTTTCTAAAAATCAGTATTATAATTTTTTTTTTATCATAAATGATGTAACGCAACCCAAAATAAGAAGAAAGTTAAAGAAAATAATAAACATCCAATAAACTTTTTTTTTTTTTGGTCAACGAACTCCGAAGAAACAAAAAATATAAACATTGTATGAAATATGAATATTAGAGGTGAAGCAAATAAAATAAAGATTTGAGATTGATAAAAAATGGCTTGAGTAAAAAAATCATTTCTTTTCTCTTACATTATAGACAGGAATATTTTTTTGCCCAATAAAGGTGCGATTCAATTTGGCCCAGAAGAGAAGTAATTAAGCAATTAAGTTCTGAGCAAAAAAAAAAAAAAAAAGTAATTAAGCATGACAAAAATATTTTTTAGGTTATTAGTGGCTGCAGCTATAATAAATTAACAAAAAAAGTTTCATGCGTAACAAGCTAAAGTACGTCTATTAAACTAAATTCTTTTTTTTTTTTGTACACCTGATTTACTGGGGTTTTGCCCCGACTAATTCGAATCCGACCCACGTTGTGTACCTGATTTATTAAACTAAATTTCATGAGGATGATGTGCAGATGGGTTTGTTGGGCCGCTATTTTTATAAGATTATCGTATCGTATGTGATACATATACTCATAATTAAGTTTTCATTTATATAAAAAAATAATAATAATAAGTATTCACATTACAACTCATCGTTCATTTTTAGGGGGTGGGGATTTATCATTCCCGAATATTTTTCTCACATGTAAATAAGTATAAAGAAGCATATTTAATCGCTGGTCAATTAGTCACATATTAAATATGGGTTTTGGTGAAAAAATACTTATGAGATTTTTTTAAAAAAAAAAGTGTGCTAAACGGCAAAAGTTTTTTTAAGAGATAAAAGTAACTATGAATTTTTAAAGGGGTTTATACTTCTCATGTTGCATGAGAAGAATAAGATTTCTACACACACATGAAATGGTGGGACCCACATATATATATAATCCTGATTATATATATATGTGGGTCCCACCATTTCATGTGTGTGTGACATGAGAAAACACTTCTCCTACAACATGAGAAGTGTTTTTCCCATTTTTAAAATATGTGTAAAAATACACCTTGACGGTTGCGTCATTTTAAATTTTTTAAGGGTTAAGGTTAAAAAAATACACATGAAATTTTATTAAAAGTGCGCCTAATACAAATGATTTTTTAGGAGAAAAAGTAAATGTGAACTTCCAAAATAGGTGTAAAAATATACATTGATCATTAGTTGACTGTTTGAATTTTTTTGACAAAAAAATGATGACATTGAAGATGACGTAGATGATTAAGAAATAATTTAGAGAGAAATATTTACATACTCTATAAGTACCATGTCATTTGAACTCTATCTAATAAAAATATAATAGCTCATACCATTTTTATCATATTTGGTTGGTGACTCATGTAAAAAATGTAAATTTCATTTTATTCTTTAGGGAAAAAAAATAGTAGTTGATAAATTTGCTTTAGTATTTTTTTAGAAATAAGATATTTTTCTTAAAACAAATATAAAATTTATTTTTTCTTCAAACGAGTCATCAATCAACTAGGACTAAAGTGATATGAGTTCTTATATTTTTATTGGACGGAGTTCAGATGACATAATACTCTTAAAGTATGTAAATATTTCTCTAATTTAGAATAATAATTTGTTTACTGGCCGGACAAAAAAAATTAATTTCAACCTAACTCTTCCTCTCTTTTCCTCTTTGTGAAAGAAGTGATGAGTTAGAGATAAAATATCAGATGAAAATTAATTTTCTTTACCTAGTAAGCAAATTATTATTTTAAGTTGAAAAATACTTACATATTTCAATGATGTCACGTGATTTGAACTCTATCTAATAAAAATATAACAACTCATATCATTTTAATATTAGTTAACTGATTATTGATGAAGAAAAATTCAACTGTGAATGTGTATTTTAATATTTTTGATATATTTAAGAAGTTTATAATTACTTTTATCTTTAAAAAATATGTGGTGTTCGGTGTTCCACGAATTTGTGGGAGAGAAAAAACTCATATGTATTTTTTACCTTAACTCTATTAAATAATTTGCAATTACTTTTTCTGCAGTTACTGGTCAAACTGCCCCGAAAAGAAAGTGGCAGCAGCTGCTGTGTACTACTCCCTCATTTATGTGATATAGCCTTGACAAGTTTGACCGTTCCCACTTGCCACTTCCCTCATTTATGTTTTTTTTTTTTTTTTATATCTAGTATTTTAGGATAGACCATCTTTCAGGCACATCAACGACCTCAGACTAATCCGAACCGAGATCGGGTTGGCCCCTTTCGGGAGGAAGCCTCTACCACCTACACACGCTGTATTTCCACGTCTCAAACTTAAGACCCGTAGTTAAGTTAGGATAGTCCCTTACCAGCTGACCTAAACCTTTAATGGTTATGTTCTTTTTTAAATTGCGTATTCTAATATTTTTATTATGCATTCCAATGTTTCCTTCTAATCCATTGTTGCTCTGATTCTCTGAAAGGGCACTAACTTGGGTTTGAAGTTTCTACTGGCAGGATTGTGTTTGTTTAATCTGAGTTTTAAAAATGCAATCGTGTTAAATATCTAATGAAAAAACATCGTCACCCTTTTATCATTATATCCAGCTCCAATCTAATTTAGTCTTACCTTTCATTAAATTCTCACGGGACAAGCCTAGGCATTCCAATAAAAATAAATTACTCCTACTATCATTGTTTGGGGAATAGTGCTCAGCAAATTATAATCCAAACCATGAAGTGAACTTAATTTCGTTTTTTTAGTTTTATAACTTCTGTTTTTATTAGAAGATTCGATCTTATTTTTAAAATTTTCAATTTTTTGTGCTCCGTTTAGTTAATAGAAAAATAACTCGATTAAAACTGGTTATATATATTATTTGATAAGTGCAAATTTTATAATTAAGTACCTGTAAATTTTGAATTATATTAGATTAAATATAAGGGAGAATTATAATAAAGGATCTAAGAAAAATAATCTTTATTAAGAAAGACTATAAAAATGGTAATTATTTTAAAGGACAAAATATTTAAAAAATAAAAATAAAAAGACTATATTGCTCTTGGTTCTACAATTTTTGCATAAATGTAAGAAATCCAAAAAAATGTTTTACTTTTACGGTTCAAAACAGAAGTTTGAAAAAGATACAATACTAAAGGGACAAAGATTAATCAGGTTTTAATGATGATAACAAGAACTAAACCAAAAGAAAACGAAGAGATAAAAAATTACCAAGGAGAGGAGCTTGAAGATCATAGAACAAAGGGGGAGGAGGCCTGAGAGATCTTTGTCAACGGAATAACTTACGGTTCCTCCATGGAGAGATAAAAAATTACAAGTAGAGACTCTAACTTACATATTTCAGATTCTGATTTGATTTCTATTTATCATTTTCAATCAACCACTTCAGATTCTGATTTAATTAGAGATAATATAAGAAATTTGACCAATGGCAATTTAGTCTTTCCATTTTAATGTTTTAATTTTTGGTCCTTCAAAATAATTACTATTTTTATGGTCATTCTTAATAAATATTATTTCTCTTAGGTCCTTTATTATAATTTTCCCTAAATATAAAGATATTTTATACATATTTAATTTATTTCATATGTTTCCTTCCTGAATCTAAAAATTAATTTTCTACAAAATATATCCATACTTCTTTTATTTTGTAGATAATATAATCACAAGTTTCTATTAATTCCATTATTAACCAAACTGAACCAGAATATTTTGATCAAGTCAGTTTCCATTTTTATTTAGTTAATCGGTTTTAGTTATTTATTTAAAATTTTAAACTAGTTCGTTTTTTTTGTTAATTTGTTTTTCACCAAAATCCAAATGGAAAATCAAAACACTCCCTCTTAAATACTATCATTCTAGTATTATTTGTAAGTTTATTTTGATAAAAAAAAAAAAATTGATCCTTATTTTAAGTTCAGTTTCAAAGTGATAATGCGTTTTTATTTTATTTATTTTCTTACATTTTTGCCTCTATTAATTGCAATAAATAAAAAGAATTTATTCATGTGGATTTTTTTGAATCAATCATAGATATGGGTAAATTTAAAATTTTAGCTTATAAGTAATGATTTAACCGAGGACACGTGAGAGGTAGTTAATTTAGATTTATAAATAGGACATGGTATGACCATTGAAAGGGTAAATTTAAAATTTTAGCTTATACTACTTTTGGTCTTTATTATAAAACATCAACTAACAATTCTCACAAATCAATAAAAACAATTAAAGTCATTAAATTTGTTCTAAAATTTAAGAAATTTTCAATAATACCCCTACTAACTATACTAAACTAACAATTTAATACTCTTTTTAAATAAGTAAGTACCTTACAAAAAAAAAAAACAAATACACTTGTTAATTATTAGTTGGTTCCTTATAATAAACACAAAAAAAAACAATTAATGAGTTAACTAATTCTCCTTGATAGATGAAGGACCACGGTTGTATTTGAGTCTTTACGGGAAGCCGAAAAGACTTCTATTTGGCCAACTGAAGCCTAAAGATTCCCCCTTAAAAGAGGACCACATTCGGGTCCGGATCCTCTCATCATTAACCTTTCTCATCATCCCTCCTCATCCTTCAAAACTAAATCTATACCATTGATTTCACTTAATCTTAGTCATTCATTTTTTTTAAAATATTGTAAGGTACTAATAGATATTAAAAAGATACTTCAAGATACTGAAAAAATATTTCATGATCTTAAAAAAATATCCCGAAATATAATTTTAATATCAGTCAATATCCTGAAATATTTTTTCAAGATCCTAAAATAATTATTCAAGATCATAAAATATTTTTTCAGTACCATTCAGATCTTAAAATTATTTTAAGACCTTGAAAAAATATTTCAGGTACTGAATAATACTAAAAAGATACTCCAGGATACTGATTGGTACTGAAAAAATATTTCATGATCTTGAAAAATTATTTTAGGATATTGAAAAAATATTTCAGGGTACTGATTGGTACTAAAAATATACTTTAGAATATTTTTTCAGTACCAATCAATATTTTGAAGTGTATTTTTTTATATCTGTCAGTACCTTAAAATATTAAAAAAAAATGAATGGTCAAGATTAAATAAAATCAATAGTTTAGATTTATTTTAAAGGGATAAGGAGAGTATCCACTCCCGACCACATTCATATAATATTTCAACCTAAATCAGAATACAGTAATATTGATTTAAATTTTATACTCAACCACACAAATCGTTGGTATGTGCATTTGTTAAAATCGAGCGCCCTCATTATAAAAAAAAAAAAATCGAGTTCACTCTTCGTTCGTCACAGTCGTTTCAAAAAAGCAAGTTCCTATAAACATAATTTAAATCAATTACTTCGAGGTTAGCGCTCTTAATTATCTCATTATTATTCCATAGTTTTGATCCTTGATTTTACGGATGGACTCTGAAATCCTTGCAGAAAAAACTGTTCAGTTTCTCGAGGGTTGGTGGGGCCCATCCCTGTGAATCGCCATACAATCCAATTTATAGCAACCTGTCTGTAGCACACGCATTGTGACATAACCTCCCTTTCAAGCCCAATCTTTCTTTCTTTGTTTTCCCCACCTCAGTGGGCGATTTTTCTTCCAAAGGCATTTTCCCTGCGCCTTTGTTATAACGCCATAAAAAACATCCTCCACTTCCTCGTTCGTTATTCTTCTTCTCTCACGTTACTCCCCCCCCCTCCTTTCTCTCTGGGTCCGTGATGATCAGAAACTAATCGTATTTTCTCTCGATTGATGGGTTCGTGTGCTTCTGTTTCAGTCCATAGAAATCCGGAGGTGGAAATGAAACTCGGGTTGTCATTCGGGTCGAAGACTGAGAATCTGATGATTCCACCCTCGCCCATTAAGGAAAATCACAATAATGGCAACTTTCGAATCGACGATATCAAGTCTCAGCGGTCGCCGACTCGGTCAACCACTTCCTTCAGAGACTACGGTATGGTTCTTGTGGGTTTGTTACTTCAAAAGCTGTCATAGGTTATTGGGTGGTTTTCTAGTTTTGCTATGCTTTTTGAAATAAAGACCCAGCTTTATTTGATTAATCGTCTTCACTTTTCTCTCTTGATACAAAGTTGCAATTTTTATTAATATATTTCTTATCAGGAGAGAGAGAGAAGCTTAACACTCTTGTGAACATTTCTGAATTCCCCTTAACGTATAATTGAACCGGTGTGGGGTCTTCAAGGTTTTATTTTTGTTATTTTTCTTGCTAGCATAAATCCAGACCTTGTAATCCGATCGTTTATTGAATGTTTGTACGGTGCGAGGAATTTTTTTTTTTTTTTTCCCAATCTGCTCTAAAATAGATAAGACAGTATATCCTGTTCGTGTTATTTGACTTTTTCTGATATGGTGTACACTTGTGGATTATATTGAGTGAACACATCAAAGCAATAGTGCTAATTATGATAAATTTGGTCTGGATCAATTCGTTACATTCTTGTTGGTTAAAACTAGGCAATCCAAGATACTGAGAATGCTTCTTCCTTCCTTCTTTTCTCTATGCTAATTAATCTCTGCTGGAATAACATTATTAGGCATAAGTGTAACCTTATTCTGTCCTGTTTTGCTTTTGCCTTCTAAGTGGATGAATGGGCCACCATGAGATGACAACATGGTTTATTGTTAGGGAAGAAAGCAAGAGCTTTCAGTTTCTGTTAGTTGGGTGGAAGATATTTATAGGTGGTAAAAGCTTGCTTTCTATTGGCACAGGGATGGGGATAAAACTGTTTTGGTGGTCTCTACTTAATTAATGCCTTCTTATAGGAAAATGTGTAAAGTTAAGCCATATGTATAATCTGCTGCATATTTCGCGATTGTTCCATCATGACTTGTTGGTGAAAAGGAACTGAAGTGACTACTGGTCAAGTCTTGGAAATTCAAAGTCACTTGTAAAGATCCTATTTAGAAGCAAACTTGCACTTGATTTTTCAGTTCAAAAGAAGAATGACATTGATTTATCCATTTTGATTTTTGTAAAATTTACTATATTTGGCGAATTAGTTTTGCAGGTGTTTTGAATTAAATGTTATAGGTGGCGCTCTTGTGAGCATATTGTTTTAACTAGGATTTTTTCCCCTTGTACAGGTAGCAAAGAGGAAACATTTTTTGACTCCAAGCCCTGGTTAGACTCTGACTGTGATGACGATTTCTACAGCGTCAATGGTGGTAAGAGTTTAATGCTTTTCCTTCTCATACTTCTCACTTCTCAGCCCTGTTCTCAATTCAAAGCAGCAGACAAAATTTGGCATAAAACAAAAATCTTCATTATTCATAATCAGTTTCTATTGTAATGGAAGTATATACTGAGACCCTTGTTCATCCAAATTAGCTTTGATTTCTTAATGTCTTTTTCATCTTTCTCCAGAGTTTACCCCGTCTCGTGGCAACACTCCAGTTCATCCCTTTGGGACTCCTAAAGTGAATAAATCCCCTTTTGACAACAGAATTGCTGGTTCCACTCTTGGACGACCTCCGTCTCGAAAGAAAAAGAGCTTGTTGGAGCTTTTTCGAGATAGTATCGGAAATGACCGTTATCCTGATGTAAACCACTTTGCTAACCAAAACGCGGGTAATGGAAAGCAGGAAGCAAGCCTAAGTATTAATAACACTGTTTCAAAATCTTCAGGGACTTACCCTGTGAGTATCAGTGATAGAACCCCAAATGGGGATGCTGTGTCAATTAAAGAGAAAGCAGTGAAATCGATGCAGATTCATGGTTGCCTTCCAAGCTTGGTTTCATGCCGTAGCTTCAGGGAGAGGAAGAGGAGGATGAGTCATGCTGTTGCAGCCAATGGCAAAGCTTGAACCCGGTTGGAATCTGATGAAAATAAAGTGGCTTGCACACTGAATGTTGCTGTTTAATGGTGTGTATATATTAAGATATAAGTGTAAAGAACCCAGAGTATATGAGTTGAGAGCTTGTATATCGCAAGAGGAATATGAGATGTTATGAGCCAATATTGCAATGGGATTCTGCTGTCATAATCAATCTAAGTGGCTATCTTTTTATAATGAAATTGAATGACTAGACAATAACCAATTCAGCGCTCTTGAGTGCATTAAAATGGGGAGTTTTGAATCATTTATGTTATTCCTGTTTAAAGTAAGAGCTTGGTGCCCGCAATCAGTGATTTATGGCTTCTAGTGTGATTAGATGAAGTTGGTGGATGTTAAGATCTTAAACTAAAATTATGATGGCTCAACAATGTGAAGGTGGTAGAAGTGTTTCTTAACTTTCATTTAGATGCAATTTATGCTATAAATGACATCTTATATTAAAAATGAAGTAATACTTTCAACACTTAACGCTCTCACTCTGGTCATAAACATATAATCTAGTTAATGGATATGTTTTTGTTTTAAATATAGGAACTTTGATCCACGGTTTTCCTCATTTAATATTTTTTTACATTACCCTAATTAATTTTGCAGATGTTCACACTATTCTTTCTCCCACATTTAATATCCTGAGAAAAAGGAGGATATTTTGGAGAAAATAACACAATTTAATGAATTTATACGACACGTCCATGGTTAAAGAATCCACTAATGCACTCCTTCAATCCCAAAAACAAAACGTATGCAACAGTTCAGAATTCTTGAAGTTTTGATTGGCGGATTGCGTATATTTGGGCCAAGTTGGACCTTTTTGGTCATTTTGACAAAAGGCCTGAATTCAGTAGTTCTTAAAATATCACACATGGACTACCTAAGGATCAAGTAGCCCAACAAGTTTATAAAAGAAAGGGTTAAGTAAAAAAAAAAAAAAATTGCCTTAAGTACATGTCTAGGAGTAATGTTATCCTAGTTTTTGGGTTCAATTTTACTCCAAAAGTATCAAAATGTAGTAATGTTGCCCTCCTCTAATGATGATACCTAACGGGGTTAGCACACTCGAGTGTGACACCCTCACCCTCACACTCGAGTGTGCTAGGTTTTTTTTTTAAACGAAGTGCACACTCAAATGAGTGTGCCCAAAAAAAACAAAAACAAAAAAAAAATCGAGCACACTAGAGTGTCAGGGTGCCACTCGAGTGTGCTAACGCCGTTAGGGGAGAGTAACATTGCTACATTTTGATACTTCCAAGATAAAATTGAATCTAAAAAAACTTCTAGGAAACATTGCTCTTGGACATGTATTTCCAAGACAAAATTACTACTTAACCCTAAAAAAAACAAGAGAAGAATTTCAAACTTCAAAGACTGAGAGACCAAAGACCAAAGCCATAATTAAACGAGATCATTCTTCATTAGATCGAGTTTCTCTTTCTAATGAAGGAAAATATTAATTGCGTCAGCTTTAACATTGTCTGGAACAATGAATGCGAAGTCATTTTACATGGACACGACCCAAACCTGCGATGTGAAAAGCAAACTCATGCTTCCATTGTTTGGTGAAAATGAAAACTCCCAGTAATTAGTAATTAAGTAGTCCTGACTAACTTTCATGAATGTAATATATCTTATTTTTCATAGTTGACCCAACTTTATTTTCTCGCCTTAATAACTTTTTGTGTGATTCAAATTAAATGCTCACTTCTTTTACATGTCAAATATAAAAAGAAGACGTGGCTTTAAAATCAATTTTCCTTGCTTTGAACTTAAAAGCGCACGGATTCTCAAGATGAAAAAGAATCAATCATAGAACCAGCACAACAAATCCCTCTAACCTTTTGAATGGACTTGGTTCTAGCAGAGGAAGATGGACACAAAGCAGAAGTAAAAGTGGACCAAAACCATACCCATGCCCATACCATGACAGCACCAGCAGAGCTACAGACTTTGCTCTGGCAAGTCTCTGTTAATTCAAGTCCAAGTCCATGAGATCCTACTTTGCTCATCGATTAGAAGGAACTAAGGAAGACCCTAAATGGGTCCCGCACAATGTGAACGAATTTCTTACTTTTGGCCAATGAATATTATAGTCAGTTGAAAAAGCAAAGGGAGAAAAAGGAACCAAAGCAACCAGCTTGGTTTCCCATCCTGTGCCTCTTTTTCTGTTTCATTTCATCTTTCTTCTCCTACATATAGAGCGCCCCTCAATCTCAACTCTGCACCAAGTATGGCTCAACAGGGCTCTATGGGTTTTCTTGCTACTTTCTCTCTTTGCGTCCTACTCATAGCGTCTCATGGAGCATTGGCTTCTACTCCAAAAGATGCTGCTTCTGAGCCTCCAGCAGATGGCATATGTGCTTCTTCCGTCACTGTACGTGGCTACAAATGCCATGAACTTAAAGTAAGATCTCATAATCATGATAGTTTAAACCTTGATTAACAAGGTTTTAAAAATAATTAATCACATTTGTTTTACAGGTTACAACCAAGGATGGGTACATTCTTAGTTTGCAGAGGATCCCAGAAGGAAGAACAGAGGGAAGAGATCACAATGCGACTAAGAAGCAGCCCGTGATTATACAACATGGAGTACTTGTGGTAAGTGTCCGAGAGACCCATCTTCCACATTCAATCTGTTAAATGTTGAAACTTGCACCAGTAACTTACACTTCGGAGGGAGATTCTGCAAATCGAGCAGCGTGAAGTTGACGCTTTGCTTTGTCAAAGTGTCAAAAAGGGTCCACTTCCGCGTTCGTTACGCTACGTCTCTAAAGTCTCTTTTTTCCTCGTCCCCATAAACAATAGCGCAAGTGCCGCTCATCATGGGTCGGGTCGGGTTACTTAAACGTCACCCTTGATGGGAAAGCTACGATATGATTAAGCTCGCTAAAGATGTTTGACGAATGGCGTGCGTTCCGGGATCTTCGGTCACTGATCTCGTAACTCTCTGTAAACATCATGTTTCAAAGAATTTTCCCCTCCCAAGCCCGCGCATGAAATTCGAGGATACTCGTAACATTTTACAATTATTTGACTCTTTTCAGATAAATCAAAACATCCGCATATGGCATACTAGGTAGTAGTACTAGGTAGCCGTAACTCTGACTTTTGATTATCTGCAGTGAAAAAGGGCAAACATGGAGCTATCTCCTTTGGACTGAATGCTGTATTTCAAAACCAGAATAATGAAAACTAATCTTATAATCTTCAATAAATGCTACATAAATGATCACTTGCTATAATTAAACGATCACACTTTCAAATGTGCCCTAGTCGTGCCGGGCTTCTTGGAAGACAAATGATCATTGATGCGCCATGCAATTTTAATCGAATCTGATCTTTCATTACCCATAATAGTTGTGTTGCAAGGAGTTATGATTATGTTTCTAATGCTGAATATGACAATAATATCGCGTGCTTGGCTTGATGAGCACTAAACGACGACGTTGGTGCCCTTGCAGGATGGAATGACGTGGCTTCTGAATCCGCCGGAGCAAAGCTTGCCCTTCATTCTAGCTGATAATGGCTTCGACGTATGGATTGCTAACACCAGAGGAACCAGATATAGCCGCCAACATATCTCTCTGGACCCTTCTAGCCCGGTTTTTTTTTTCTTCTCTTTCTTCTCTCTCTGTTTTTTGCCCTTTTCAGGGAAAAAGTTTTGTTTTGATTTTAATTGATTATATACATAGTGAAAATGACAGGACTTCTGGAATTGGTCCTGGGATGAACTGGTCAGCTATGATCTACCAGCTATTTTTGATTATGTGTTCAGCCAAACAGGGCAGAAGATAAATTACGTCGGCCATTCTCAGGTACAGCATCAGAAACTCAAACCCCGTGTACGAAGAAAAGATCTTAGTTCACTATTCCACTGAAATAAAAAACCCTGTTTGTCAGGGAACCTTGATAGCTTTGGCATCCTTCACGGAGGGGAACTTGGTGAACCAGTTGAGATCAGCAGCCTTGTTGAGCCCCATTGCTTATCTGAGCCATATGAGCACCGCACTTGGAGTTCTGGCAGCCAAATCTTTTGTGGGGGAGGTAAAAAGAAAAAAGAAAACAATTATCAATAACCTCTCTTATTGTTATGCAACCATAATAAATACTTGAGACACAAAAACAAAGTAGTGACATTTTCTGATTCGTGGAATTATTCCTTGTCTTTTACCAAACAGATCACTACCTTGTTCGGTCTGGCAGAATTTAATCCCCGAGGGTAAGAAAATAGTACAATTTACTGTATAAAACAGAGGAATCACCCTTGTTTGTAACTTGTAAATATAATCCTTATGATGTTTAGGTTACCTGTCGCTGCTCTTGTCAAATCTCTCTGCGTTTACCCAGGAGTAGACTGCTACGACTTGTTAACTGCACTAACTGGTAAAAATTGCTGTCTCAACTCTTCCACGGTTGATCTGTTCTTAAAGAATGAACCCCAGCCCACATCAACAAAGAACATGGTGCACTTGGCTCAGAGTAAGATCATTTACCTTGGCTTTCACTAGTGCAGCTTATTATACATGCAGTGTTTCAGATAGGACTGACCAGGTGAAGCTTTTTTGCAGCTGTGAGACATGGGGTTCTGGCAAAATTCAACTACGAGAGACCAGACTATAATATTATGCATTATGGAGAAGCATTCCCTCCAATTTATAACCTGTCCACCATTCCCCATAACCTCCCTCTCTTCGTTAGCTATGGAGGACGAGATGCTTTATCTGATGTTGTAGATGTTGAGAGCTTACTTGATGCCCTCAAGTTGCATGATGTTGACAAGCTTAGTGTTCAGTTCATCAAGGACTATGCTCATGCCGACTACATCATGGCCTTCAATGCCAGGGACTTAGTCTACAATGAGGTTCTCGCATTCTTTAAGCGCCATTTTGATACTTGATGCAGCAAAGCTCAACTTTAAAAGTTAAAACAACTACAACTACAACTACGTCTTGCCAAAATGCCAATGTATTGGGTTATCTATCTCATCAAATCTAAGTTATCTAGTTGTTGATGAACTTTCTTCTTTTTTATCTTCACAACCCATATCTATCCAGTTAGACTCCTGGCCCAGTCTAGGCTGTCTCTGCTTCAACATATTTGATACAAAACAATGTAAACGCTGAGGAAAGCATTATCACAAAGCTATTTCTACGTAGAAATTACCCCGTGCATTGCAAACAATCATGAAATAAAACTAACAAAAAAGATTTGATTTGATAAATTAAGATAATGTACAAAGAAAATGGTTAGACTACTACAAAACGTTCTTTTATAAATGATATCAGACTGAAATCCCTTAATACTGCACAAATTGGTACCAATGGGAGTAGGAAAATGAATGTTTTCTTTCTTATTGATTACTGAAGTACTCTGTACATATACGCACCTAAACGACTACTTCTGTTCACATAATAAAACTAAACTCGCGGTCGAATAAAGTTACTCCTACTCAATATATGCTTTGCAATTTCATTGAGGCTAAATCAGAGTATTTTGATCTATCGAAACTTCCAGATGAATCGGTTATCTGATCTGAATTGAAAATTTGAACTTCCAGACTAGCCGTGCTTAAAGATAAGTATGATCCCTTTGTTTGAACGCTAAGCTTTGACAGTCTTGGTATCTACCAGAATTTGCTTAGCGGGCAATCTACATACCGAAACAAAGAGAGTAAGCCCACAAAAGAAGCATGCCATTGTTTTGCCCTGGAATTAAAGAAATGACCAGGTGATGTTGATCCAACTAAGCTGAAGCTTTCTTTATATTGAATATATCAACAATTTAGCACGTTACTCTATAACGACCCCCAATTTTAAATTGTTTTCAGCTTATAATACGGAGAAACAAACTGTTTTATGTTGCAGCGAACCTGTATAAATAGTTGCATATTAGTAATCCTCAAACATAACCCAGAGCGAAGCAGAAGTAACTAAACAGAGGGAGAGACGCACAAAAGAAGAACATGGGGCGGAAGAACACGATCCTCTTGGCATTGATTGCTGCTCTGTTTGCAAAGGAAGCCTTGGCAGCTCAAATTGATGTTGGTGGAAGCCAAGGTTGGGATGAATCCACAGATTTTAACACATGGTCTTCAGGACAAACATTCAGGGTCGGCGATCAACTTGGTACGTTCCTTTTTTTCCTAAGCTTCTTCATGATTTCATTGACCCCATTTCATTACAATCAATAAAAGAAATGAAGTCTTCCTTTTGTAGTTTTCAAGTACAGTTCTGGGTTGCATAGTGTGGTTGAACTGGGCAGCGAGAATGACTTCAAGAGCTGTGATATTAGCAATCCAGTGAACTCGATGAGCAGTGGGAACGATGTGGTGAAATTGAACAAGCCAGACACTAGGTACTTCACTTGTGGTACCGCAGGCCATTGCGCGCAAGGCATGAAGGTGAAGATTACAACAGTTGCTGGGAATGCACCTTCTACGCCTTCTTCTTCTTCGTCGTCGTCTTCGTCCTCCCCGTCTTCTACTTCTGCAGCTTCAGCTTCAGCTTCACGAGTAGGGTTTACCGTTTCCGGCATGCTGATTTTTGCAATGTTAATTATATTGAGGATCTGAAGGTTGAGAAAAAATTGAGTTTGATTTTAGAATCATGAGTGTTTTGTATGATTATTAAGTTTGAGAATTGAGAGAAGAGCTATATATATATATATATATATTTCATTTTTATCATGCCCTAGACCTTATTGAATAAAAAGTTGCTGTGCCTTGTGAGATTACTTTGGATCTGGATTGTTTTTTTTCCTCCGTCTTTTCTATGCCTTGTGTTTGTGGTAGTTAATATAACTTCCAACACAACGACAAAAATAAAGCTCCCTTGTTAGCTGTAAATTGTAACTTGTCCGTTACTTACGTGTCGACCGTTCCCGCCAACACCCCACCATTTTTAATGGTGCATATTGCTGGGATTTTTTTTTTTCCAAAAATATACTTTGATTTTCTTAACTTACAAGTTGAACTGTATAATTAAATACCCAAAGAATAGCTTCTTTATGTGGCTTATAGAAGCTATTACAAATATTTTTTTTTTTGTCAAACTTGCAAATTGACTCTTCGAATTTATCGTTTTTATATTGCTACTTTGTAATGTAAATGTGCCAAGTCGTTGGCAAATTTGTACTAATTGTAAACTCAGATAAATTCACAAATTTACACATCGAATTCACCATTTTTATAGTTCTAACTTACAAAATCTTATTAATTCATTGTTAAATTCGTATTAATTTTTTCGATTTGATTATTACTCAACGGTTTTATATATGAATTTTATATAAATTAGTAAATTACTTTGCTAAGTGTGATAAATTATGAATATTGATGGATTAAATTTTAATTATTTGGATTTAAAATATATTTAAATAAAATTGTGATCATTTTTTATATTTTAATTATTTAATTATACACTATTCATACATATTTAATGATAAAAATATACTCTTATAGATTTAAGATATAAGTTTACATGAATTTATTTAAATTTACGAGCCTTACATTTAGGTATGTTTCTCTCATACTTACAGGAAATATAATTTCGTGTCTGGACTAGCTTGCAAATTTTAGTTTGGATTGCATAGATGATCTATATCTATTTGAAGTTCCTCTAAAAGGCTACTTGAGACTATATGATGTACTGATGAATGTCCCGCACCCTGACTCTTGTGTTGATGATGAATAAAGACATTTTCCAAGAAAAAATACACAAATAATTTCTTAAAGGGTTAAGGAGTAATTTTACACACGAGCTTTACCCCCCGGGAGCGCTCAGTACCATGAGCTTTTTTCTGGAGCAAAAATACACACGTGGTTACGTTTTGGGAGCGTCCAGCACCACGGTCGTTAGTTGACCGTTAGTCAACCGTTAAGTTGGATGGAAATGAATAGTAACTCAGGTAAAATTACACTTTTGCCCTAAATTTTTTTTAAAAAAAGAAAACTAAAAATACCCCCTCCACCGGTGGGTCCCACCACCGGCCAAATTTAATTATACTTTATACTTTATATCTATGGAAAAAAAATTACGCATTCTTCAATTTTTAAAAATTAACAACAAATTTAATTAAAAATGGAATTATATAGTTTTAATAAAAGTCAAGGTCTTTTATAATTTATCATATATATTAAATCAAGAAAGTTTGTATGACTTATTTTTGTTTTAGAATAAATTTATGTGGGTTAAAAAATTCATGTAATGTTAATAAAATCAAAAAATCTAATTAACCTATTATATCCTGAAAAATATGAAATAAGTTTATTTTTTATTTTTTTAAAATGAACTTAGATATCAATGTTGATAATATAAATTGGGCAACTTGATGATATAAATTGGTGAAAAATAAAAATTAAGAAAAATATGAGTTTAACAATTGTTAATTAAATAATATATTGGGAAAACATATATAATCATATCGGACAATTTTAGTTATTTTTTTAATTTTGAATACAAGAGATAATACATGAGGATTGATTAAGGGCAATTTAGTAATTTTAAATTTATATTATGATGTTTAGTCCTTCTAAGTAATTACAATTTTTATGGTCCTTTATAATAAATATTATTTTCTCTTGGTCCTTTATTTTAATTTTCCCTTGAATCATTGCATGGATTGTTAATATGAAATTATGAGATTTTATTTTTTAAAAATAGTAATAATTGATTTTCTTAACTTTCGTCAATTGAGATTATTATTAAGATGAATATAAACTTTAACGACAGTTTTTTTGAACGTGTGTAAACTCATATATACTATTGGCCCAAAAAAAAATTCTCATGTACTTTCTTTTTGTTTGGTGGAAAAAAGGGCCAGACTCGAGAGCGCCAGGGGAACGGTGATCAAATGCAGTTTCATGCTCCTGTTACGAGCTACAACTTCGTTTTCGCAGTACTCGTGCACCACACACAACAACACCGGAAAAGTGTGACACAAAGAGAGTGAGGCAATGCCAGACTACGTGATCGAGGGTGCTTCAGGGCCTCATTTCTCCGGCCTACGCCTTGACGGTCTCCCTTCGTCTCTACCTTCTCCATATACGTCTCCCGTCCATCGTTTCTCTGCTTCTGCCACTGTAGCCCCTGATTCTTCTCATGAACAGCCTTTCGTTATTGGTAATTTTCATACTCTTCCCTACATTTTGAATCTTGATCTCTCTAGGCATCTTTCACAGAATTTCGTCAGTTGTTTCCGAAATTAATTCTGCAGGTTTTAACCATGCGTGATATTTGCACTTTTTCACACTTACATTGTTCTCGTGTTATTTGGACCGATTTCCTGCCACATTCTTTTCAATTCTATTACGTTGCTGGTGGATTTCATGCATTGATGATTGATGTATAGGAGTTTCGGGAGGTACCGCTTCCGGTAAGACCACTGTATGTAATATGATTATCCAGCAGCTTCACGATCATCGAGTCGTGCTCGTCAATCAGGTTTTCTGTCTTGCCTTTCTTTTTCTGGCAAATTTTTGGAGTAATCAGTTCAATATTTATCGTATTTGAGAAATTATATTCTGACGCTTTTGCTTTTCCCGTCTATTTGATTTGCGTGGTTTTTAGGATTCATTTTATCGTGGTTTGACGCCTTCAGAAATGGAACGCGTGCACGAGTACAATTTTGATCATCCAGGTAATATATATATATATTTGAAATTTGAATTATTATCATTGAACGTGTTAGTTCGCATGAATTTGTTCAACTACTCGTCTGTTCTGTTATACTGCTACTTTATATACTTAGAGAGCTAGGAGCCAGGTTTTCTTGATTCCATCACTTGCTAATTAGTAACTACTCGTTGGTTTTCTTCTTAGACGCTTTTGACACCGAGCAGCTTTTAGATTGCATGCAAAAGCTACTAGGCGGCCACAGCGTCCAAGTCCCAGTTTATGACTTTAAGAAGCACCAGCGCGCTACTGATACCTTTCGGCAGGTATCGAAGTCAAATTCATGTTGAAGGATATGCCTGCATTTTTTAAATAGGATGCCTAGAGTTCTAGGGCAGATAGATGTTTAAGCATATCAATTGCCTATTTCTATCCAGAAGTACTAGGTTTTACTCTTGAAAATCTTCCTTCATCGATGAAATACACAACGTTCCTTTATTCAGTCTAATTGTGTATAAATTTTCGTTATGACCACTAGACTCCACACTTCCCTTTGTCAAATCACCAGGATGCAGCAGGTAGAACATGTCACACCTGTTGATCTCTTATCATATTTTATGGGCACCTGAGCTTAATAATGTATCGTATTGTTTTATTTCACCTTTAGCTCTATGGATCTCTGTTTTTTTCCCCTTACTTTCCCTTTGCTAAATTATAGTTGGCGTTATTTGATTAGGTCAATGCTTCTGATGTCATTATATTAGAAGGAATTCTTGTTTTCCATGAACAACGTGTCCGTGATCTGATGAACCTGAAAATTTTTGTTGATTCAGGTTTGATCCATTTCTATCTTCCACCCTACTTCCTAACGATGACTCATGAGAGAAAAATTGTGTCTATCTTCCACCCTGCCTCATATTTTACTACTCTTAATAAATGGCATGGTGCACTTATGAGTTTATACTTTATACTGGTTTAAATTTTCCATCAGTTTCATTTCATATTCCAATTGGCTAGATCCAAGGTCTTTGTCTCATGAAGAGTCCTTGTAATCACATATGTATTCAGTAACGGTAAAGAAATTTTTGTAGGTAATGATAACACTACTCATCTGTCTGACTCTCACTAGAATTATATGTGTTCATTAATTTCTTCTAGATGCGGATGTAAGACTTGCCCGTAGAATTAGACGTGATACAGTGGAAAGAGGTAGGGATGTATGCTCTGTTCTTGAACAGGTAAGCCAGTATTTGAATTAGTATTTTGTTTCCAGAGCCTGGGATAGAACTTTTCCTTTTCTCATATATATGTTTTGATTTTTGCTAAAATTCAAATATTTCAATAGAACCATCATTTCATAGTCCTCATGAGAGGGAATTAGTCTCAATTTAGTGTCTAGCTGCCCAGATACTGATTCATGATTGTCCACTGCAGTACGCAAAGTTTGTCAAGCCTTCTTTTGATGATTTTATTCATCCATCAAAGAAGTATGCTGATGTGATCATTCCACGGGGAAGTGATAATCAAGTTGCCATTGATCTGATTGTACAACATATCCAGACAAAACTTGGTCAACATGATCTGTGCAAGATATACTCTAATCTGTATGTTATTCAGTCAACATTCCAGGTAATGATGTACTTCGTGGGTGAAAGCATCACCTTTTTGATAAATTATTTTTATTCTTCATTTTCAGACATCCATGCTTCCCTCAGAAGCAGACTGTTATGCCTAATTTAGAGAACATATTAAAGCATCATCACTGATCATGTTCCTATTTTGTTTTTCTTCCTGAATGTAGAAGGAAAAGAATATGTTCTGAAGCTTTGCTTGTTTGCATTGTCAAATCTTTGATGAGTTTATACAATGAACTATAGTTTTTGGGGTGCAGAAGTACTTGTTCTATGATAAACAATAAAAGAAGTAATTTTTCAGGACATGTGGAGATGATATTGAATGAAACTGGAGTTGGATTTTTGCATAATCAGGTATAGAAAATAGAAGTTTAGGATAACCAATTTCAGAAGCCACGTGCTGTCACCGGAAAGTCTGAAGTTACATCATATAGATACATAGGTTAGGACTGAAGAAAGAGGAAAATCCCTTCCTGGTTCCTAAAAGAAAAGGAACATAGGTGATTAATGGTAGGGTTCGCACTTCTCTTTTCTGTTTACAAGCTGTAAGATGCGGCGATGAGCTAGGACATCTATATGTCATCATTCAACATTTATGGCTATGCTTGTAAATTTCAGATCCGAGGAATGCATACATTGATCCGTGATCGAGACATATCAAAGCATGATTTCGCGTTTTACTCAGATAGACTTATACGGCTGGTACTCTATGCCTCATAGCTCTGCTTGACATTTATTCATGATTGGTTTTTGCTTCCTTAGCTAGTACTCACAACACAGGACATTACTGCCCTTTTTCATATTTCATTATCAGGTTGTTGAGCATGGCCTTGGCCATTTGCCATTCACTGAAAAGCAAGTAGTTACTCCAACAGGTAATTTTATGTATCTTTGCCATCACATGTGAAGTTTTGCCATCTTCATTTTTCTTCTCTTGCTTTGGAAGTGGGAACGACGCATTGAACACTGCAGCATTTATGGTTAATATGCAATGGAAGTAGTTCTACATCTGGATGTTTATCTTATAAGCAATGATCACATCCAATAGGATTTAGTTGAGTAATCATTATGGATAACAAGTTGACATTAAATTTAAGTGCTAGGTTTTATTAGCAATCTTTTTCTAAACCTCATGTATATGGTGGGTGCTTTCAAAGAATTCTTGTTTCACTTGTATTTTAAATTTGAACTAATAATTACAACATTTTTTCTTTCCCCCCCTTTTCGTCCTGCTCTCTATAGATCGTTTTGCCAAAGAAACTACACTTGAATTTGACGCATGTCAGCTTGAGTATTAGTGAAATGCAACAATGTAATTTTCTCCAATATTGATTTGTAATTGATTGTGCAGCTTATTAAATTTCTTGTGGTCTTGGAGCATTTAGACTTGTGTCTTTCCATATTGTATTTTGTGCCTATATATGTGTACAAGCATCCTTATACATGTGTAAATTTTCATATGACAAGCAATTTGTAAACTTAATTAGAATTCCACTTTATTTTGTAGGATCTATCTATACTGGAGTTGACTTCTGCAAGAAACTGTGTGGTGTTTCAATTATTCGGAGGTGAGCTTTGAACCGGGTATTAATTTCGGCTACTCCAATATATAAATGATACAATGCTAGTAGAAATACAACTAAGCAGGTAATATGATGCATTCCGGTATTCAGTTAGATTTGTAATTGTAAACTTAGAAAATATAATCTGAATTCCATATTATTCATGATAAATGTATAGGTATATATAAGAGGGAGGAGCTAACCGTAATCCCTAATTATATGGAATCTAACCATATTCCCTAATTATATGGATCTAACCATAATCCCTAATATATTTCCTAATACTAACACTCCCCCTCAAGTTGGAAGCAGCTTGCACATGCAGCAACTGATCTTCAAGAAAACAACTATTCATAGCCTAAAAAAACTCAAACAAGGTAATAATCCACCAGCTTCAACAGGAGCTCGAACAACAAAGAATCCTAAACCAGAGTAGAAATTGCAACAACGAACAGTCTCACAAGGGACCAAACAATACTCCAAACGTCTCACAAGATACAAACATCAAAAGGTCTCACCTGAGACCAAATAATACTCCAAATGTCTCACCAGAGACAAACACCAAACAACCTCACCTGAGACCAAACAATACTCCAAACGTCTCACCAAAGACAAACACCAAACGGCCTCATCTGAGAGCAAAAAATACTCCAAACGTCTCACCAGAGACAAACACCAAATGGCCTCATCTGAGAGCAAAAAATACTTCAAATTTCTCACCAGAGACAAACACCAAACGGCCTCACCTAAGACCAAACAATAAATAATTGTTCAGAACACCCAACTAACAAAGACTGCATAGCCGAAGCACAAACGTCCAAATGGAGCACAAATAACCAATAGAGTATGTAAGGGAATGGAGAAGCCTGATCAAAGCAACTGCTCTATATTGATGAAAAAGGGTCCAACCTATATGATAACAGCAGCAACCAAGAAGTCGGAAACTAGAGAATCACAACTTCGTCAGAAAATACAGAGCTTCGTCGACATGTTACAAAGCTTCTCTAGAATTCATAAAACTTGGCCAGAAGGGGAAGGAAGAGATCGCCGGAAAGTTCAAAGAACAAACGATCTGAGCTCTTCTTCCCTTTCTCAAGCTTCTCTCACCTTTTCAAACTCAACCCACGACGCTGTGACGTCGAAGATTGAAACCCATAAGAAGCTTTGGTGCTGTAACAAAGTGAAGACGGAGGCAAAGCAGAGGAAAGAACAACAGTTCTCGACAAAAGACGAAAATTAGATTCGTGACGAAGAAGGCCGCAAGGGGGGACGTGACGCGATTTCTCTAGTTCAAACCTACTCCTCCCTTTCTCTCTTGTCAGCCATTGTCATTGTTCACGGAACAGTACCAAACCCGTTACTATTCACGCTACAGTGACAGTGGCTACCGAAAAAATCAAACTAGCCCAGAACAAACCTTAAGGCTCTAATACCATGTAAATTTAGAAAATATAATCTGAATTTCATATTATTCATGATAAATGTATAGGTATATATATAAGAGGGAGGAGCTAACCGTAACCCCTAATCATATGGAATCTAACCGTAAGCCTTAATTATATGGATCTAACCGTAATCCTTAATATATTTCCTAACACTAACAGTAATAATGGGTTTTCATTGTTGATGTGTTAATCATGCAGTGAGCATTTTGAACCTTAATGCTAACTTAGAATTATTCACTTCTGCACTCTGTTGAGGCAGTTCCTCTAAAGATGAATATTTCTCCATGTTTTTTGCATGATAGTGGTGAGAGCATGGAAAATGCGCTACGTGCATGTTGCAAAGGTATTAAAATTGGCAAAATTCTGATTCACCGACATGGCGATCATGGAAAACAGGTTAATTTTTTTTTATTTAAATTGACCTTCGTAAAAGTTTGTCTCTTCTATTGGTTCTACAATTGTACATGTGTGATTCATATTTAACTGTAACTATTTTGCTCCTCTGAGCAGCTAATATATGAGAAGCTTCCCCGGGACATTTCAGAACGTCATATTCTGCTTCTTGACCCTGTCCTTGCTACAGGTGCTCTAAACTCTCGATAATTTGAAACGTATTTCCTTTATTTATTGTTCTCCTTTACTGCGTCGTATTTGTATATGCTTTTCCTCCTGAGACATTTATGACTAGCAAATAAAGACCACCCTTTGATTTTATTCTTTAAATTCTTGGGATTTGGCATGTTGAAAGAATCAGTGGACTGGAGAGAGTATAACGTGGTATACTTAAGGTTACCGGGTAGTATCGGCAATCTAAGATGTGTGGTTTTACATTCTTAACGATGTTATTTTCTAAAATGGAAGAGCATTTTCTAGAAAGAGCAAGTGACGGGAAAATTGTATTGCGAAAAGAATAGCAGGTAAAAGATGAAGGTAGGGTGGACCAACGACGGAACAAAACATGAAAGCCTTATCCCTTAATCTGCTTGACATTACACAATGAATTATAACCATTAGTTATGTCGAGGGAAGCTGCATGAAATTATTCGGTTGAGGATGGTTGTTAGAACCTGTCCTGTAAATGTCTGACAGTTACTGAAAGTATTGAAGTTTACACTGTTCTGGCTATTGAAAACTGACATTGATAACCTGCATTTTAGGTAATTCAGCAAGCCAAGCAATTGAGTTACTCATTCAGAAAGGAGTTCCGGAATCCCACATAATATTCCTGAATCTCATCTCTGTGAGTCTCGATGCCTTCTTTTACAGATGTTAGCAAAATTATCCGTTTTTTATTCAAGTCTAGGTCTTAATGGACTCTTGTGAAATCAGGCACCTGAGGGAATCCAATGTGTGTGCAGAAGATTTCCATCCTTGAAAATCGTAACATCTGAGATTGACGCTGGCCTAAACGAAGTGTCCCGTGTAATTCCTGGAATGGGCGAGTTTGGTGATCGCTACTTTGGTACCGATGGTTACTCACATGACAAATAATGATGACCTTTGAGGTGGTTGTTATCTTTATCATATAAAATCAATAGCAGCTAGCGGCATTTTTGGTTGATTATGGTCATGGTCACCCTCCGCTTATACATTTGTTGTTGTTGGTTCTTCAACTTTTGACGACGAGTGATAATAAAATATTTCGTATAAATTCTGCAATTTTTTCCAACTCCACCTTTTCTCAATTCCTTTCTACTGGCCCGGTAGTATGGAAAATCTTCTAATCAATTCTTTTCTATTTCCAACCAGTCAACCGGATCAGCAGTCGTGACTGATCAAACTTCTTGCTGTGTTGTTTGTTTATTTCTATTATTTTTAACCTTTAAAGGTTATTTTTTGTGTGCATCGAAAACTTCTGCAGCGCAACGGGTGGGTTGAGTAGCCCATGTCCAAACTCATAGTTTGCTCATTTAATTTTAAACAGGCACGGACTAACTTATACTCATATCTCAACCCATTTAAACCCATGTAAACGTACTAACAAATAAATGAGTGGGCTAACCAAATTTTGAGTAACCCATTTATATTTCACTTGTTTATTTTTTTCAAAAAACATATATAAGCATTAAGCATTCATCCAAATTCATAATTCTAAATTCTGAAATATGAATCTTCAAAGTTTAATAATCACAATTCACATAAAAGAACCTAAATTTAGACAAGTACTATAATAATATAATTTTGATGTTCAAACTCCAACTTTTAAATTAAAACATTACAATTGAAAAAAGAAGGATCCGAAGTATTATAGAAGACTCACACAAAGGTGTATCAAGTTCAAAAAATGCATAAATTTATTACAACACATATATCAAAACTGAGTTAATAATGGTTTTAGGGTTGTTAAGGAGTATAAAAAAAATGGTTTTCAACAACACATAGTTAATAATGGTTTTCAAGGACTATAAAAAAAATAGTTAATTACAACATGTAGAGGTGTATCTTATTGGTATTATTGTCATGTCCAAGTTGAAGTGTCCACACACACACACAACTAAATCGGTGGGCACGGACAGCCTGAAAGTGTGCCCATAACCTACCTATTCAAGTCTTAAATAGGAGGGTTTTAACCACCCCATTATAGGCCTTTTTGGGCGGGCTCAAAATGACTCAATTATACTGGGTTGCGGGCGGATTCACAGGTTACAGGTTCCTTACTCAACCCTACCTCTCAATAATTTTTTCTTTTTTCCTTTTATGAAAACCCCGAGTAAATTGTACATATATGAACAACGCGAACAATTTTTCCTGATATGTGGCAAGGGCTGTTTTAGGAGGGGCAGATGATGTGCCTTTCCTGTTGCCCCTCGCTGCCTCTTCATTTTGGATAAATTCTCAAATGTATTTCTCATAGTTATTTGGATTATTAGATTCTACACAAAATGAACTATGTTTTGATATCTTGTAGGCAAAAAAATAGGGTTGTTTTCAATTTTTTACGATTTTTTCAAAGATTTAAAACTCTATTTCAAAAAGAACTTGCACACTTTTGAACTATTAAATGTTTAAAAAATCGTATAAAATTGAAAACAACTCCATTTTTTGCACAAAAAATTTCAAAATGTCACAAATTTCGTATAGAATCTAATGATTCAAATAATCATGAAAAATACATTTGAAAAGGTCCCCAAAATGAGAGGGCAGTAGGAAAGGTACATCAGCACTCCTAATTGATTGTTTCATCTGAATCTTTTATTATGGCTGTCGAAAAGGATGCAAGATTTAAAAAAGCCTCAAATGTATATTCTCTAATAAATACAACATATATAAAAACATTAAATATATTTTATTGTATTCTTATTAAAAATTTATATGGCTTAAATCTCCCATTTTATATTCAAACCAGAAAATCTCTTGGAAGTTGGTACAGACAGACTCTCCCAAGCAATCACGAAACAAATTTTGTACTCCTACAGTACAGGACATTATGCAACTGAAGAGTTGATCTTGATTTTAAATATAACACATAGTTTTCATATTTGTTATTCTTTTCCTAATTTATCTTATATTGATGTTCCCTCTACAATAATTAAGAAAGAGATGGATGGGGAAATTAAGGTAAATAATTAGAATGTTTTAAAAAATATATGTCATGTTAATAAACCTAACTAACTTCATTAATATAATAAAATTAAATAAATATGTCTTATATTAAAAAACAGAGGAATATATTATTTCTGATTTGTTTGTAATTTGATATGATTCATAAAACAAAAAACAATATGTATTTAATAAGGGTTAAGGTGCAAAAATAGACATATACTTTTGTCAAAAGAGCGCCCAGTAGCAAATATTTTTTTTAGGTGCAAAAGTAGACACGTGGTTACAAAAGTGGAGCAAAATTAGCATTGACCGTTAGTTGACTTTTTCTGTATTGAAAATGATGACGTGGACGATGACGTTTTATGAATTATAGATCAGCCCCAAATACATTTCAAAAAATTTCAATTTAGTCCCTCTATAAACTTTTAATATTTTCATTTTAGTCCCTGGTCAAAACTTAGCTTTTTGACCGAGACCTTCTTCTTTCTCCAGAGCGAGAGGCCGCTCTGCGCCATGTTCGCCGAAACAATACAGATCGTGATAAAACTTGAATCAAGAGCTACAACTTCACCTCAAATCCGATGAACTAGAATCAAGAGCTACACAATCTCCCTTACTGGCCAACAACTTCACCTCCTGGACAACATGTACACCCCACCCATTTTTCGATCCGGCGCGTACATGTGCCGAATGGCATCATCAATGCTTTCTCTCTCCTGAAAAGCCGCAGATCCAAGATCTTCCAAGAACTTGCTCACCGTGCGCTTCCTCAGATCCCGAGCGTCGATTTCACCGCACATCGCCTTCTGAGAAGTCATAAAGAGGCGATTCTTGGTCGGCCGAGACCTCACCGCCATGAGAAAGCCGGAAAACAAGAACCCAGAAACATATATATATCAGAATCGAAATCGGAATCAAGGAAATCGAAGAAATCGAAATCGAAAAAAAAAACAGAATCGAAAGGAGGGAAGAAGAAGAGGGGGAGGGTTTCGACCGTCGACCCTTCTCTCTATCTCTTTCTAGTTGAAGAAGAAGAAGGAAGGAAGAAGAAGAGGGGGAGGGTTTCGGTTGCCGTCGACCCTTCTCTCTCTCTTTCTAGTTGAAGAAGAAGAAGGAAGGAAGAAGAAGAGGGAGGTAAGGTGTCGGGGAAAGGAGGGGAAGGTGGGTTCAGGAAAATATTGTCTTGAGGTTGAAAGAAGAAGAAAGAATGGAAGAGAGAGGAGTGACACATGTGGGAAGAAGAAAGAAGGGAAGAGAGAGGAGTGACAGGTGACTTAATTTTAATGGAGAAGTCAGATCCCACTACCATGTCAGCGTCAGATAACGGTCAACTAACGGTCAATGCTAATTTTGCTCCACTTTTGTAACCACGTGTCTACTTTTGCACCTAAAAAAATATTTGCTACTGGGCGCTCTTTTGACAAAAGTACATGTCTATTTTTGCACCTTAACCCATTTAATAAAATAACGTTATTTCTGGGCAAAAAAAAGCAGGTACGTCGCAGATCACAAGATATAAGTCTTAAGACGTAGTAGTACTCACAATTATTACTATTGCTACTATTATTGTTACGATGGTTTGACAAGTTTAACTTTGGTTTTGCTCAATTAGTTTAAGGGGTTTAAATTTCTCATGTTGTATGAGAAGAAAAATATTCCTACATACATATGAAATGGTGGGATCCACACACACACATATATAATGTTAATTATATATATATGTATGTGGGTCCCACCGTTTCATGTGTGTGTGACATGATAATACACTTCTCTTATAACATGAGAATTGTTTTTCCTATAGTTTAATTTTGTTTTTCTTAGACTTTTGATAGTAGTGCATTTTTTTATTTTTATTTTGCTAAAAGATAGTAGTGCATTTCAGGCCGAAAAAGATTTAAAAAAAGGAGTACCATTTACTTTTTCTTACAAAAAACATAGTTGGACTGGACATGAATCCTTTGCCAGCCAAGCCCCTATATTTATTGATGGGCCAAGCCCAAGCCTAAAACCATGAAAATAACTAAATAAGCACAAGATATTTCGCCGCGCGTCCTACTCACCGTTATCCATTCCCGCCTTACAACTCCAGCAGGCAACTTCAGGTTCAGGCGCGCCGGAGCTATGAACCTCTTCCATGTCTCGACTCGGCCTTCCTTTCCTCTCTTCACCTGCCACGCCACCGCTGCCTTGCCCACCCACCCTTCACCGCCGCCTCCTTCTTCTCTAACCTTGCCGTTAACCCCTAGTTCATCCGTACAGCCTCCACTAACTTGTGCTCTTCACTGCCCACACTTTCAATCGTACGCTTTCCTCTCTCCCGCCATCATCTCTTACTAAAATTCGCTTTTACTACGGATTTTTTTTTTTTTCCTCTCACAGTCGTGATTTTTCAGTTGCTCAGGGTGCACGCACGAGCTCAATCTGCACCATCCCATTATTGTCGACGAAGCCACCAATTTCTTTAAAAAATATGGAGTTTCGGATTTCACATTTGATAGTTGTAAACTGGTATTTCCGTTACTCATCCGCTCCATTCACAAATTTTTTGCAATCTCTGTTTCCTCTTTCCTTTCTCACACTTGGTATCGGTTTTTATGCTTTTACTAGTGGGGTTGGAGATGCCGAGCAAAACTGGCTGTGCGCGGTTCATCAACTAACCCTCTTATCGGACTTTATGAGGAGGGCACTCATAACGTAGTTGACATTCCGGATTGCAAAGGTCCGTAAATTTGTTTTATTCGTTTTGCTTTGATGTTGCCCCTTGGTTAAACTTTTTTAATTAACGTCATTAACGTGTTTATTCCCATGCTTTCCTTACACAGCTCATCATCCTAATATTAATGCTGCCGTGGACCTGCTTAAACGAGGTTTTCCCCTGTCATAGTCGTCTGGAATCTGGATGTCTATTTAGTTGATTTTCAAGTTGTTATGTCTACCCTCAATGCTTTTAAGGTATTACTGAGGTGGAAGTTCAGCCATATGACGAAGATGCGGGTACTGGTGATTTACGATACGTTCAGGTGAACAATTATTAAATTGAATACGGTAGATGCTGAATTGACATAACAATTTAAGCTCTCAATTCTTTGAAAGTTAATCATTGGCCGGCGTGTGCAGATGGCCGTTACAACTTACAGCACATCTCTTCCCTCCGCAGAAAGATATAAGAACGGTGACCTTATTCACCTTATTCAAAATAATGCAAAATTGGCATTTCCTTTTCGAGTTGTTAACCATTATTTAAACTATAAAATTGAACTGTTTCAGGAAAAGTACAGGTCACTTTAGTTTGGAATTCAAGAAACGAAAATTCATCCAGGTCGGACAAACTGAATGCATTGGCAAATGTAAGCTAGCCACCGTATTTTTTCCCCTCTCTTCCTCTATTAGTTTTTCTGACAAAAATAGATCCTTCTCTGTTCCTCTGCCTCTCTGTCTCTCTCACACGCGTGCGCACTCACACAGGAAAAGTGATTATTTGATGTGATTGATTGCAGTTTCTATGGAGAAATGGTGGGCCGAGGAGCAATTTCCATTTAATTCACTCTGTGTGGGCCAATTTCCAGACTTCGACAAACAATGTGAGTTTGAACTGTTTATCTGGGACAAAATGATGACCCGGTATTGATGAAATCGGAAGATATCTGCTGAAGTTGGAACTAGGGCTATTTCTTGTTGAACTTCTTTTGGTCAAATATAATTTATTTCTGTAGAACATTGAATAACTTAGCTAGTTTTTCCCTTTTGCGTATACTATGGCTTTGGATACCATATCACATCTTTACGATACTTTGAATTAAAAGTCACATTGTTTTATTATGGCCAAATCTTTAACATTTTTGTTTCTTGCCGGAACATAGTGTTGTTGTCCTAGTTTGATCCAGTGAAAAAGGAACAAGATCTCATTATCAGATTTTGTTTCATTGTGACTAAATGATGCTGGACTTGAAATTTAGCATTTCTTTAAAACCGATATCATGTAAACTTGAGGCATATGACTATATGAGAATGATGTCGAGATATACTTGTTTCAGGCGCAATTGTAATTTGTAGCATATGCATGTTATATTTGCTTGGAATTTATGAAGTGTAGACCCTTCTTAAATTTTACTGGACAGTATATGCCTATATGGTCTGGTTTCAAACATGGATAATAGTCGTTTTCATAGGATTCATGCCTTTTTGGATACTTACCTGATAGTGCAGGTCATTTTTGGGAATAGATGGAGGCATCTTCTTGGAGAAAGAGATTTTTGGGAACATGTTGGTGGCATTGATATATCCTTGGCTCCTTCCAGTTTTGGCCAGGCAAACACACGGGTGAAGATCCTAATTCAGTTACTTCTAGTAATTTATTTTATAATCAGCAAATGTACGTAATTAATATTTCAGTTTAGTAACTGCTTTGAAAGGAAATCCCTCTGACAGTGACAGGGAAGAGAAGCAAGGTATTTAAAACAAGCGTTCAATGTTTGCACTTCTGCGTCCAGTATACTTTTCTGCACCTAGAGTCATCATGTATCTATTCATGAAAGGAATAATTTTTTCATGCCTTGCTTGCCTAAATTACCGACTTTTGGGCTGTTGTGTTGCTTGCATATGAACTGTGGGTCATCCTTATAAGAAATTGGCAACACTATCTAAGGGAGCTTGAGGCCTAAGAGAATCCTAATCATTTGGTTTGATTTTCTTTCTTCCAGGCTTTCAATATCTTGCTTAAGAAGTTACAGAAGTATGTTCCATATGGAACATCTGTTGCAGATTTGTATGCTGGAGCAGGGGTCATTGGTTTGTCTTTAGCAGCTACAAGAAAGTGCAGGTTAATGGATGGTTTTGAACTTTTAAAATGCATTTTAGACTATCGCTTGTGTTAGCTTAGGATAATATATATATTTCGGTTTGTTGTTGTACAGATCTGTAAAATGCATTGAGATTAACAAAGAGTCAAAACTGTCTTTCGAGAAGACGGTTGATCGCTTGCCTGCAACCATTGAGAGTAGCATTACCTGGCATCACGCTGATGCTTCAAAAGTCTGTACTAAACATCTGCAACCTTGTCATATATTTCATTTATCAACTCCAGAAATTTAAGTGTTCTAATTCATATGAAAATGATGGTTAAAACAAATTATGGTTTGCATTTTTCTTGCTTCTGAGCAAATATTTTCATGAAATTTTATTATTTCCAAGGATAAGAGGAAGAGCTTCAAGCTGTGTAGCTTCTATCTGGGCCATGTGTTGTTCGAAACTGATTTCATGGATTATTTGCAAATTGTACAGGAACCTCTTTCTTGGCTTGTGGGCTCAGATGTCGTTGTCATTGATCCTCCTAGAAAAGGACTAGACACGTCTCTTGTTGATGCATTGCAAAATATATCATCAATAGAGCGTAGAGTGTTGTCATCATCCGAAAGGTTGTTCCTTCAATAGACTTATGAAGCTTTTTCATGTTGAAAGTATTGCCTTATGCCAGTTACTGACTCAAGTTAAGTGCAGCTCGAGCTCAAGAGTCAAAGAAGAGAAAAGACCTTGGGTTTTGCGTGCTAAGGAAGCTTTGGTCCAGGTTGGAAGCAAAACACCTCAGGATGAAAGCACACAGTCACTGCCACAGACCCTAATATATATAAGTTGTGGATGGGAAAGCTTCAAAGAGGTACTTACATTGATAAGTTTTATGGGTAAGAGTGCTTGACCTTTATCTTAGTTGAGCTATCGTATGTTAATGCAACAAACTGTCAACAGGACTGCAAGGCATTGTTATCTAGTAAGGCATGGCACTTGGAGAAAGCCCATGGTTTTAATTTTTTTCCTGGCACCCAAAGGTACTTGTTGTAAACCTTCTTTGTAGCACTCCTCAATTTCCTTTATCTTCTTAAACAATTTTGATGCAATTCCACCGACAGTTTCCTTGTCCATACCCAAGAAAAAAAATCTCCATCTAGCTGAAAGAATAAAAATATAGTTGTCCGCATTGTAATGACGTATCATTAGCCCTTACGTAGAGTGTTTCCAGATATGCAGCTATGAAACATGAGTGCAAAAAATTATACATAATAGGAAAATTGCTGAATAATGAGGAAATTTTGAATTTGAGTAATTATTGAGGTAGACGAATATATACCTGATCAAAGCAAAAGACCTGATCAAAGCAAAAGACGTGTTCTAGAACTATATCTTATTGTGGATCTGGCTTGGATAGGGTATAGTCCAGTAGGCTTTTAGGTCCACTTTTTTGTTGTTGTGCTAAACACACCATTGAAGGCAATCACATTTGAGGCATTGTCTGGCATAAAATGTGGGCATCACTCTTAGTGGGAATTCAAACCTTAGTTCACAACATTGTGAGAGACTAGCCCCTAGGTCCAACTTAATTCTGATATGTTATTAAAGGTCAAGTAGTGGCCTAAGCCCATGCATAAAACCGAGACTTGAGCCATGTTTCTCTAACAAGACAAAATTTTGCCCAAATTTGTGATTTAGACTAAAGCAAATTTAACATATATTGGGGGAGCTTGATTAGCTCTAAGAATAAAGAATGTATGTATATATATATATATATATATATATATATATATTTATATATTACTTTCAGACGTCATATATTCTTAGAAACTTAGAATACAAACCTTTTGCTACTGGAGAGATGTTTACCGGCTTTAGTCAGTAGATTAAGCATTTGACCAGCAGGAGTTTTAAGAAGTACAACTACTACTCTATTGTTTTGTCTAAATTCCTAGAGGCAGTACATTTACTGTTTCCATCGAAAAATGCATGCTTTGCTGTGATACAATCATCAACTTAGATGCTATCAATCCTTATAGCTTCCCCTCCCCTCCCCTTCTCTTTCTTTTCCCCTAAAATGAAAAAACCATGGTAATATGTTCTATCTGGCATTTTGATGCAGCATTGAAGTTTTAGCTGTATTCAAGAGGGGCCATCGGAAAGCAAAATCAGGAAAAAAGAAGAAGAAGCGATTGTAAGAATCAGCGGGACATGAGATGAGTTTGTGCTTCAACTGAACAGGTAGTTGCATTTTCAACTGAATCAGCAAGGCTCGTTTGCATGAAATAAATAAATGGGGATAAATGTAGTTCCAGTCTGGAAGGGGGAAAGGCTGTCATAAGCTTTTCCTTTGTCATGGCGTGCTGATAGAAAAGGCCATTTTGTTTCATGATTTAGTTTAATTTGTTTCAAAGGAATAGTAATAAAGGAATATAGTTATAGATCGCTGTTGTATCTTGTATGTTGTTATCCATCTCTAAGTTCAGCTCGAGCAATGCCAAACTGGGGGAAACCCTTCAAGATATATTCCCAAGAAAGCTGATTTTCAGTTCAATGATTGGATGATTTTCCATACCAGTTTAGTTTTCTCTGCCATTAGACGTTGTCTTTTTCCTGCATCCATCTTCCAATCACAATCAATGTCGGGATGTGGGATTGATATGGGGCTTCAATAAAGCAGAATAGCTGGTTTTGTACTCCTCTTGTCCTTATATTAGCTAAATTGATTAGATTTAGATAAGGAAGATTGTTAAAGTTAATTATAATAAATATGATATGCTTCTCTTAAATTATCCTTGTTTGAAACCAAATTAATCAAAAACACCAACAGATTGAGAGTTGAGGTGGGGAGTGGTCTCATTTTCATAATGAAGAGAATATGAATTTGAATCTTAAGAAGTGCACTTATTGAGAAAGATGAAAAGTAAAAACTCTTTATTCTTTACCTCAAAGAAAAGGCCTTAATTAAATAATAAAAAATTATTACAATCTACATAATGATATTTTATGTGTTCTATTTTTTTTAAAATGAATATCTAATGAATTCAAAATGACTTTTTTTTATCGTCATGAGATACTAGGTCATAGCTTTCTCTTTTTTGGTATCACACCCTGTTCATCAGGACCTTCGGTTCTGATTAATCCGGATTCGGGTTTTGTAGTGGCAATGACGACCCTTTCAATAGTGGTAGCTCCATACAAGGCGAATTACAAGTGCGTTACCGCAGCTCGAACCTTAGACCTCTTAAGGGAATCCAACGCCACATTCCCTGGACTAACCACATGTTGGTCGGTCATAGACTTTCTGATACATAGTATTTCATTTTTGTTGTTTTTCTTTTCTTTCTTGATTTTTTTCAGAGATAAACTTTTTCTATTAAGTGAACATGTATTTGATAGGACAAAATATGAATGGAAGTTTTTGTTTTTCATGCCTTGAATAAAAAACAATGAATTGATGTTTTACCGAATTATTTTTTGAAGGATAATTAAAACAGTAAAACTTTTTTGGGCGTGGTACTTCCTCCGGTCCTATTTATAAGAGCCCGATAACTAAATTACATAGTGTAAGAAAGTCACTGAAATTAATTAAAAATAATAACGGTTTGCAATAAACTTATTTTTTCAAGCATGTCATTATTTTTAATAGGGAAAATAAGATAGAGAAATAAAGTAAATTTAAGTATGACAAATATTTTAATCAATGTAATACATATAATAAATTATGGGAAAAATTGAAAAAAAAAAACTCGTTAAATATTTGGAAAACTCTTGTTGAGCTCTTATAAACAAAACCAATGCAACTCAAATTTTGTCCTCTTATAAAAGGACTGGAGGGAGTATTATTGTTGAGAAAATATTATTCAAGAGAAGTTTAGGAAAAATGATAAATATAAAAACAGTTATTATATTTATAATCAAGACAAACTACCTAAGTAAATCCAGCATTAAGGACAGAAGGAGTAACAAATAAAATAAGGAAAACATCGTCCATTGTTGTCTGTTGACCTCTAGCTTCAGAGGATAATTCGAGTTTTCTAAAGTATGGAGGGTTTGACCCAAAACATCAAAGCACGAGGGCAATAGTGAGTTACTAGTAAGCATAAACATAAGAAGGTCGTTTTCACCTATAGGCCATAAACAATTTACCAAAATAGGAGGGTCAAAACCGTTTTTCATATGAACAACTTTTAAAATCGATGTCTTCAAGAACAAGTTCTTCAATACTAGGCGCCCCGTTATATAAATGAATGAACTGAATTAAAAATCATTTTTTTGGTGAATGATTTGTAAATTTCTTCATCTGAAGAATGATTTCCTAACATTTCTCTCTCATGGGCTTGTGTGGCGGGCAAGAAGCTCACATGGCCAATCATTAAACATAGCATTATGTTAAATGCAAAACCCTTTCTAATTATTAAAAAAGTCACATCAAACAAAAATTATTCATACGAAGAACGATTTCTAAACTCGTCCTCGCGAAGAATGATTTTTAACTTATTGTCAAACCAAAACTCGTTCATTGCAGGAACAGCTTCTTCGTAACTCCGAACTCGTTTTTCACAATAACGATATTAAACATAGCATTATGGTAAATGCATTCTCCTTTGTACCATTTTAGTATTATGTTTGCTGTTTAACAATAAAAAACGCCCATAAGAAGCCAACTAGAGACGAGATACCTGTTCAATTCCTGGTCATTTCAATTGCAGACAGCAACATGATGACAAATTTTGACGTCAAGAGCTTATTTGGAAATCAGACGAAAATATAAAATGATTTTAAAAAATATAATGGCCAAATAAAAGATTGAATAAAGCATAAGGACTCCACTCCAAAACAATAAAGCATAAGGCCCAAATATTTAGGGTTAAGGTGCAAAAATAGACATATACTTTTGTCAAAAGAGCGCCCAGTAGCAAATACTATTTTTAGGTGCAAAAGTAACTATGTGGTTACAAAAGTGGAGCAAAATTAGCATTGACCGTTAGTTGACTTTTTCTGAACTGAAAATGATGACATGGACGATGACGTGGATGTTAATGCTTTGTAAATTACAGCCCCGGATGCATTTAAAAAAAAATCAATTTAGTCCCTCTATAAACTTTTAAAACTTTCATTTAAGTCACTGGTCAAACTTTCAATTTAGACCCTTCTTCCTCCTCCAGATCCGAGAGGCAAGAACTCAGGAGGATGATCTCTACGCCATGTTCGTCGGCAACCCAACCTCTTCCTCTCAACATCTTTGGCAAGACGCTTTCAAAACTGATTAAAGCATAACTGAATTGATCACAATTACTTTGTAATGGCATACATACAAACTCATAAAACAATTCCATCATCTTCCCAACAATTTTTGACAGAGAAATACAGAACAAAATCGACCAGAAGAACAAACTCAGCCTTAGCAGAACAGACCCAATTGTTTTCACAGGATCAAAAATAAAATACATATCCAATCACCAAATCATGAGGAAACAATACAGATCGTGATAAAACTTGAATCAAGAGCTACAACTTCACCTCAAATCCGATGAACCAGAATCAAGAGCTACACGATCTCCCTTACTGGCCAACAACTTCACCTCCTGGACAACATGTACACCCCACCCATTTTTCAGATCCGGCGCGTACATGTGCCGAATCGCTAGGTCAGATTTTGACATTCTTCTTCCTTCCCCGTCAGACCTTCACTGTGCGTGTTGTGTGGTTACAGATCCAGATCTGGTGCCTCCGTTCCTACCCTCTCCGATCCAGATCCAGATGGTGGTGGGGGTCGGATCGAGATTGGGGGGGTGGCGGATCATGGAGGTGGGGGGCGGCGGATCGAGATTTGGGGGTGGCGGATCGAGATAGGGGTGGCGGATCGTGGAGGTGGGGGCGGCAGATCGAGATCGGGGGTGGCGGATCGAGATGGGGGGAGGCAGATCGTGGAGGTGGGGGGGCAGCGGATCGAGATTGGGGGGGGTGGCGGATCGAGATGGGGGGTGGCAGATCGTGGAGGTGGGGGGCGGCGGGTCGAGATTGGGGGTGGCGGATCGAGATGGGGGGTGGCAGATCGTGGAGGTGGGGGCGGTGGTCGATCGTGGAGTGGGGGGGGGGGGCTGGGTCTGACGGGGAAGGAAGGAAGAAAGGAGGTGTGGATTTTTTTTTTATTTCTTCTTTCTTTTTGCACTACCAAGTAGGAAAAAAATTTGCTGAGTCAGCATCCATGTTAATGTTTTTGGTCAAACTAATGGTCAACTAACGGTCAATGCTAATTTTGCTCCACTTTTGTAACCACATAGTTACTTTTGCACCTAAAAAAAGTATTTTCTACTGGGCTCTCTTTTGACAAAAGCACATGTCTATTTTTGCACCTTAACCCAAATATTTATTAGTATGATATTCCACTAATTTTTTTCCGACTCAATTGACTACTACGGTACTTATGTTAAGTGACATATCTGAGGTTTTAGTCAAAATATACCCACCACAATATATTTTTCTCCACTAGATTATCAAGCACGATAATAACTCAACTTCTTCCTCATTTTACTCATCATGTCTGATCGTTGTTGAGCACAATGAGAGAGTAGTATAGGAAGTTATTAGCTCATCTTCATATCGAGGGTAAGCCTGACACGGGATCCATAATTTTTGTTGGATGTGGCACGATCGAGGGTGTGGTATAGGGTAGAGGAAGTTATTATCTCATCTTCAGATAACCTTCTTTGTTTTGAAGCTTAAATTTCATCTGAGAGCTCCATGGCAACTAGTGGGTCAAGGGTCTTTTGAAGAGCTTCCGATGGTCCTAAATTTCAAGTAGCGTTTTGTGATGTTTTTTGTTAGATTCATGGAGATGAGACCAAATTTTGTGATGTTTGTAACTCTGGCTGTTGGGATTTGTCTCTACCATGCATAGGGTCTGTATTTTTGTGGCAATTTCAAAGTTCGATAGTTTTGATAGAGTTGTTCATGCAATTAATTTGATTCTTAGCAAGAATTAGATGAAACTATATGCAATTAATATGATTCCAATTTGATTTTGAGTTTATGATAGAGTTGTTCAGGGATGAGTGAGAGGTTGGGAGGGGGGATTTTTTTTTCGAGTTAGGGTGTTTTGGTAATTTCAAATTGTGTTTAATAGATGGTAGCCTCATTTAACAGATTGAAGCCTCATTGCCCCTTTTAGCCCGATGTCCGGCTTTGCTCAATAAAAGCCCTAACCATTTTGAGCTGGGAAGGGTGGGCTGGGTGGGGCAGGGCAGGCTTCCCTGCCCAAATGGCAACGCTTTGCCTTGTCCACATGTGAAAAAATAATCATATTTAAATTTTATAAATATTCATGTAGTTACCATATGTCTTAACTTCTCCATGAGTAATATAAATTTCAAATACATTCGATGATTTCCACATCTTAAGATATTTCAAAATAAGTCTACAACTGAAGTCTTGAAATTTAAAAATTACCATATGTCTTAACAAATATTATTACTTCAAGAATTAAGCAACATCCATAATCCATTATAAATAAGGCAACATCAAGAATTAAGCAACATCCATAATCCATTATAAATAAGGCAACAAAATGATTGTAATTGAAGCTGAAAAGACCATTTCTCACTAAACAACAATTAACCATAATGTTTTCATAAAACGGGATTAACAGGTAATTATGGAAAACCATTTTTTTTTTCTTTTCAAGACAACATACCTCGGGGTCCAAGGTACAAATTCTGCCCACAAATCCAACACAGGAAATCATAACTCTGGGCATAATTATCGAACAGGAAAATACATAGCCCATGAGTCTTACAATACTAACCCCACAACAAAGGGTCTACACAAAACAATTTTTGCACAAGATATGATTGTGGATCTGCCATAATATGATAGTGTATAAAATAAAGCCTTCAGAAAATAAGCAGTCATCCAAACATAGTTAATGTAGTATTTCAAAAATATGAGGGCCCTAGAATGTCAATATAGAAATCAATACAACACTAATACCAAAAAGAGGCCTACAAATTCCACGACTTCTATGCCTCTAGCAGCTTCCCTTGTCCTCTAGCAAAGTTAGAGGTCTCGCCTGAAAATTTTAATTTCACGGGGTGAGACATAAAGTTTCCGTAACCGAAATTAATTTATCAAATATGCAGGAAATGATTGCAAGTCAGAGAAGCAGGTTTATTAACATAATTATAATATAAACAATAATTAAATAATACATTATAATAAACAATAATTAGAATCATCTCCACTCATCCATCTTATTCCTCCTTATATCTTCTGAACGTGGTACAGCCTATCAGTGCTAGTATAGCCGGTCAAGGTTAACTACTCACTTTAAGAATATTGTCCCCTCCCATGTCACCACCAATATACCATAACAGTGAGGTGTCAACCCAAAACATTCAACTCAAATTTCGGGCCAGGAATGAGAGAGCCGATAAGCACAATTCCACTCTCAATCTCTTCCATACAATCCAACATATTCCACAACAGAAGAAATAATATAACACTAAAATTTTCAACAACAATTTAATAAATTATTATTCCATATACATCATCTCACAACATACATTATAACTATCACAACAATAACAACCCCAATAATAATATTCACTTAAATACACAGATTGGAAAATACACGGTTTCACTGAAATAATTTCATATTCAAACATACACATAATTTTTCAAAACACATACAAGTGATATATATGAAAGTAAGGCTTAGAAAATCACATTACAGTCCAAAACAAGCATATAAAATAAATTAACCCTGGTTACCTCAATTCCAAGCTTAACCTTAGCTTGAGGAACACAACCCGCACAATCACCGGTCACAAAAAGGCTCTGCATTATCACAATTATAACTTATAATTTCCTATAACTTAAGATACAAATTCTAATAATAATATGCTAATATAACAAAAATTGAAAATGACATTTTGGGGTTTAAATTTTGAAAATGACTATCTAGTCCTTCAAATTTCAAAAATGACCGTTTAGTCCCACGAATTCCAGAAATGACGTTTTAGTCCCAAAATTCTAGAAATGACAGTTTGGTCCCAATATTCCAGAAATAACAATTTGGTCTTTCATATATTAAAACTAAATCGATAAAAATTCCAATAATATCTCCGTTGACCCAAATAAATTATTTCCATAACATTTAGTCAATAAAAACATTTTATAGGACATAAATCCTAAACTTCTTAAAAAGAAAAATTCATTTTAAATTTCTAGAGCAACCAAACAATAAATCTAAACCGATTAAAATTTACTATTAATCATCTACTACACACACACACAGATAGTATTCTATTGTGAAATCTTAACTTCAAAACACACACACACACACACAAATAGTCTTCTATTGTGAAATCTTAACTTCAAAACACACACACACAGACAAATAGTCTTCTATTGTGAAATCTTAACTTCAAAACACACACACACAGTCTTCTATTGTGAAATATTAACTTCAAAAAAACACACACACAGATAGTCTTCTATTGTGAAATCTTAACTTCAAAATTTTCACTAACACACAGACACATATAGTCTTCTATTGTGAAATCTGAACACACACACTCTTCTATTGTGAAATCTTAACTTCAAAATAACACAAAATTTTCACTAACACACAGACACATATAGTCTTCTATTGTGAAATCTGAACACACACACTCTTCTATTGTGAAATCTTAACTTCAAAATAACACACACACACACACACACACACACACACACACACACACACACACACACACACACACACACACACACACACACACACACACACACACACACACACACACACACACACACACACACACACACACACACACACACAACACACACACACACACACACACACACACACACACACACACACACACACACACACACACACACACACACACACACACACACACACACACACACACACTCTTCTATTTTCACTAACCAACACACACTTCTATTTTCACTAACCAACACACACACACACACACACACACACAGAGATAGTCTTCTATTTTCACACACACACACACACACGCGCGCGCGCGCGTCTTCTATTGTGAAATCTTAACCCCACACACACACACAGAGATAGTCTTCTATTTTCACTAACCAACACACACACACACAGATAGTCTTCTATTTTCACTAACCAACACACACACCCACAGAGATAGTCTTCTATTTTCACTAACCAACACACACACACACAGATAGTCTTCTATTGTGAAATCTTAACTTCAAAATTTTCACTAACCAACTCACTAGAAAGAAAAAAATACATAGAATAATTTTCATGAAGAAAGTTTATTGAAAAGAAACTAGTTTAGCTACCTAAATAATTTTATAAGATAAATGGCATATCTTAAATAATCTCCAAACTCTTATTTCTTCCTCTCCTTCCTAACTCTTGGTTTCTTTCACTCTTGGAAGGAGTGGTTGAACCACTTCTTCATAAATCAAGCAAAAGGGTATGGGGCCACCTGCCCCATTTGACGCGTAGTGACCCTTAATTTTTATTTTATTTTTTTGCATTTTTTTTTCTTTTTCTCTTTCCCAACAATTACATAATAAATACATTTCCTTAATTTTTATTTTATTTTTTTTGCATTTTTTTTCTTTTTCTCTTTCCCAACAATTACATAATAAATACATTTATTATATATAATTCTTTCATAATTATACTTAAATTCTAAAATTAAAAATTAGGATTTTACAAAAGCCGTGAAGTCCAAGTGGTTTGCATCAATGTCCCAAAGTTAAAAATGATGAAGCATTTGGAAAAGACAAAAAGAAAAGCAATTGTATCTAATATATTACAAAGTAAATAAGAAAGGAAGAAATCTACTTGCAATGAAAGAAAGGCAATGGCCGAAGAAATATATCACTAGATTTATAAGAAATATTTTTATAAAATATAATAATATATATACTTACCAAACAGGGCCAAATGAGCAGGGCGACATACCCTGCTCGATACCTGACCCTAGCCTGCAAAAATGCCCATCTCGATTGTCCCCAATTTTTTTCGAGTTGCTTTTTTTTTGGGCATAGCATGGCGATTTTTGGGCTTGGGGGAGCGCACTGGGCTTCAAGACCACCCCTACTCCACATTGAAAGAATTAAAAAGACTCGTCTATTATTTATTTATTTACTAAGAAAAAGGTTAAATTTAAATCTCATATCAAGGAAGATTTTTTTTTTTCAAGTACAATGTAAGAGTTTCCAATTTTGAGGCTTAAAGCGCAAAATGTTTTCTTCTTTTTCACTAAATGTGCTTCCCTATATTTAAACTTGTGTTCTTTTCTTTATAGAATAAGGCCGCTTACCATTTTAAAATCATATTTTTGGTACATAAAAGATTTATTTTAAGTGTATATAATATAGGGAGATTGAAAATTTAAAAGGCCCCCTTATTATCCAATCATATCCACAATATTGCAGTCAAACATAGCGATGAGCAAATTAGAATTGAAACGGAGAACCAAACCGAATTCAGTTCGGTTTTTTCTTAATTCAATTTTTAGTTAAATATTTGTTTAAAAAAAAAAATGGTTTTTGGGGTTCTTGCCGGTTATTAGAAAAATAATTCAGTAAAAATCCATATGTATATATGTATACCCACACACATATATCTATTTAATATATACTATTTGATAAATATATGTTTTATAATTAAATATGATTTTATTTTATTTATAAGTTTAATTTCAAAAAAATGCTGGTCTTTATTATAAATCCATTTTCAAGTAATAAATGAGAATATTACAATTTTACCCCTATTAATTGTAATATATTTTAGGTTGAGAAAAGAAAGATGTGAAAAATACTCATTTATAAATTAGAGCAATTTTTTTTTAAAAAAAGAAAAATCTATCAATTTTAGTCCATATTTATTGAGTTCACTAACTATTAGTGGTTTTTTTTTTTTTTGCTCGAAACTATTAGTGGTATATGAAAATCAGATAATTTAGACTTATAAATAGTATGAGAGTGGGAGTGGTAGGTGTAGATTTTTAATTATATCATATCCAATCTATAGAAACTTTATATCTATTTAATTTATTTTATATATTTTTCCTAATATATAATCTTGAGGATGAAAAGTAATCTTCTTACAAAATCCATTCATAGATCTTTTATTTCGTAGATAATATAATAAAAAAAATTCGGTTATTAACCGAAGTGAAATCTTTTAGTTATTTTGGTTAATCGGTTTCTATTCAATGTTTAAAATTAGCTTTATCCAGTGTTTATTCGGTTTTTGTTGTTGTTACTTGTTAATTCGGTTTGACCCCTAGTCAGACAATCAAAGAAAGACAAAATATTCAAGAGCGTACTGGGTGGCAAGTGCTTAATTGGATGGCATTATGCTCATCGCTCATCGACGCTCTTATCTTTATGAAGTGAATCCAAATGAATTAATGCCTTTCCTTTTCAAGATCTCCCCGATTCATTCTGCCTTTATGAGGGCCAAACGACTTTCCTTTCAATCCGTTGCTTTCTTTTTCAGTGACGACCCTTTTCTTCATATATATACAAAAGAAGCCCTAAATTTGCAGCCATCAAAGGACAGATTTGGCCTAAAAAGCTGCTAATTTTCTTTTTGCCTTGGGAAGGATGAGAGATTTGGGACTGAGAAAATGGCAGTCTCTCTCTCTTACTGCTACCTTCTTCATCGTCCTGCTTTGCTTCCTTCTGTTTCACTCTTCTGAATTTGTTCGAAGTGGTAATCGGAGGAGGATTTTGCTCAAGCCTCCAACTGTAAGCATTATTGTTTAGCTATCTACATATTTTTCTGGGTTTTCTCATATTTGATTTTGCATTCGTCCCCATGATCTCCGTCAACTAGTACCACTGCTTCTATATGCTCTTGTTTTCTTCCTTTCTTTTTTCACTGTTTCTTCCATAACTAATTGAAGATGAAAGTATGTTTGGCCAAAAAAGAAAAGAGGAAACAAAAAGAATGAAAGCTTGGTTGAACAACGATGAAAATATGGAGTGGAATTATGAGATGTGATAGCCGCATAACAATAATAAACGTATTTTGATATCAGCATCATAATCCGCTCCGCTTGTTATTTTTGTTCCTCTCGCTCTTACATAAGAACATAAAACGAAAATACTGTCACATAAAATCAGGAACAAAACAGTGATCCAAGAAAAGAAAATAACCATACACATATAAAATCTTCATCGTATTGGATGTACACCTATAAACGCACAACAATGTGGTATTTTTTTGATTTGTTCTAAAACCTGATGCTGCTTTCCAATCAGTCCCACTCAGAAAGAGAAAAACTGGAACAAGTGCTGTCAAGAGCGACCATGCCAGACAGAACAGTGATACTCACAATGCTAGATGAAGCGTGGGCAAGCCCTGAATCTGTCCTTGACGTTTTCCTACGAAGTTTCAGAGTTGGGGAAGGGACAGAGAGATTTTTAGATCACCTGGTGATCATAGCCATGGACGCAAAAGCATTTAACTACTGCAGATCTTTGCATCCCTATTGCTTCTATCCTTCCATCTTTTCCCATTATCTTCGCTCCATTGCACAATCCACAACGAGCCCAGATCACAATGTGTACATTTGGAAAAGAAACTACGTTCTGCTCCAAGTTCTTGAACTGGGATACAATATAATCTTCACAGTAAGATTTTCGATCTTCTTATAACTTGCTTCTCACCATTCATTTTATTAAACTATATATCTTTTTTATGAGGGAATGCACAGGAAAATATAATAGTTCAAAAGTTCACTGAAAATTATACCCATATTTGTAATATTTAAATCTTGTTGGAATATACATTCGAAATTGATGACTCTCGGACAATTGGTAACCAATGAACTTGAACTGCTTTAACTGTGGATTCTTGCTTTTGAAGGATGCAGATGTGATGTGGCTCAGAAGTCCACTTTCGCACTTTCATCCCCAAAATGAACTCTCAATTTCATGTGATTTATCAAGTTACGAGCAAAGCGGAGGTAACGCGCAGGATGGGGGACTTTTCTTCCTGAAATCAACAGCAATATCAATTGAATTCTTCAAGTACTTCAATTTCATGAAGGTTCTATATCCGAACTCACGAGTCAGCAAGTCCCTCTGCTCGTACATTGTGCAGAGTGAAGACGTAGTTGCAGCGTATGGCTTTCGCATTCAGTATGTGAATACAACTTATTTCGGTGAATTCTGCCACCGTAACAAGTATCAGTTTAGGGAGGTTTATAGCATGCATGCCAATTGTTGTGAAGATCTTAGAAGCAAAGTTCATGACCTGAAGCTCACTCTCCATGATTGGATCAACTTTAGAGCACGTTCATCAGATAATTATACTTCAAAGCCTGCAGTTTTCAGGTGGAGAGCTCCAAAGATGTGTCTGATATCGTGACATGAACAATTACCTCTATAGATATATGCTTCAAGCTTGTCCTTTGCTCTGTTAATAAATTCCAGCCTATAGGAATAACATCAGACAACAGTGCAACGTGCAAAGATATGAATAATGTTTTTTAAAATCTTCTAAATCTTAGACAGCTCAGCAAGAGTCAAGCTAATCATTGGTAGTTAGACCATGGCATTAGCCGATAGCCATTAAGACATGTGTCAGTGAAAATACAAACATAGGAATTGCTGCAATGTAACGAATGAACTAGTGAAAGGAAATAGCATGGTGTTAAAAACAGAACAGCCATGTTTTTCATGGTTGTTTTGATAGCAAAGGCTCTAGAACTTACTGATGATCCTTTTTCTTTCGATCCTTTTTTTGACATAGACACAATAGCACGAACTATCTACAGACTTTCTAAGTAAATTGCACATCACATCCTCTCAAAAACAAACCAAAGTTCCACACCGAGTTCCAGCTTCACTATCTCCTCGGTCTAATCTAATACCTAAGCTCTCTATTATATAATATAAAATTTAAACGAAATCCCCCGTAAACTTAAACGTGGCAACAATCTAATTTAGCAACAACAAAAGAACGTAAACGATAAGGTGAGCAAAAAAGTGAACCTTGTGACTTGTGAGACTAGGCTTAGCAGCCTCGCGTGACTAGCGCTCGCTCGCATTACATTCCTGAACGACACAGACCTTCATGATCGATCTATCTTCGGAAACTTTAAAGCAGCCTTTCACTTCTGGCTTGAGGTCGTCCTCTTCCACCCGCACATTGCCTGTAGATTTGAAGAAGAGGATGTTCGCATAAGCGAGAGATGGCAGATCACAGAGGATAATTCTGTCGATAAAGAAGAAGACGAAGAGAAGTGGTCATGTCAGAGCGGCGAGCAGTGGGCACCAAACTGTGGTCAACATTTCTGGACCTGAAACGGTCGGTGACGTTGGGAAAAGATAACGGAGCTCTCCTCCATGATTTCCTGTTGATTGGAGTTAGTCCAGGAGGCAGGAAAAAGAGACACGTGTGCGCAAGGGCGAACCAGAAGGCGATGGACAAGTTGGGTCAGTGCGTCACATGCCCGTTCCAAGTTAAGTTTGGGCTTGGCGCCTTTCTTCTCTACAATTGTGCCCTAATTTGGATCAGTGTTTTTGTTCTAATATGGGCTACAAAACGATCCAACCTATCAGATTCCCTGCAAAAACAAAAATCAATCTGCGTTGTTCAGCGGATGTATCTTTGATTTTGTTGGAGGCGGCTTCTCGGAAAAGGATTATCTCAGTATTTTTCGCTCATTTTCCCTCAGTATCCTAATCTGGGCCGTCCAAAAATGAATCTGACGGCTAGAGAGAGAGTTTTAAATTGTTATATTTACCGCATGCAGTACTGGCACCGCATGCGGTTTTTTGACATTAATAATTCTGGACCCTTAGATCAACTTTTGGACGGCTCAGATGAAAAGATATTGAGGGATACTAAGGCAAGAGATTCTGAGACAATCCGGATCCCGGCTTCTCTCCTTTTCAATTCTCTCCGCTGCTTTCCCTCCTCCAATCAAAGCCTTGCAACTATACTTCTATTTTGCTCAAGCCTTGCAACTATACTTGAAGAGAACCGAAACAAGCAAAAATAATTGAAAAGGGGACATTCTTTTTACATAATTAATTTGATTGTTTTTTTAAAAAATATTTTTCTAATCCGTAATTATTATTTTCCTCAAGTATAATTAAGTGTATCTAATGCCACAATTATAGGTATTTATCCTTATATTTGTAATTTGATCATTTATAAGAAAAATAACACTAGTAGCTAATGACATGTTACTCACTCATCATACATATACCTGAATTAATTTTGTTGGGTAGATCTAAATAAGATAAAATGACATTTCAAGTGTATTTGATGAGTGAGTACAAACTTAATTAGAAGTGGAAGAGTTTTAAAACTTATTATTTCCTTGTCATCACCCACTTTAATACTTATACCTGGTTTGGTATAGTGGAAGAGTTTTTTTTTTATGGAATTAGAAGTGAAATTGGAGGTAGAAATGAGATTTGAAGTGTATTTGGCACAACCACGGAAGTAAGATCTAATTTTTACTTGAAATATGTATTAATAACAGGAAAATACCAAAATACCCTCAAGCAAGAAAAAATCTCTCCCACCAAAAAAATAAACAGATCGAACCTCCACTGTCGCCGACCAAAAATGCATCCACAACCAATGTTCATTGGAAATTGTCCACCACCGTTGCCGGAGAAATCACATTAAACTCAATCCTTAAAAATCAAACTAAATGATAGAGTACATACAACAATCCAAAGAATATGTCATCCACTGAAACAAAACAAAAAGAAAAAAACAAAGAAGGATCCATAAGTGAGATGTCGCCGGAAAAGGGGAGGATGATGAGGAAGAAGAAGAGCTTTGGCCAAAACCCTCATCGCAAATTGAATCGCGACTTCTCTCCATCGTCGCCACAAGTATAAAGTCGCCTCCTCCTCCTCTCAAATATGAATTACATCTTCACTGCCACCAGTGCTTTTCCATCATCAAATATTCAAATATATCTCCATCTTCACTGAGATTGAAGAGATGAGTATCACTACAAAAAAACCTATCATTTGTCGCTGTTCAAAATAACCGCTACAAAGTATCATTTTGTAGTGGTTTTATCACTAAACCGCAACTAATTAGTAATGAAAGCATTGGCGGCATGTCTGCTGTGATATTTGTAGCGGTTAACGCAAACAAAACCGCTACAAAGTTGGCGTCAGCTTGGCGCGTAATGGCAGGAATGTTTGTGGCGTGACCTTTGTAGCGGTTATCTGAGCCTAACCGCTACAAAGTTGGTGCCAACTTTGTTGCGGTGAATTTATAGCGGTTACATTACCACAACCGCTACAGTATATGGCCAGTTATGTTGATACCCTACAACTTGCCCTCGTGGATGTGTATGAAACAAAGCTCATTCATTATGTCCATGATCATTCCAGGGAAAAAGGCACCGGGAAATGACATTGATGTGTATCTCCAACCGCTTATCAAGGAGTTGGTGGAGTTGTGGAATGTAGGTGTGGAGACGTATGACACACACGAGAAGACACTTTTCAACTTGCGTGCGGCCTTGATTTGGACGATAAGCGACTTTCCTGGCCTCGAGACATTATCCGGGTGGAATGTGCATACCGACCTTGCGTGCCCAGCATGCAATTTTGACTCTGACTCAGTGCGCCTTCCCCACAGTCGTAAGTGGTGCTTCATGGGTCATCGGAGGTTTCTCGATGATACGCACAGGTTTAGGTTGTAACTCAATCATTTCAATGGGCAACAGGAAAAAAGAGGACCTCCTCGGAATTTATCCGGTGCAGAAATCATAGAGCAGATTCAGGATGTTGAATTTGAGTATGGGAAAAAAGACGATTCGGCAAAGGCCGAGACAAAGACTGCTAGGGCTTCTGGTTCTACGGCTTAGCAATGGTAAAAGATCAGCGTCTTCTTTTCTCTTCCGTATTGGAAAGATAATTTGCTCTGACACAATCTGGATGTCATGCACATTGAAAAGAATGTGTGCGACAATGTGTTGTACACGATTCTCAACAAACCAAGCAAGTCAAAAGATCATCTTCAAGCGAGGAAAGATGTACGGGAGATGGGCGTTCGTGGAGACGCGTGACCGGATGAGCATGACAGATTTCAACCAGCAAAATTCACCCTGACAAAACTGAATAAGGAAATCTTTCTCGCGACGTTGAAGAAAATAAAAGTTCTTGACGGGTATTCAAGCAACATATCACGATGTGTTGACGTGCAGGCTCGAAAGGTTACTGGGCTGAAGAGTCATGACTCACATGTGTTTATGCAACAGTTACTTCCGCTGGTCATAAAAAATACGCTGTCTCTCGATGTGTCTATCGTTTTGGTCAAACTTTGTACTTTCTTTCAGAAGTTGTGTTCAAAGGTTTTGATCGTGGAGGAGCTCGACCAGCTGCAGCAGAAAATCATTCTTATGCTGTGTCATTTGGAGATGATCTTTCCTCCGTCATTTTTCACGGTCATGGTTCACCTGACAGTACACCTTGTTCACGAAACAAAGCTTGCTGGCCTAGTTCAGTACCGATAGATGTATCCTATTGAGAGGTACTCATTTAAGAATAATTACTTTAGCATTACTCCCTAGTCGCACGTTTAACCATTGATGCATCGACATTTTTCCTTCTCTACTTTATAGGTTTCTTGGGAAATTGAAATCTTACGTGAGGAATAAGGCGTGGCCTGAAGGTTCAATAGCAGAAGGTTATATCAGGGATGATGTCTTGTATTTTTGTTCTAGGTACTTCGATGACATTGAGACGTCATTCAACCGACCGCCTCATGTAGACGATTGTCCAGAGCCAGAGCCAGAGCCATCAGCAACAAAGTTGTTAATCCATCGTGTTGGTAAACCAGTTGGTGGAAGTGAGAAATTCAAACTCATGGCACTTGAGAAGTTTCAAGCACATAGACATGTCTTGATTAATTGCACTAAAGTTGAACCGTATATTTCCTTACATTTTATACTCACATTTCATGCTCGTCATTGCATGTTTAATTGCAGGGAATTCAGGAGTCGTGTGAAGCGTGAACTGAGGATCCGTACATAGACATCCTCTGAAATTGATAGAAAGGTTCACAGAGAATTCTAAGGTTGGTTTAGGAGGAGAATAATGAATGACCACAACCTGCACTCACCAGAATTCAGAGCTCTCGCGCTAGGCCCGCTTGACCACGCCCAAAGATTTACGGCATACAATGTCAATGGTTTTAAGTTTTGCACCGTCTCACGAGATCAAGGATTGCTGACCCAAAACTCTGGTGTATATGGCACGTTTGGGACGAGGAGTTATGCGAGCAGCAGTGGAGGAAACATGCAATTCGGTGACGTCCCGTATTATGGAAAGCTGCTTGATGTGGTCAAGATAAGTTACCAAGGCCTTTTCACCGTGACGTTGTTCAAGTGTTTGTGGGCGAATACGACAACGTCCAGGGGACTCACGACTGACGACTTAAGCATCACATCAATGAATTTCTCCCGATCTATTCACAGTGGTTAGTCTGAAGATGACGAGCCGTATATTCTTGCCTCATAGGCCCATCAAGTTTATTATGTCGTCGATGAGAGGCACAAGGATTGGAATATGGTGGTTCACTTAAAGCCTCGGGACTTTTACGACATGGGCGATAGTGATAACGTCGCCTACGATTGTGAGCCGTTCCAGCCCGCCAGCTTCGAAGACTTCTTCCCAGACGGCGATGACAATTTACCTATAATTTGGTACGTTTTTTAATATATGCTTTATGAAATAATACAATTTAACTACAGTTTTATTTGTGTTCAAACATATTCACCTCACACGTAACATTTTATACAAACTTTCTTTGTAGGGATGGTGAAGAATATTGAGAGAGAAACTTATGCCTACGATGTAATCTGTAATCTTTTTATTACGTTTTTTTTTTAAAAAAATCCATAACATTATTTGTAGTGGTTATATAACCGCTACAAACACTAAAAAACCGCTACAGATAACAACCGCTACAAATACTCATCCATAACCACTACTAATAACAACAGCTACAAAAAGTGCAACCTCAACCGCTACAACATGATGCGCAGATATTACCATAAATACTCCCACCAAACCAAATTTAAAATGCTTCAATTTCTTTTCTACACACGTTTTCTCTCCGCCTCCTCTCATATTTTTACGTTTTGTCAAAGAGGTTAACCGTTTGAAGGGGTAAGTGTCATTCAACCGGATCAAATCTAATGATTCTGATACTAATGTTTGTTATTTTGCAGTTGAATCGGATATATTTTTCAATTTTCCTTCTACTTTCACATACATTATTCAATCGACTTGTACACACATTTTTTTAACAATGAGTATTATTTTAATTAACTCATTATTAGTTCTTATTATACTTACATATTCTCATTATTTTACACCTATATAATAACCTTATATATTCAAATATCATATTTTAATATCTTTTATTTTCATTAAAAATATAAATTATTAATAACACAATATTTAATTAATTACCACAATAATTAAAAAAAAAATCCAGTCATTAATTTGTAGCAGTTACTTAAACCGTTACAAATATTTAAAGGAATCGAATTTTTTTTGCCAAAAAAATGGCGGGATTTCTTTGTAGCGGTTACAAACCGCTACAAATATTCAAAAGAATTTTTGCCCAAAAATGGCGGGAATTATTTGTAGCGGTTATGAACCGCTACAAATATTCAAAACAGTTAAAACTGGCGGCAAAAAAATTTCAAAAACATATTTTGTAGCGGTCATTTAACCGCTACAATATATTGATATAATTAGTAGCGGTTTTGCAACCGCTACAAGTCTGAACAAAATCAATTTGTAGCGGTTTGAAAACCACGACTAATCTCTTAAACCAGACGTCAGCACATCTCATATAGTGTCGGTCAGTGGTAACCGCTACAGATATAGTAGCGGTCCCTATATATGTAGTAACGGTTTTTTTAACCGCTACAAATAAACTTGTCATGGTGGATTTTGTAGCGGTTAGAGTAACCGCTACAAATATCATTAGTAGCGCTGAAAACCGCTACTAATACGTAATATTAACCGCTACTAATGATCTTTTTTTTTTGTAGTGAATGGAGATTGAAGCTTGCCAATATTGAAGAATAAAGAAATGGTCGGTGATGGGGGCCACTGACGATCTCGCCGTCCTTTGTCAAGTGCTCCACCCGCACCGTTGCATACTCCTTTAGTCTGTCAAGTACAAGCGGGGAGAGGCGATAGATGTGAACGACGAAGAGGGAGGGAGGGCGACGGAGGTTGAAGAAAATGGGATGGGGGTGGCAAAGGGTAGCGGCGACGGTTGAGGACGATGAAGGCAGTGGAAGAGGGAAGGGCAAGTGGGGAAACTGAGGCACGGAAGTGAAGCGGGAAGTCAGTTCCCTAGGGTGGGCGATGGAAGTGGCTTCCACATGCAAGGTCCTGTACTTGTCTTATTTTCTCATAATCTCTCATAAACTCATTTCATCTGGACTGAACTAGAAATTTTTTTTAGCCGGGGCTAAAAAATAAACATATTAAACTACTCCATTTAGTTCTTATTATAAGGCACCAACTAACAAGTATATTTGGTCATTTTTATAAGACAGTTTGCTTCCAAATAGCATTAAATATTTTTTTTTTCATGTATACTCATAGTGAGTGAGAGTAGTAATTAATATGATATTAGAGTTTAGTATAATTAATAGGGATAATATTAAAAATTACTTAAATTTTAGGACAAGTTTAATGACTTTAACTGTTTTTACTTTTTATTGACTTATGAGAATTGTTAGTTGGTTCCTTAAATAAGGATCAAAGGGAGTATTTATTAAATAGTATCAAATAAGCTTGAAAATACAAATAAATAATAACCGATAATTATAAATCAAAACAATATATAAGATGATACTAACATTTTCGGTATCTCAAACAATAATTTTACTTTCCTTTTACAGCCCAATGAGTAATGAAACAAACATTATGTTCATGGAGAAGATAAAAAATTAGATGGGGCCAAATTTGTAGTCAAATAAAATATCATATATATACTAACAAATTTTTTAAGATTAGCTGGGGCCAAGCTCCTACTGGCCATCATTAAGTTCCGCCACAGGACTGTTGATTAAAAAAAATGTTAAAAGAGTTTTAATGACATTAACTTTTAAATTGATTGGAAATTTAAAAGTTACGAAGAATGATTTAAAAAAAAATGAATTATAAGAGAAATCATCCGACCCCATTGAACTCTCACTCACCAAACAGTCCAAAATTGGATTTCACTTCCACTTCTCTCACCCCTAATTCCTTTGTGCCAAACGGCCGGGGCATTACTCTTTATAAGGTACTAAAGTAATATTAATAGCCGTGGGCAAAAAAAAAAAAGTACCATTAACAACTCTATATAAGATTAATAAAACAAGTTAAGAATAATTAAATGAAAGAAACTTAATAATTTTTTTTTAAAAAAATTGATTTGTATTATTAATCGACAATAATGCAAGTGGAAAATGCTACTTTTAAAAATGCATTATGAATGTTTCATTAATTTTGGTAAAAAGTCCTTTGTTAAAAGACAATAGATATAGAGTTTTATAAAGGGAGAATCATTGCCAAGGCCCAATTAAGGTCCAAAATTGTAAAAAGGGCCCCAACAACTTTCACATACCAAAAAGAACCCTAGGGCCTTTTCTGAGATTTTTCATTAAAATTTAGTTGTTAATTTGACTGATTTAGTTGTTAACCGGGGCTGATATTGTTGTTAAAGTGACTGATTTAGTTGTTAAAATATTGTTGTTAATACGACTGATTTAGTTGTTAATGGGTATTTATTTTGTTGTCAATTTGGCTGTTTTAGTTGTTAACGTTTATACCAGAAAAGGCCCTAGGACCCTTTTTGGTATGTGAAAGTTGTTGGGGCCTTTTTTATAATTTTGGACCTTAATTGGGCCTTGGCAATGATTCTCCCTTTTATAAATTGGATTGGACAGATCGAGTGTGTATTGTGCTTTTTAACTGTCTTTTTATTTAAAAAAAATGTCATCCGTGTCAAATGGTTTATAAGGGGAATAACTGATTTGACCTCTTGCTTTTTAATAATGTTGGTATCCATTTGGTCAAGTTTGATGCACTTAATGAATGCATATATCATATAAAAATATAGTTGTTGGGTATGTTTTTTTCGTTATTTTCGTCATGTTTAGTTGACACATAACAATATTATCAATATGTTACATTATTTGTAAGTAAATTATTTAATGGGAAAAATATTTCTTCAGTCACTGGAGATACCCTAAAACTACGTCGTTTTGAATTAATGAAGGGTATCTTTGTAATTTTAGGTGAATTAATAAAGAGTGTTTCGGTAAAATTTATATGATAAAAAAGTAAACAAAATTACGGAAACACCATTCATTAATCCAAAACGACGTAGTTTTGATGTCACTAAAGATAACATATCTCCAGTGACTGGAGAAATCCTTTATCCTTATTTAATGGATACTTTTTTTAACATTCTGAATAGTCTGTATGCTTGTTCTAGTTTTCTTATTTGTGAGCTATATATAGTTCCAAACACTCCTAATATCCCTCTCTCTTCCCTGCACTTCTCCTCCCTCACCTTTTGCTCCCTCTCGCCGGCGGTTTGTACACACAAGCCGCCGGAGGGTACCGTTTTTGTGTGCCACAGATGAGTCAGAGAGGTAGTTTAGAGTTCAGATCTTGGATCTATGGTCTTCTCTCTTTGAGTTTTGTCGGATGTGGCCTTCTCTCGTCCTTATGGCGAGTCCTCTCCTCTCCTTCTCCAGATCTGATCTGTGGAGGTGAGATTTATCTGTTTTTTGTTGCTTTTTTTGTGGTACTGGGTTTTGTGGTGGTGTTCTTGTCTCAGGAAATAAACAGATCTTTTAGATCTGCGTTCAAATCCTCTTGGTTGGATGACTATTTGAACAGTATTAGATCCGATTATCACTTGATAGCTCGGATCTGCGTTCTTGGGGGAAGATCTAAATAGGAGTTACTTGGTGTGTGGTCAAGGTCACCAGATCTGATTCAACAACGGAGCATAAGTGTTTTTCAGGACATCATGGGCATTCTTCCGTCTCAGGTTTGGTTTTCCGTGTTCCTTTCCTCAATATGGGGACCTATACAGCTGCTCTAATTGCAGCTCATGCTTATAAGGAGGTGTGCCCGTTTGGGTGGGTTTTACAACCAACACTTTTTTGCTTGTCACTTCTAACCTTGAATATTGAGGAGGCTGCTTTTGTCCATGATTCTACTTCTACTCTTAAATATTTTATGAACGATGATGATTTGGTTGTTTTGTTTTTGTATTTGATGTATTTTGTTGTTTTGGATTTAGCTTTAGTTGAATCCAGGTATTGTAATCTGTTTATAGTTTAATATATATATCATTTCCGATAAAAAAAAAACATTCCTATATATTATCCTCTGATCCAACTTAGCATGTATGGAAAAGCACAAAAGCATACTTAATACTCCATTCTATTCTAAATATAAGATTAAGTTGACTAATTTCAGAGATATTAATAAGGTTAGATAATTTATTTAATCAAATTATATGCTATATATCATTAAATTATATATCAGTTTATAAGTCAACTAAATTAATTTAGAGAAAAACAATAAATATAAATAATTTAAAGTAATTTAATTAGTTTATTAATTTTTAAAAAGAAAAAGTCAATTGAGTCAACTAGGTAGAAGGATTCAAAGGTAACATATAGGCCCATAGGGTGAGGCCGGTATCACATAATATTAAATGGCTTGATATAAACTATTACGTGTATAGACAGAAAAGTTCAAGGGCAAGTCGTCCTCGGTTCGCACTACTACAAAAAACGATTTAAGTAATACCCAATTAACATTTTTTTTTCCAGAAGGACGTCTCGAAGAGAGAAGTCGTTTTTCTCACTTTTGACGTTCTGAATTGTATTCAGGAATTCAGGACGCCTCATTTAAGGCGTTCTAAATTTTATTTAGGACGCCACAAATCTCTTTGTTAAAAAAAAAAAAAAAGAAGAAGCACCAAACCATCTAGATATCTATGCATAATCACAAATAAGAAATAAGAACAAACCAACGAATTCACCCACAATCATACCATAGTCAATAGAATTACAGATTTGGTCCAAAATCTACACAATAATAACTACAAACCCAAAAACTCACAGGCAGAAGATAAATAGAGGAAGAAATTTCATTGAGAGAGTATAAATATGCCTCACAATAATCTTTTTAAAGTTGAGGAAGATACACTTCTATTAGTGCAAGAAGGTTGCAGCTCTTCATCAGATGCTTGATGTATGCACTTGGACGAACAATTGAATATAAAAGAATTAATTCCCCCTTCATATAGGAGCAAAAAGTATTCACATGCTAAGTCACGAAGAGAAAGTATTCACATGCTAAGCCACATACTCTTTCTTCCTCGCTCCGGATCTCTTCTCAGAAAGTCTGTTTGAATGGTTCTACAAACAAATAAGTAAAAGGATTCAGAGACTTAAAGGATGGGGTTCTAACAAAATCATTGAAGAAAAGCAAGAAACTTTACACCTTGAAACGCAAAATCGCTTAAGAAATTTCTTGGTCTACTCTTGAATTAAATCGTAACTGGAAAAGGAAATAAATCCCAACTCAGATCCAACCAGCAAAAGAAAGAAAAAAATTGAAAGAAAGGAATGAGGTTTCAAAAAAAAAAAAATCAATACCAAAAAAGAAAAGTAGAAGGCATGTGAGCAACATCTGAAATCCAAATCCCTTTCTTCATAAGAAGATCCAGAGTAAGGTTATGGAAGCAAGGAATAACAGAGCAGACAAATGAAAAATGGAGGAAGAGATCTGCAACCCAGATCTGAAAAATCAATACCCAGATCTGTCGAACCCAGACATGAAAATCAATACCAGATCTGTCGATCTGGTATTGATTTTGCAGATCGACACCTCGGCCTTTGTCGATCTGCAACCCCGCTTCGTTTCGCCGTCGGAGGAAGAGATCGACGAGGCCCCTGTGTTTTGCCGTCGGAGGAGAGTGAGGCCGCGGTGGAGCTGAAGCTGAGGCTATAGCTGGAGCTAAGGAAGAGATTGTATACCGAGAGAAAGTCAAGGCTATTATTGAGCATAGGAAATATTTTAAAATAAGAACAATAGAGTCAAATTGGCGTCTTGAGCAGAGTTCAAGACGCTAAAAAGATTAATTTTGGCGTCCTGATTTAAATTTTAGGACGCCAAAAAAATTTCCTGGCACCAAAAAATTCTTCAAAATACGCTAAAAATTAATTTTAGGTGCCCTAAATATATTTTAGGACACCTAAAATTTCATTTTGGCGTCCTGGTTTACATTTTAGGATGCTAAAAAATTTCCTGGCACCAAAAAATTAATTTTAGGCGTCCTAAATATATTTTAGGACGCCTAAAATTTCATTTTGGCGTCCTGGTTTAAATTTTAGGACACTAAGAAATTTTCTAGCACCAAAAAATTCATCAAAATGCGTCAAAAAATTAATTTTAGGCGTCCTAAAATTATATTTAGGACGCCTAAATCTCAAAATTCAGCCAAATAATTATAAGAATACCACCGTCTATACTTTTTACTTCTCGTTTTAAAATAAGGATATCTTTTAGGGAAATAATATCCACTTTTTGTAGTAGTGTCGCCTTCAAGAGGCAATTAGAGTGACCGTTTTTAGCAAAGATAATATCAGATATCATTCCCTTTAAGTGACTAGTGTTCTGGCTACTTCTTTTTTTTATTGGATCTCCATGTATATACGTCCATTTAATATATGCATATATAACCATTGATCAACACGATAGGCAAAAAGATTGCGGAGGGTCGTGTTTAAAAATTGGCATTGGAAGATGTGAAAGCAGTATTACTGCTTAAACCACTATGATTATAAAGTTGAAAAAGAAAAGGTTCATATCAGAATAACTGAGAAGATATGCCCTATAGCCTTAGGCTTGTAGAAGAAAGTGAAAGGATATGTACATATAATAAGTGGAGGATCGACAACGTTATCTCAAATATTCTGCATCACATTAATTATCTTGTTTATTTCATGTCTTTGCAAGTACGTACTACACACAGACACACACCAAAGTCATCTTATATGTGTATGATTTATTTACACACAGAAGTTGTGACAAGGTTGGTTCTTAGTGATTATGTCTGTGCAAGGTCCTTTGATTATATTCATGCAAGATTCATTAATGACAAGCCATGTCATAGGCAAAATTATGTTATATATACAAAGTATGAAACTAATTAAGTTATGGGTCATTAGTTTATAACCTGCATAAATATGTTGAGCTATATATGGACTGATGTCATTGTGCTGAAAAATAGAAAGTTAGCCATGCGTGCGTGTTCATTGAGACGCCCCCGACAACTTTGATGCTTACTTTTTGACGAAGGCAAAAAATGGATCTTATTGTTTTAGAGAGAGCATACAGTGATGAAATTCAAAAACTCAGCCTAGAAACAATGTACTTAACTGGAAAGTGAGGCTAGCTAGGCTCTGCGTATGGCCATGTTGTTTTTTGCTCGATTCCTTTAATATGTTTGCTGTTAGAAAGATTTTTTTTTTTACAATATAGAGATATAAGAAAATGTGTAATTTTTTTGGGGGAACGATTTCAATTTCGTGATTGATCAATGGGAATGATGAAATTTGCCATCAATTTTTGTTAGTTTTTCTTAGATAATTTGTTAGGTTAAATTTGGGCATTTCCATCTTAATTTCTTGGTGTGTGAAGTTTGAACAATTTAAGTTTTTTGTTATTAGAGTTTGGTGCATTTCTCTTTGTTCGGATGGTGTTAATCGAACTTTCTCAAGTCTCAACCATCTTGGAAGACATTTCTTAGACGTCTTTCACTCTTTACGTCAAGTACTACTGTTTCTCTCTCCCTCTGTCGTGGCAAGTTTCCTTTGTTGCATTTGTTGTTTCTGAATGTCTCGTTTGGTTTTAAGATGGGTTAATTGTGTTTTGGGTTGCTTGCTTGCGCAATCCTACACCAAGTTCTTCAAGAAAGGCCAAATCAACCTAAGTGGTCATTAGAGTCAGGCATAAGATCATTCCTAAATCAGAAAGAGTTATCTGAAAATTTGACTTCCAAACAAATAAATATTTAGAATGTTAAGTTTTATTGGTCTAGTCTTGTAACTTGACAAAGATTAGCCTTGCTATCATGTTGATGGTTTTACACTTTATTGCTTGAGTTTTGTCGGATATAAAATAGCTAGTCATGATATAGTGGTGATATAGAAAGTTAACTTTTATAGAAGTGGCTTGACAACATGGTCCTTTTGATGCGATTGTAGATGGTGCCAATGTAAGCCTTGTCAACACACAACATTTCAGCTTTTTACAAAGGGCGGGTGATGATAAGTTGCTAGCTTCATTAACACTTTACTAGAACATCTATTTGTGACTTCTTTTCTCTTGGCCGTAGCTTAATTCTTGTGCGGAATTGCAACAAATGAGTCCTTCAAAATGATTGCCACTCATAATCTTGCATATAAGTCGGGTTACTAGTAGTCCCGCTCGAAGCCAAATAACCGAGAGATTGTTAGAATATTGGAAGAAAAATGGTGCTCTTTATTCTACACCACAAGGTTCCAATGATGAGAGGTAATGGAATAACTCCTTTAGTATTTAAATTTCATTTGTCTAATTTCACTATACATTCCAGAATCTTTTGTACCTTTGATCTGTACAAGTTCAATTTGTAACAAATTCATTTTCCTCATCCTAAAGTCTTTTTTATTTTTTTAAAATCATAGGTTTTGTCTATATGCAGTTGGTAGCTGTTAAATCTTGTTGGGGACAAATGATGACATGAGAGACCACTTGTTCCAACTATTAGGTAAGGAAAGAAAAACATCGGGTAAGTAATGGGGTTCTGGAAGTTTCATATATAATTCTATAAAGTACATTCATAATAAGGCTGCCATGAGTGTTGTGGGTCTTCTCTACTTAAGGCTACTCATATCCACTCTGCAATGAAAAAGATGTAATCATCTTCATGTTTACTCAATAATAGTCATTTCAGTAATTATATATGTAAAAATTAGGAGACCTGGAGCCTGATCTATTTTGAACTGATGAACCCTACTTTGTAGGTAATGTAATTAATATATGGTTCATTTGCGCAAGAGTTAGTCATCTTTAATTATAAAGCCCCACAATTTTAGGTATGAAGAGCTCAAATCTGTTGCAATAGTACTTGACTTGTACATCTCCTTTCTTTGTGATCTGCGTGTGTGTATCTTTGTGCGGACAAGGCTATTTTAGGCATTTTCATGGCTTATAATGGTTTTAAACTTGAAACTTTATACTGGAAATAAAAGTTTTCTTCCACTCCTCTACATATATTTATGCATTTATGAGCCTCCTGTAAGTCATGAATAATATTTCTGATTTGGCTATATTTACTTTTATATGATGCAGCCTCCTTTTTGGAGCCGAAGACCATTCCATACTTGGTGATGATGATGACTAGACTCTGCTATTTAGACTTCTTTTTAGTTTATTTTGGTCACAACATTATAATTTGTAATATTTTATTTTTCTTGTTATGTAAATGTAAACTCTTATGATTGTTATAATTTATTTTTATGATATATATATAAATCTTTTTATTTCTTAATTTTTAATATTTTTTTGTAATTATTTTATTTTTTCTGATTTTTATATTTTTTTAAAAATAAATTGAAATTTGCGAGGAAAATTTTTCCCTCGCAAATCCTCGATTTTGCGAGGAAACCATTTTCCCTCGCAAATTCCGCTGCCTAGCATTTCCTCTATATGGTAGTGTATATTGTAGAGCCCGACAGCCATCTTCTGACGTACCTAACATTTAGTCGATTGACTAATTAGCCTGATATATATATAGCATACACTTCCTAGCTATTTCTTATTGCGATACGCCCTTAAGTAAAGCCTCTTTTTCGGCCCACAACTTTCTCAATATGGTTGATTTAATATGTCTTACAATCATATCGAAGAGACAAAGATCTTTATGAATCTGGAAGATCCCACTCACACACAGAATAGAGGAATCTGAGTGCATACGTCTGCTAGCACTAATTAGAAATAATAATCTGGCCGGGCACAAATTGCCTGCCTATGCGGGTTATTAGTGAGTTAATTAGCTGAAAATCTGACAATTGAGGAGGAAAAAATGGATCACTACGCATAATGTGACTAATTACGTTTTGACTATATATATTATGTCTCTGGAAATACCATCATTCTCTATCAACAAGCATTATTATGTGGAGTACCATTCAGCATAGATATCGATGTTCGAACTTGGGAGCTTAAGATTTCTTCACCTCTCCCTGGATAAGCCCCGCATGTGTACAAGGCTTACTCTCCTAAATTAAAATTAAGAAAATTATTTTAAACTAGTTATATATTAAAAATTTATACGACTTTTCTAATTATAAGCGCTTAAGCAATAGTATCTATGTTCGAACTTCTTTAAGGAAAGTTTTAAATTCATCCAATATCAAGACAACATTCTAAATTCATCTCGTAGATAATTCAGATACACTTAAATATTCTATCTCCTGCTAAGCATTTTTTTTTTTGGCTTCGCAGAGAACCCGGTTTCATATATATATATATATATGATTGGGTTTTGACTGGATAAGTGCAACAATAAAACGAGAGTGATTGGGTGGTGTGTGTTATGAGTTATGACTTATGATCCCTAGAGAGAGAGCACGTACGTGTGTGGAGTAGTGGAGGTGAGGGAAGAAGTTCAGTGCTCACGTAAAACCATGTGAGGTTCACTGCATCAAGAAGCCATCCTTCTTTTATTCTTAAACTATGCTAAAAGCCTCCACGCATGCATCATCAACACCCCTACTTTATTAAATGAAATTCTTCGTTTTCTTCAACTTTGATCGATGCGTCCTATGAGGGTTTTTATATCCCCTCCCAAGTATAATCACCCACATTTAAATATTAATTCTTCGGATGGAACACCCTTAATCTAATATAAAAAAATAGTAGTATTTCATTAAGATGACCGGGTATCTTATTTTCAAACGTATCCGTCCATCTTTATCCCAACAACTCTAGTATATTTAATCAACCAAAATTATTATTATTTAAGTGTAAACAAACTGGCCCTGCAATTTTTAAATAAGAGATTAAATTAGAAGCCTCCTTTCCACATTTAAATTTCAAAGTAAAACATATCATCACCTTCTCTTTTATGTATGTGTCTATATGCTTATTTCTAGGTTTTCTGTTCTTCTATCCCCGAGAATATATTGGTCTGAGGTGTGGTTCAGTCCTCAAAGGATTGCCTAACCAATCACAACAGGAATCAGTGGTTTAATCAGATCATCACTTCCCTCACTGTTCACTTTTAAAACAAATAAAGCTGGCTTTAGTATATATACTGATGAAATGATCTAGTTTCATAAACATTTGTTAAAACCCCACTCCCTATAGCGCAAATACAAAGCAAAAGCACACACGGAGATAAACAATTCTACGGGTCTGTTTGGGATCACAGTGGAAAGGGAAAAAACCACTTTTCCACCTTGAAAAGCTACTTTCAGTATGTAGGAGTGTTTGAGTTTGGGTAAACTCACTGCACTTTTATTTCGGGGGGAAATTACATGTAGGTCCCAAGAAACAAAAATAATTATAATAAAGTCCATTGAAATCAAAAAATTACACAGAAGTCCCAAAGTACTTTTTTGATATTATTTATATGGAAATAAAATCTATGTTTTTAAATGTTGTTGTAAATATATGCATTTCCTGTTGTAAATATGACTTTTTATGTTGTAAATGAACAAATTTTAAATTTTGTTGTAAATACAACACTTGCTGCTGTAAATATAGTTTTTTTCCTGTTGTAAATGATCTCTCTACGTTCAAAATCTAGGTGCTTAAATGTTATTGTAACTATAGGCATTTCCTATTGTAAATATGACTTTTTATGTTGTAAATGTCAAGATTTTAAATGTTGTTGTAAATAGAGGTACTTCCGGTTGTAAATATGACATTTCCTATTGTTAATACAAATAATATCAAGAAAATCCCTTAGAACTTTTGTATATTTTTGTGATTTTAAGGGATTTTTTTTTATTGTTTTTGTTTCTTGGAATCTACGTGTAATTTTCCCTTTATTCGTAGGTTTGAAGCAACTTTTTGTTGCTTTTTCAATGTTGCGGTATGATAGGGCATTAAAAATTCTGATATGACCATCTTCTCAATCCCACGTCGTCATCTTTTGCACAAAAAATGAATACAGTGATTATTCATTCATTCACCATAGAAGCTAGGCAGGAGGAAGTCAGTAAATCATTATTATTTTTATAACTAAACAGTATATTCCCAAAAACATCACCTAACACAGGTTAAAAAATATCACCTAACGTAACAGATCCCATTTGCTAATCAATAAGTGTAGTAACATTTTATTTGCAATTTAATTTTTATATATGACTGATTAAAATCAAAGTTATTAAAATTATCGTTTTTTAGAAAAAAAAATATGACAAGTATAAATGACATTACAAAATCCAAATTTCGTCATTTGTTTGAGAAATAACAGGGAAAACACAAATAACATTAATTAAGAAAAAAAATCCTATATGTATTATTTAACAAGATTCATATCATTTTCAGACATTTTATTTCTAAACTTGCTTTACAAATAATCATCTAGACAAGTTTTAGTTTTTTAAAAAAAAATCATTTATGCCACCGCTAACACAAATGACACAAATGGGTCTATGATCAGTGGAGCCACTAACACTGATTAATAAAACTAGGAGAGTATACCAAAGAATACCTAATCCCCTGGTCCGCACTTCCTTTCGCCTCAACACACATGTCATCTTCTGTATCATTGGTTGAAGTTAAAATCAAACCATTCGACCCCAAATAACTCACCAGATTGTTCAATTCCTTCATGTAATAATCTTGATTACAAAATAAAAGGGCATATAAGATGTGAACACACACACACACTCACGTTAATACTATTCAAATATTGAGTTTACCATCTATTTTGGTTGGACGTCCCACGGAATACCCATCATACGTCATTCAAATTGCAATAATAGAAAATTATAAAGTAGGTCAAAGAGAGTTGGTATAGATGGTAAGGGATTTGTTCAAGTTCCAAAGGGATAAGTGATTGATCCCTGCTGCCGTCGCTGGGACTCCTTTGGTAAGCGATCTCGTAAGTTTCCATTAAGTGCTCAAAAAGCCCGGAGCCGTGATCTGACCTTGGTGGGGGACTGATACCGAACCCCTCCAAAACTTTTATCCAGCCAAAGAAAATTATAAAGTAGAAACTGAACAATTGCCCTATTGTAATGGGAAAATGACAGTCACGTACGTACGTACAGATGAAATTTTAAAGCCACACACACATATGTCAGTATGTCACGTCATTTTGTGTTGTTCTGGCTCGTTTTTACCACACATACACACGCCTCCATCGCAATTAGGAGGGAGTATCCATTCGTTATGCATTTTCAGGTTTTCTACGTAACTTATTGTAATAATACGGCACTAAATATATGTGACGGAGTTTTTTTTTGGGAAAATTAGAATGAAGGACCTAGAGGAAAAGATATTTATGGAGGAGGACCATAAAAATTGTAATTATTTAGAAAGACCAAATATAAAAATTTAAATTTAAAAGTACTAAAATGCCCCCAACAAAATCTCATGCATTCCCTTCTATATTCTCTTCCCCATTCAATTTTTAAAACTAATACAAAATTCTAACTTTCATCAAATTAAACAATAGTTTTCTCCATTTTCATTTTTCACAAATTGAATATATATCTATGAAAAAAATTAGGCATTTTTCCATTTGAAAAAATTACAATTGTTTTTAAATAAAAAAAAATAATCCGAGATGGAATTATATTTTAATAAAAGTCAAAAGACTTTTATAATTTATCATATATGTTAAAAAAAGAAAGTTTGTATGATTTATTTTTGTTTTAGAAGCAATTTATGTGGGTTAAAAATTCATGTAATGTTAATAAAATTTTTTAAAAAAAGCTAATTAACCTATTATATCCTTAAAAGTATGAAATAAGTTTATTTTTTATTTTCATAAAAAGAGCTTAATTGATACTCCGTAATACATGAGGTTTGATTAGGGGTAATTTAGTTAATTCAAATAGTGAAATTACCCTTAAATAATATATTAAAACAGTGAAATAAGTTTAGTTTTTATTTTTAACAGTTATTAATTAAACAATATATTGAAAAAAAATATATGATCATATCATGATAGACGGTTTAGTTATTTGTTAATTATGAATACATGAGGTTTGATTAGGGGCATTTTAGTAATTTTAAATTTATATTATGATGTTTGGTCCTTCTAAGTAATTACATTTTTTATGGTCCTTTATAATAAATATTATTTTCTCTTGGTCCTTTATTTTAATTTTCCCTTTTTTTTTTTTGCTTATAATTAGGGCTAACAATGCAGCTTTAAGCTGCTTGTGGATTCCACGTAAGAGGTATCTTCAATTCGCCCAATTAAAATGAAGCGTTATTAAAGAGCAGAAGCAATCAGTGGCATTTGAGATTCCTAATTCTTACCTCAATAATTATCACGAATCAATCAACAAAACGTATAATAAAGATACAATAGTGGTGATTATTGTTTTGACTTTGATATCAGTCCATGTGTCCCATTCTGCCAGGCTAATCACTACAAAAAAAAAAAAATGACGAATTACCCACGGAGTTACTGATAGAAAAAATTCCATCGAAAATTACCCACGGAATTCTGTAGGTAATTTCTGTGGGTAAAAATTACTAACAGAATTCCATCGATAACTGAAATTACCGACGGAATTCCGTGGGTAATTAAAATTATCGACGGAAAATTTTCGTCGCTAATTTTGTCATGGTAGGATAAATTGATTTTTGCCATGGTAAAATTACCGACGGAATTTCCTACAGAATTCCGTAAACAATCCACGTTTTTTGTACTCCCTCCGGTCCTAATTATAGGAGCAAATTACCAGAATTTTGAGGGATTAAGGAATGAAGTTAAATTAGTTAATCATGTGTATTTTCCTAAAATACCCTAACCCAAAATTTAAAATGACATTAAGGAAACACTTGTTGAACAAATTCAAGCCGTACGCATAGCTAGATCTAAGAAGATGACAATTATTGATTAAGATTTATCTAATTTTATAAGAAGCTGAGAATTTTTTTTTTAAAAAAAATATGTCACAATCACGGTAGAAAGATAGGAACTGTCTTTTTTAAAATAAAAAATTTTTTTGATCCTTATTATTTTCGCTTTTCAAGTTTGTTAATTTTATTGGTCATGTCGATCGAAAAAAAAAACAGTTTGCAAAGTTTACTTCAAAATATATAGGTGTATTATTAAATTATTATTGTCTTTAATTATTATTAAAAAAGTATAAATAGGGGTATTATAGGAAAAAAATTGACAAAAATCAAAACTTGATTTTATAATTAAGACCAAAACTAACTCTAAAATTTGCTCTTATAATTAGGACCGGAGAGAGTAGTAATTTAGTCCCGTAGCTTTCATGTTTAACGCTTTTACATATACTACGCTGTATGTATATGGTCATTGCTCAGCAGCTTTTTTCTCCAACCTCGTTAATTAAATTCGGTCGTGCTCCACGTTACGTTATAATTAGTGTCCGTTTGGATCCTCTTATTTTTAAGCTAGAAGTTACTTTTAAGCTAAAGCTAGAAAAAAGAGCTTTTTAAAAAAAGCTAAAAGCCGTTTGGTGATTATATAAAATTTTCAGCTTAAAAGTTGCTTAAAAGCTAAAATTAAAAATAAGTTGTTTGGCCAAAATTTTGTCATAAGCACTTTTTCTAATAAAAATGAACTTAAAAGGTATATTATAAAATAACCTTTAAACTATCAATATATTTACAAAATAAAAACACTACGAGAATAGACTTTCCAACCGTGGAGCACAATCAAGAAATCATCAGTGGTCTTACAAATTGTCAACCAATATTCCATTCACATGAAATCACCAATATGTTTTCAAGTTCTAATACAACATTTGATTCCATCCTAAACATTCTGTTCTTACCTAAAAAATGATAGAAACCATAAACATAAGTAAACAAGAGAATGGGCCACTGGTGAGAAACATGACAAACAGAGTGTTAACTACTGCAAAAATTTATATTCAAGAGTTAAAGCCACTCACTGATTGCATTAGTGGTGCAAATAATAATTGTCATGTTTTTATCCATGAACATAATCACTCAGAAAACATTACATAAGCCTCATCCCTCAAACATATCATTGGTGAAAACTTTTAAAGAACCAAAAAAAAAAAAAAAAATTCATATCATTGATTTGCAATGTCAATGCTTTACCCAAATGCAATCTCAGCACAACTTCCTAATAATAAAAAAATATCATCTCAGTTGTGCAACAACTTGGATAGAAAAATGAACAGGAAGCAACGTACACTTCATTATTGGAAACACCATCTTTAACCAAACTCAATATGGATGTGGTCAAGTTACCCATCTCCAAAATCCAAACCTAAATGAGGACATCTACCCAAAATAATACAGCAGGGACATTATCACTATCACTATCAGCAGTTTGGCCAGGGAATGATATAATGCTGCAGAACCAAACTCAAGTCCCAATGACCATTTCAATCCCAATAAATTATTAGCAAATCCTTCACATAAACTATTTATTAATACTCACATTACTATTTCAGATAAAATGATAATGGAAACTCCACAAAATGATAAAGTGACAATGGTACAATCGAAATTAAATGACAGATTAAATGAAGCAGCCATTAATGCCATAGAAAAACTTCCATACCACAACCCACTCTCAAGGTGCTCAATCTCTAATCAGGGGTTACACCCAAAAGGTAAAAAAAAAACTATAGATCAGAAAGTTGCTCAAAAAAATGCCATGATCAAGAGATGGTCAAAACCTCTCTGTCAGTCTAGCTATCAAGCTTTAATAATTAATAAAATATAGCCCTTTTCAGGGGTAGAAAACGGTTTTTTTAATGGATAAAACCCTGTTCTTCGGCCAATGTCAAAAACAGAAGGATGCTTATGAAGGTTAAACAGGAATACACAATGCTATATATGTTAAAGAGAAATTATTCACAAAAATCCTTTCGCAACATGAATTTAATAGAAAAAAGAATCGAAACTCTTAAGTTATTAAAGCAAGCGATTCGAAAGCGAAATCAGGAACCAGAATATAATGTGGCTACGAAATCACTTTCCTGAAATAGCTTAAGCAAGTATGCTTATGAAGGTTAAACAGGAATACACAATTCTATATATGTTAAAGAACAATTAATCACGAAAAGCCTTTCGCAACAAGAATTTAATGGGAAAAAGAATCGCAACTCTAAGTTATAAAAGCTACTGATCCAGAAAGCGCAATCGGGACCCAGAATGCGGATGCAAAATCACTTTTCTGTTATAGCTTAAGCAAGTAAACACATAAAAGAATCACACGAGAAAGAAGATCAGGGAAAATTTCAGTCACAGTAAAGGGGAGAGCGAGACCAGAGCCGCAGTGGAGAAAAGAGCATAGCATCCGCAGAGAGAGAAGTAGCTGCCGGCGATGATCCCTTTGATCCTTCGTCCACCTTCTTCTTTGAAGATGAGTACTCACATAGGCGATGAGATGATGGTCGATGAGTGCTCACAGAGGAGAGGCGATTCGTATCGGGATGGTCGTCTATGAGACGATTCGTATTAGTCTCTTAAAATAAAAAGAGCTTATAAAATAAGCTCCTCTCATCAGCTTATTTTTAAGCTCTTTTTCCTTCATTGTAAAATAAGCTCTTATAATTATAAGAGCTTATTTAAAATTCTGTTTGGCCTAACTTATACTTATAAGAGGAAGATAAGCTAAAAATAAGTTAGGCCAAACAGGCTCTTAATCAAAATATACTCCCCCTGAGCCAGTTAGAGAGTTAGTTTTAATTCTAACTACCTAAGGGTATTCCTATGGACGGGTCAAAATAGCCCGATTAAACCGTCCCCGAGCGAGCCTGGGTCGAGTGCTCGCGAGTGGGTGACCAAGTCTTGAATGGTGCTCTCTGTGTCACTTTTTGAAGGGAAAAACATTTAACTGAATAAAATAGATAAAGAAAATTATTTAAAAACAATAAATATATAAAATTTGTAACATTTGTTTGAAAATACTTTGAGATATGTTGAAGGGAGAGAATGTGTGGCGGGAAAATAGTGTGAGTGAATACAATAATATTAACATATGAGTAATTAAATCAGAACATAATGGAAAATAAACAGAGAAAATTTGAGACATTTTCTAAATATCTATTATGAATAAGAACAAGTCATATGCAGGAGTTGGAAGTACAAAATATGAACACACAGATTTGACCATTGGACAGATTATAATTTTGTCTAGCTTAAATTAAAGCGTTCAGTTTAAAATTCAATTAGCATATTCAAACTTTAGTGAGTAAAATAATTGATAAAAAAAAAATTAAAATGTCTATGCCACCCAAGTGCTGTTAGTGTTATATTTTTGGCTCAATAATGAAGCCAAGGTCCAGTTATGAAGATTCCCCTTCCACACAACCTAAGCAAAGGCGCACATTTAATTATTTAATACTAATAATAACTGGCCATTTAGTGAAGCACTGATACTTGTATCTGCAAAAGGCAAAAGATTCTCGTAATCTCCAAACACATTCATATACAGAGAATAAATAAAAGTCACAAACTATTATATATATTGCCGACGGATTATGGGCGTCCCAACCATACACACCACCACCTTAGTCCCATTCACATCCTCGTCCTCCAAAAAGGCCATGCTAAAAAATGTACTCTACTTAGCTTCTAATCGTTACATCGTTCTCGTTTATTATTTTTAGCATAGACACACACACACACTAACCTCGATCTTTGCATGTTTTTAGAATTTGTAGATAGAGAGGGTGGAAAGGACATGTGTAGAAATACAGTCAGCATAATCGGATATTTCCCATTAAATATTTTTAAGATAATTTTTTATTCTTGTTTAATAGTATTATTAATTTTTTGTTTTACTAACGTAAAAAACAAGGGCCGGTGAGTCAGCTTTTATTTTCTCAGGTTTATTTTGATTTTATTTTTGTGATATTTTATATTATGCATGAAGAACTCGTACATATTTTATTCACTGCACATGCCAACTTGATCTTTGGAGGTTTCAAAGGGAAACTATAACAGTGCACGGTAATTATTAATTTAGTCATCGCTTCACTGTTTTATTACAAAAATTATTTGGCAACTTCTACACTAAATCATCAAGCCTGAGCAGAAATTGATCTTATACACACTATTGTTCTTATTGATCTCCATCACTACTACTGTCAACCCAGCTAGCTAGTGGTCGAAGACAACATCTTTTTACTCCAATATCTTACTTTTTCGGTCATTACACCACTACTTTGGGTATGTAATATTATATTATATATCATTTTATAAATTAATTCACAAAAAATGACAAATATGAGAGAGAATATAGATTAAGATATTATATTTAGTGCCCGTTTGGAATAATGTTAACAAAAGTGTCTTTTTTAAGATCAATTTTTGTAAATAAAAGATAGGATAAAATTTATATTGTAAATGTGATTTGTGTTTAAAATAATAGTGGCAGAAGTGCCTTTTTTTCAAATTGGCATTTAAAATGTCAATTGAGATGAAAAATGATTAAAAATAACATAAATCTTATGGAACGAACACTACATATACATATATATTAGTTATATATATATTGTGATAATTGAATATAAAAATTTAAATTTGATAAAAAAATAAATTATTATTACAGAAATTAAAAACTCCAAAGTACTTAATTAAATATATTTTAATAGATAGGTTAGAATGCATATAAATGTATATTTAATAATACATTGCTTATTAGATCACTTGTCCTTAACATTTTTCTCTAAAAGCTGGAAAAAGTCACTCCATAGATTGAAAAAAGTGATTTCCATCTTTTTACAATTAGTTCATAAACCTAAAGCTATCTCAAACAATTCAGATTGATTTTTTTTTTTCTTTCACTGAGCTTATTTTACTACTTGATGGGTTTTCTGCTTCAGTCTCATCCATGCCAAAAAGATCCTGTATTACTTGCGGGTGTATCATGTACGTTTGTTTTTTATATAGAGTAAAAATGTAGATAAAATTCAGATTTTTTTTTAAATAAATACCATTTGAATTTAGAATATCCTAAATTAACACATGAAAATAATAAATAGGTCTCAAAGGACAAATAAGAGATTTTGCAATAGTGTGCTTTTTCCAAAATGCCCATCAATTTTTTTTTTTAAAAAAATAAAAAACCTCACCGCCGCCAGAGCTCTAGCGACCTGCACCACCCCGCTAATGAGTGACAAATTGAGTAATAAAATTGACTATTTAAGTATAGGGATTGATTACTTGAGTTCTTTAAGCCTTATCGCTGATAAGTTGAATAAAAGACAATGACAGTAGCCATTAAGAATTTCAGAAGCGTAATTTGTCAATCGTTATATTTAAGTTGTCATTGCATTTATTTAATTTGTTAAGGACGCTGGACAGGGTTTATAGAACTCAAATAGTCAATTCCTATACTAAAGTAGTCAATCTCATTACTCAAGTTGTCATCGAAGCTCCGGAGCCAGTAAGGGTTCTTTCTTTTTTTAAAAATAACTTGAGATAAAAACATAACATTTCAAAATTTCAGAGTAGCCTTTTGAGATTTACTTATTATCTCGATGTGCTAACAGACTTTTTGAGATTTTTCAAGTTCAAATGGTATTTATTTGATTTTTTTTTCTAATTTAAAACATATCAAAAGAAGTTAATTTTAAAAGTGGAAAATTATATATACACCGAGATTTGTTTTGAAAACAATAAAATCATATTTAAAAAATAATTTCGTAGGTTAACTTTGGACCTTGGTAGCTCAGCCAGTACTGTGTAGCACAGTTTCTCACTGTGCTTTGTTTGTCCTAAACGAAACAGAGCACTAATTCTATACGTTTTCTGTTACTCCTTATTCCATATTATTAACAATTATCACTTAATTATTTTTTTTCTGCTATTAACCCCACTCTACAAGTTTTGGTCCATGAACTCCTACTCTCATTTTAGAATAAATCTACATTTTTTCGAATAATCTGTAACAGTTTTTTCTTTTTTTTACAATTTTGGAATGTAACAATATAAATATACAACTTATAATTGACATGCCTAGAAATGCTTTTAACAAACACAAAGTAACGTCCTTTTAAGTTTTTAGCACTTAAAGTGAACTATCAATATCAGTATAAAGAGTATAACTTGTTCCAAACTTCACACTAAACACTAGCCACAATTTAATTTTTCTTCTTTTTAATAATAATATATAAGAGCAGAAATTATTGAAAATTTCAAAGGGACTCGTGAATCGTGAAAACTGCTCTCAGCCACTTTGAGACTATAAAAATAAAAAGGCAGTGGGGATGCCTTGATTATTTAATTAACAACGTCACTTGGTGTATTTTAAAGGCGATCGAAGCCAAAGGGCACATTGCATTTTTCCTTGATCAAAGCCCTACTCCAGTTGGTGGCTGCCTCTTATGTTCCATCTCTTCCTCTGTTCATTCAACCTCACCTTCACATGTCTTCTTTTATCGGTAGCACCAGATAGGTGGTGTAGCCTCGCCTAACTTCTTGACAGTTTATTTTGTAACCTTCCTCTTTTATTGCTCTCTCCTTTTTTTTCTTGCTTTGTTTTTCTGTTCCTGCGCTTGGCGTTTTCCTTCTCTTGTTTTTTCCCCTAGTGTATGACTTCTCCCACGATCGTTTCCTTCTTCCCTTTCGCGCCCCTGCTTCATGTTCCTGACATGCTCTCCTTTGTCCTAAAGCTTCCTTGTCTTCTTTCTCCATTCCGCTTCTTTCAATCCTCTGCACCTTTATGTCTTGATCTCTGATCCACCGTCCACCCATGATTTCAATTTCGTTGATTTTTCTGCTCCGTCGTCTTCTGGGTAAGCATCTTTTCGGAGGTTTCATGAATTTTATTAGCTTTTACCAAGCATTCGTTCTTGAATTTTGGATTACTCGAGAAATGTAAATTGCTTCTTTAGTCTGTTATTTCCCCCCAGAGAGAAGATTTTTCTGTTTGATTTGCTAGAATCTTGAACTTTCCTCTTGTTTTAAAACACCAGATTAAGTGAAACGGTGAATAGTACTGATCAAAAGGTTCAAGGTTTTGAGAGTTCTTTGATGTTCCTCATATTTTACGTTTTTGTCCTAATACAGATTATTGACCATCTGGAGGAAAAAGAAGCGAAGTTTCAATAAAGTAGAGTGGCTTGGAAAAGAAATGACATTGATATGACTCCAATGTTGACCATGACAACTAAAAAGAAAACATTGTCTGTGTGGAGCACTGGAAGTAGGTACGAGGCGAGCAAGACGAGAGCTATAGAGAACAGGGGAAGTGGTTGTTCATCAGGTGATGAACCTCAGGATGCAGATTATGATATGCCGTCTCTGAGCGACGAGCTGGAGACTCTGATCTTGGCCAGACTTCCAAGATCTGAGCTTTGGAAACTATGCTTTCTCAACAAGAGGCTTCAAGCCCTTGTGAAGAGTGGTGAAATCATCAAAATCAGGAGAGAAATAGGGTTCAAAGAGCCCACTGTGTTCATGTTAGCAAGTGGAGAGACCAATTGGTGGGTCTTCGACGAACATTTCGAATCCTGCAAGATGCTTCCCTTTATCCCATCAGATTACAATTTCACACATGGAGATAAGGAATCATTCTGTGCAGGCTCCCATTTGTTTGTTTCAGGCAGGGAATTCGATGGAACTGCTATTTGGAAGTACGAGGTAGCAACAAACCAATGGTTCAAGGCTCCCTCCATGATCAATCCTAGGTGTTTGTTTGCATCAGCCACCTCCGGTAACTATGCTTTCGTCGCAGGTGGTCAAGACACCAAAACTTACTCTCAAGTTTTGGACTCTGCTGAGAAATACAATTCAAAGAACAAGTGTTGGGAATCTCTGCCTAGGATGAATCGGAAGAGAAAGTCTTGCTCGGGTTGTTACATGGACAAGAAATTCTACGTGATTGGGGGACAAGATGAGCAACAGAACGTTCTCACTTGTGGGGAATTCTTTGACGAGGAAACCAACACTTGGAACTGGATTCCCGACATGTTGAAAGACATTCCTGTGTCGGTTTCTCGGTCCCCACCACTTGTTGCTGTCGCCAATAATCAGCTCTACGCGCTGGATGCCTCCTCCAACGAGCTGAAAACGTATCTGAAACGAAGCAACTCATGGAAGAAGCTGGGAACAGTTCCAGTCATAGCTGGTGCTCAAGGAGGTTGGGGTGTGGCGTTTAAATCTCTGGGGAACGAGCTTCTCGTGATCGGTGCAGCTGCTACATCTTCTTCTGGTCGTGGTTTGACGATCTACACTTGTTGCCCTGATCCTTCTATGGAGGAGATTCAATGGCGGCGAATTGAATGTGGCAACGCCAAGCTTAGTCCCTTCATTCACAATTGTGCTGTGAGGGTGGCTTGAGGTCTGAATATTGTTATGAAGGAATAAGCAGAGTTGCTTTGCAGGACATTCAGGACTTGTCTCTGCTTCAAGCTTCTACTCGTTCGATCTCTGTTTCTAATGTGGCAGAATGCATCTATATGATGAAGGGTCCATGTTAGGAAGCTTATTGATGTAACCCCTTTCATTTAATCTTCTAACTCTGCAGATTTTCAGCTTCAAATGCTGCTGGATTTTGATGTTCAGATTTTCTGTCACAATTTCTCCTCATAGTCATCATCCACCACTAATGTGGCTTTCACACAGTCGGTTTACCACCAAACCCAATCTGTGTACGTACTCCCACAAATTAGGTTCATTTTCTCTAGGTTTCGAACCATTTTTAAGCGCAAAATTTAACACTTGACTCTGCTTTTCACTCAAAATCACTGAAATGAAAGAATAATAGTGGTTAAACCAAATTCACCCTCTCAAAAAAAGAAAAAGAAAAAGAAAAAAAAAACCTGATTTAAAACAAGGAATATGACTGAATTACGCGTTCAAGGCTTCAGTTCAAATTAAGAAGAAACAAATTGTAATCTGCATGTAATTTCAGTAAGTTATCCATTTTAGCTTTGTAATAGAGCTATTGGACCAAAAACTCATCTAATTTTACGTTTTTCTTAGTTTAAAATCTAAAATCAATTCGCTACCTTTCGTTTAGATGAAAGATTCATTTGATTTCTAATGTGTAATTTTCCTTTTTTTGTATTGTTAAGTATTTATTGATAGAGCTCGTTTTCCATTAAAAATATAAATCAATTCAGAGTTTCGTTTTGATAAAAAAAGAATATGAATTCCCATCGGAGTTTTTCTGGACAAAGTTTGTCAAAATTATTTCAAACTATTAGAAAGTGATGGCAAATGAGGAGCTTTGAATAGTAAAAGTTAGTCAGAGGAAGATTTTTTAATTTTTTTTTGGGTGAAGAACCAATTTTACTGTGAAAGTTTTCATTTAGGGGAATTTTTACCTTGGATTGGGGGTAATTTTATCTTTAGAAGTGTAAAAAAGGGAACCATTTGCTTTGACCGTTATTCCTGTTAATTTTGACTGTTAGTTGACAAAAAATGCTGAGCTGAAAGTCCATATGTTATCTAAATAATTTTTGTTAAGGTGTAAACTTACACCTGAAGTCCATGTGTCATTTACTTCATCTTTTATAAAAATTAGATTTAAAACTTTTGAGGCAAATTTACACCTTAACAAAATAATGTGGATTATATGTGGACGATCAGTTTAGCATATTTGGTCTGCTTATGATCAAAATTAACTGAGATAATGGTTCGGCAAAACATATCCATTTTTTACACTCTCAGGACCAAAATTGCCCTTGAAAGACTTTCGGGACAAAAATGCCCCATAACCCTTCTTTTTTTAAGAAATAAAAGAGGAGGAGATTTTGGTAAATGCCAAAGTAACGCCGGGTCCTCGGCCCGTTTGTTCGGCTAGTATATGCGCGCGCCGCGCGTAAGAGAAGAACATTTTGAACTGAGGCAGCAAAAGAGGAAGGAAATGGCGGGAGAGGAGCCGCGCAAGCAAAGCCCATCTTTGTGCCCGTATTCTGCTACCACTTCTCCTTTTCCTTCTCTTCCAGGGATAAAGGATGATCCGAACCAAAAATGCTGGAGGAAGCAAGCGGACGAGAATCTCAAGAGGCTTCACTCTCTTCTCTTCGGGGCCGATCTTGCCCTTCAGAAAGATGATTTTGAGTCGGCGTACATCCTCGGGCTTCGCCTCATTGGCTTTCTCGACTCTCGCTGCCACTCCGATGTCGATGAAGCTTATATACGTCCAATTCGACATGAAGTCTTGGGGAAAATTGACACCGCTCGTCGATCCCTCATTCCCGACTCTGATCGGTATTTATGTTGTTTCCATGTCTTCCTCTTCAGTAAACTACGCCTCTATTGAGCTTATAAAATGCGTTGTTTTATAGTCTAATTACTCGCAACCGGCCAATAAGGAGCTTTCGTGCTTCACAGAGATCTCAGAGGTTATTTCGACTGTGGAATTTGACATGCCTTCTTTCTTCGTAGACCCTAACGACTGATTAAGGGGTGATAATAGTGTTCTAGTGTATAGAATCATGATTTATTTGTTGGTTCATCGTATCATTTTCCGAATTTAATGTGATTACGGGTTTATGTGTACGGATTGAACGGTGAAAATAAGACTGTTCTGAATTTTCATTGGAGGCCATGCCTTGAACGGATGCTTAGGCAATTTCCTCTCTGTTCTTCTTATTAGAATATAGCTCATGTGAAGTTGTGTTCTGATGCTAATTGTTGTTATTCCCCCAGCCAAGCGTTTGAACAAGCAAAAAGGTCTCCAGGGTGTATTTTTGGCAAAACTGGAGATATTGACATTGGGAAGATTAAGAAGTCGAAGTACTTCCAAGCTCTTCTCAAGGAATCCAAAGAAAAGGTGGGGAATCTATTGGTTGTATTGATATATGCTGATAAACGGACTCCATCTATCTTTAGGCTGAATATTTAAAATCTCATTTTATCTTTCCCCCTATTCCCTTCTCTTTTCTGTTGAGCTGCTGTTTGCGGGTGCCCTGTTTGTTTCTGCGTGTCAATTTTTTGTGTTCTTTATTTTAATAAGCTTTTATGCATCGCAATCTTCCAGATAGTTGATTTAATGACTTTCAGGGTTATCATCTGGAGAAGCCAGACAAAGCAGGAAGCAAAGTGCCAAAAGAATCGCTGCAAACCAAGTTAACATCAATGTATGGGAGAAGTACATTGAGGGCTAATAGTAGTTCCAAATTGAGTTTCAAACATAATAGATCTGAGGACTGCATGATTGTTGAAAAGCCTATGTCACATGGTGGCCACAGTAAGGGTCATCTTGTCCCATCCTTCTTGAAAACTGAAGGGGAAGAAAGAACTTTTGGAACTTTGGGGAAAAAGCGTGTGCACTTGGAAACTAATAACCCCCAAGTTAGCAACGTGAAGTCACCTTCAAGCAATGAGGAAGCGAAGTCTAATTTTGTTACTGCCAGAGCTAAATTGGTATCATTTACTATATTGTCTACGCTCTGTGTGTGTGTGTGTCAGGTGGAGGAATTACTATTTTATCAGTCCAAGCACACCCATTGTAGACAACTGTTTAAAAGTTCGTACATATTTACATGACCTTTCACCCTTCTGCTGTGCCTTTTCTCGTGGGAACTAATCTTAGCTCTAGATGCACATTTTTCTTTGCCAAAAGGGATTTTCTAGTGAAAGTCCAATGCCCTCATGTTGAATAACTATTAAGAACCGTGCTAAAGGTGGTAAAAGTGAGCAATCTTTAGCATCGAATTACCAATAGTTTTTTGCCTGAGTTTATATATCATATTGTTTTCTATTTCTCCTCGGAATTAGTAATAGTACTTACTTTGTACCCGCAGGAAATGGAAACAAGGCAGAGGCGAGAAGGGATTGGTTCACCCACAGCATCTGTCTCACAATATGATATCAATACTTCGAATCGGGTATATGGTGGGAGATCATATGGTGTTTCTCGACGTGGCGTCCGTGGTAATTTTGTGCCTCCTATTAAATCCAATGGAACTGGCGATGGACATATGACGTCAAGAATTTCTGGAAAGTGTGATGATACTTTAGATGACTCAACAAAGAGATGGTCAGTATTGCAACCTTCAGTTTGATCTGTTGAATTTCTAACTTCTCATTCTGCTTTTCCTTATAAACTCATATTCTCAGGGTCAAAGTTTTTTTGTTTTACATCTTTGTTGATTGCGTCCAAGTGTGTTTTGATCTTACCGGAATATATCATCAAAATAAGTTTGCAACACATTTCAAAAGATTCTCATCTAGTGGTGGTCGGATTATTCTTTTCCATACATTATCTTATTGGGAATTCTGTAGGTCTTGTTATCTTGCTGATTCGAACAAGGTTGAATACGCCCTTTTCTTTTTATTGCAGACATCAAGACTGTTTTTTGTTGTTCTGGACTCTTTCCCACTGTAACAGTAGTATAATTAGGGAAGATAATAGAAAGAAAGAAAGGTGAAGAATAATGTATTCTTATTAACAATAGAGCTTATTGCTCTTACAAAGAGTATATTGTAATTAAGAGTAATGGTGAGGGTGTGGACCCTTTATATAGACTAGGCCCCTAACTAACCCTCTAACTAACTCTTTAACTAATCATTTAATCCCTTATATTCTAACACGCCCCCTCAAGTTGAACACTACTTAACAAAGTGTTCAACTTGAACAACACAAAAATAAGGGGATAAGGTGAATTAAATTGACTAGTTTTCCAATCACAAAACAATACAAAGATTTCTTCAATTTACAACATTCTTCTCCATATCCACATTTACTTCTTGCATGCTTCTCTTGTAGGCAACACCATGAATTACTCTATCCCTCTTTCATGAACTTGTCTTCTTGATATCTCATCTTTCAGTAGCTCTGCTTTATGTCACATCTGACTATATCACTGACCAAGATGGCGAGCATCCTCCAAAGGTGCACCATTAATCATTGATTTTAAGGAGTCTAAAACCTGTGAAGACAAAGGCTGATTGAAGTCTTCTTACTCCTTTCCAACATGTTTGCAAGCATCGACATATACTATATATTGATACAGCCTTAGCCAATATGGTGTCACTACTATTTTCTGCTCCATATCTACAGCAATCCTCAGAAAGCTTCATTCCTACTTCAATATGCTCAAGGAAATTTACATGACACATATTTCTGCAGCAGGATAGAGTGATTCCGCAGAAAATGATTCCTGTGATTCACTGTTTCAATTTCCTCTCCTACCCTGATTTTTTCAATACTTCTCTGTGGAACACTAGCAAAGTTGTGCATTTAGTCAAACTAAATTTGCACCTTATGATGAAATGGTGTTGAGTGTTGACAATGACAAAACCTTTCTTCACATCTGCTTGTTTGGTTCAATAGTCAATACCCTCAATAGGAGTCCAAACCAGTTCATATCCATAAAGTGCCAAAGCCTTAGACCCAACACCTTCAACCAGAATCTTCTTTTCAGTCGTAATAATTTCCTTCAATGATGATGCCTATCGTTCATACCCATGCCAAATTGTGATAGGGACCAAACATAGAAATTCTTTGCTTCCAATGGGGACAATAAATTGACCAAATTCAGTGAAATAGAAGTTGAAGCAAAACCATGATAACTTAGCAAAAATCCTTTGCCACCGCACGGTAATGTGAATGGATCACCACCGCATTGATTCGAAGCTCTAATCACCTTGATAGCCAATTATGATTTTTCAGGAAACAACAAGAACTCAAAAACAACTTGAACATAAAAAATAATGGCAAACAGTGGGCATCGTGTGGCAGTGCTTGGGTTTCAGTTCAGAAATCACGGGGAAATCAGAAATTTGGAATCTCAAATCGCCGATTCGTGCGTCCTTACTGTGGGTCAAATTGCAGATGGCCGATGTTCTTCAGAATCGTCTTGCGGCCTTGTTCTGTGTGATTGACTAAGATCGCATGGGCTAGAATCACCTTTCATGTGTCTTCCAGACCACGTTGGTTTCTTGACGGAGATCACAAGGGCAAAGCCTTTCGTGCGTCTGCCGTTCTTGCTTCTTGGCGTGGACTATGCAGGGGCGTGCATGCGAGCCTTTCGTGCGTGGATCTCTCGTCGCCTGTTCTCAAGGCGTGTTTCGACAGAGAACGCAGGAGCTTGGTAAATCGCCTTTCGTGCGTCTTCCAAGGGTTCTTGATGGAGATCACAGGGGCGAAGATCGCCTTTCGTGTTTCTACTCCGTCCTTGGTTCTTGGCGGAGAACGTGGGGAAATCTTGGCGGAAATCACAGGGCCGAAGAAGAGACAACTCGGAGTCTCAAGACGGATTTCGTGCGTCCGACCTCTGTTCCGACGACCTTGCGACGGCCATGGGTGCTCGGAGTTTTTTTTTAGGAACTTGAGCACTATCGACGGTGTGAAGGAGTGCTGCGAGAACTAGGATTCATTTTTCTGGCTTGGATCTTGAATTCCAGATGAATCCCTTCTAAGGTCTCGCATAGCAATAGCGCATCTCGGGTCGGGCGAGTATGGTGCTCCACGTTTCTGGCGGTGCTCCACATCTTTGGCTTGAATCTTGTTTCCCGGATATGGAGAAAGCAATCAATCTTGGGCCAGTTCTTGATTAGTGGGTCGTGGAGAGTCTGAGGTGCGTTGATGGATTCTTGAAAAATAGCCTTAGTCTTGGATCTTGAAACTGACCCGAACCATTGGCCTGGAACTTGCTTTGGGGCCTCTTTCTTGAAAAATCAACCTGGCTCATGATACCATGTTAAGTAATATAATTAGGGAAGATAATAGAGAGAAAGAAAGGTGAATAATGATGTATTCTTATTAACAATAGAGCTTATTGCTCTTACAAAGAGTATATTGTGATTAAGAGTAATGGTGAGGGTGTGGACCTTTATATAGACTAGGCCCCTAACTAACCCTCTAACTAATCATTTAATCCCTTATATTCTAACACCTACAATACGTTTTTTCTCCCTTCTCCAATAGTTGTTAGTTTGACGAATTATGATTGTTCATTGATCATGTGATATACAGTTCTACACATTCGCTTCCTAATCTGTTTCACAACATGCTTTTAGTTTGGAAGGGCTATGTGGTCCTGACGGAGAGCTTCCTGAGAAATTGAGGAATATAGAACCACGCCTTATTGAACATATTAGCAATGAGATTATGGATAGAGATCCTAATGTCCGGTGGGATGACATTGGTAATACAGATAACTGTTTGGACTTTCTTTTATGTTCACTATTTTGGGAATTTGCTATTCACCGGAACTAATTATACTCTTCCTATTCGCTAATGACATGTAGCGGGATTGGAACATGCCAAGAAATGTGTCACTGAGATGGTCATATGGCCTCTGCTACGACCTGATATATTCAAGGGATGCCGCTCTCCTGGGCGAGGTCTACTTTTATTTGGTCCACCAGTAAGTACAAAATTTTGTAATATATGCAAATTGCGCACTCACTAATCTCCACTCTTTCTACAACTTTGAATGCTAGGGAACTGGTAAAACAATGATAGGAAAAGCCATAGCAGGGGAGGCAAAGGCAACCTTCTTTTACATATCGGCAAGTTCATTGACAAGCAAGTGGGTATGTTTAACTTAAACTGTCTAGAATTCTGAACATATTTCTTTGAATGTAAAAGTCTTCTGCATTATAAAATGTGTTTTGATTCCTACAAGCATTTATTAAAAAAAGAAAATGTCTTTTGCGACTCTTATGACTTTAGATGCATGTCTGCATTCTTTGTTAAGATATGTTGCCAGTGTCCCAAAAGATTTGATTTGTTTCTTACAACTTCAAGTGCTTCACCCTTCTTCCCCTTTGAGTACTAGTGCTCTTAACTCCTCATGAACTGTATCCATCAAGTCAGATATATCTTTGGGATCACACCTTTAATATCTAATATTTGTACTGGTCATCATTATAGATCGGAGAAGGTGAAAAACTAGTGAGAGCACTCTTTGGAGTTGCCAGTTGTCGCCAGCCGGCTGTAATATTTGTGGATGAAATAGATTCTCTCCTATCTCAGGTACCTTAATATTGTGGCTGTTTGAGGCTAACGTTCAGGGTGATGACGTTGACAGGCTCGCTGTCTTAGATTTCTTGTGACAATTTTCACTTGAAGTTTAACATTTTCATCTATATATTGTGGAATTTCATGGAAATCAATCATTTTGAGGTGAAAAATGCATTGTGCTTCTAAGCTGCCACATGGATATTAATTATTAGTTTTTACGACTATACCGCATGTTATTTTTTCTACCCTCAACTTTTTCTGCTGATACATTTGTTTGTTGCAGCGTAAGTCAGAGGGTGAACACGAATCAAGCAGAAGGCTAAAGACACAATTTCTCATTGAAATGGAAGGTTTTGACAGTGGTAACGAGCAGGTTCTTCTTATAGGTAATTGTTGAATCACTGGGTTTAATTTCCTCATTTGTTTTGTATATTGCAGGCAGCGGCAGATTGAACTAGCTGGCTCTTCTGTGATATTTTATGCATGGAAAAATTAAAATATCTGTATTCCTTTGTACAAAACAAAGAAGCCGATTTCATATTTGGAAATTGTAATGCGTTCTAGGCTTCTAGCTTCATCATATAATGTATGAGACTGAAAGGGAGTTTCAAAGTTCTAACTAAGCGGAAATAAAAAACATGTAGCTATAATTGGTTTCCTCATGCAATATAAATTCTCAACTACAGACTGGTAAGGTTCTTTAGTTTTTGAATAAATTGATGAGGGAGTGATCCAAACATGAGCCTCTCTAACACTTTATGCCTGTAATGATGGAAATATCTATATATAATTAAACTTTTGTGAGCGTGCTTCTGGAAGTGTATGGAGTATCTTGAGAAATTAAATTTACAGGGGTTGAACTTGCGTGCAAATGAAACTATCTAATTACCTACAGGCAGTTTTAACTTTTTTAAGATTCGAGGGCAGCACAGTTTGTCTCCTTCAATTTGATGCCAGTGCGCCTCAATAGCATGTTTAGTCGTGATGTCTTGATTTTTTCTTCCTTGGGCATATGTTGCCTCCTAGCTATTTATTATAATGGATTGGGTCGTACTTTTACAGGGGCCACCAACCGTCCTCAAGAGCTTGATGAAGCAGCACGAAGGCGACTTACCAAAAGACTTTATATCCCCCTGCCATCCTCAGGTGCTAATTATCATGATTATCGTACTTAATTCAAACACATTTAGCACTATGTGGCTAACTTATTTGTATTGGCATGACTAATAAAGAGGCAAGAGCCTGGATTATACGTAACCTCCTGGACAAGGACGGACTATTCATGCTTACAAAGGAAGAGATTGATACCATATGCAACAAAACGGAAGGTATCCCAAATAAATTATAGTAAATTCTGTATAGCACTGCCTGTTAAATGTTAATTTAAATAACCCCCCTTTTCTGCTTAATAATTTCTATAAATATGCTTTTCCTTGAACTTTCTTTCCTAGGATATTCGGGATCAGACATGAAAAATTTAGTGAAGGATGCTTCAATGGGTCCCCTAAGAGAGGCTTTAAAGCAGGGCATAGAAATTACCAAGTTGAACAAGGAAGATATGCGGCCAGTAGCTCTTCAGGTTCACAGCTAAGCGTATTTAAGTTTTTTTCTTTTTTTAATAAAAACGCGAGCTTAATTAATTTGAAACCGTTGTTTTGCTTTGTTGCGCAGGACTTTATGGACGCTCTGAAAGAGGTGAGGCGATCTGTTTCCTCAAATGAACTGGGTGCTTATGAAAACTGGAACGAACAATTTGGAAGCCTATCATCGGAGAAGCTGGAGTCATTTGTATGAAGTCAGCGTAAATATTGTTTACATACGTCAAGTAGACCTACACTTCCCCCTTGATTGGCTGATGATCCAGGTGCTAGCGGTACATATCGTGATGTGTACTTACCCTAGCCTTGGACATGGAAAGTTAAGGTCTTGTTCAACTCATCAAACGCACGGGGATCATTTGTTTGTTTTTTGCCAAAGACGCCTGGGGATCTGAACTTCTGAACACACATGTGATTTTGTGTAAGTTAAGCTACCAATAGGAAAAGACTTTTTACAAATGCCGTTGCTGTTTGTTTCGCGCAATCATTATACGATATTTAAATGAGCTCGCGTTGTGCGCGGAGGGCATCGTTGCATGTGAAATAAATTATCAATGAGCACGGTCTTATGCAATAATCTCACCATATCTTTTAAATAACAACAATAATAATTGATTTGCTCATTTAACATGTTTTATAAGGAGTGATCACTTGACGGTGATCATGTGCATGTTCAATATAATTATTTGGATTCCGCTGGTGAATGGGTGCATAACTTCATTGTATGACTGAGTTCACAATCAGTTTTGTGCACCCAAAGACAAAAATTGCTCAAGGAGAAACAATGGCATGCTAATTAATTGAGGTCTTAACAACGTGCCGCAAAGAAAAACTTATTAACTAAAAAATTGTATAGTAATGAGCCTAAGGGAGGTTCTCTCTCTGGGAAACAAGCACCTTTAAGCCGCCGGCCATGTGTGCCGTAAGAAATGGCACGAATACAGGCTCGTCTTGGCTGACAGTTCTGACGTTGAATCTCCTAAGGATTGAAGCCACCACATACTTCATCTGAATAAAAGCCATTTCTTCGCCCAGACACGTCCTAGGACCCGCCTGAAACGTCGGACACTTGAACGCCGAAACCTTACTCCTCATCTTCTTGTTCTTGTCTGTTTCAATAAACCATCGATCCGGTCTAAACTCGAACCAGTCCTTCCCCCATAATGCCTCCATCCTTCCCATACCATAAGGAAAATATGTTACCCTATCCCCTGCTTTCACCCTAGTCCCATCTGGCAGCCAATCATCTTCTATCGCATGCTTTGAATCCCAGGCCACAGGTGGGTACAACCTCATTGACTCGCAAAGACAAGCCTTTAAAAAGACAAGATTCCTTAAAGATTCATAATCTAATGCCTCTGTCTCTTTCACAATCTGATGCTCTGTCTCAGCATGATGAGAAATCAACCAGAAAAACCATGTCAAAGCTGCTGCTGTTGTGTCCTTCCCTGCCAATATAAAACTTATCACCATGTCTCTAATCACCTCCTCTTCTTGACCTGCACGTAAAAGCCGAGATAGGAGATCGTCAACGTCACCGTGAGCATTCTTCGCCGTCGTCGTCATATTCTTCTTTCTCTCATGGATCATGTCCATTACTTGACTCTGAACTTTCTCCACAGCCTCTCTGAGCCTCCGTTCAGATCCAAGCCCAAGCCATCTCTTCATCTTCCAGATCAAAAACAACGGTGCTGCCCCACGCATCGCTGATATCTCCGATGCCACCTCAAAAGCTCTTGCCAGAGGCGAAATGGGCGAAGAAGGATCCAAGCCACACATGTTGATCCCTAATGTGAATTTACAGATCACATTGAACGAGAATCGCCCAAGCAAATCCTGCAAATCCACCACTTGGTTTCTCTTTGACAATGTCTCAAGCATCGGTATGAGGCTCTTGTTTACTTCTTCTACTAATGTGTGCTTAACAAAATCCGCCAAGGACCTAGAAGTGAACTCATGGCTAGCTAATTTACGTCGAGTCTGCCACAGCTCGCCATCCACGTTGAAGATTCCGTGGCCAAGAAAATCGCCGAGGATGTCAGTAAAGGGCTTGCCTTTGGGGAAGTTATTGAAGTTGGTTTTGAGGATGTACTCTACGTTTTGTGGGTTTGCAGTGACAATGGTGGTTGGTGCACCGAGACGACGGAGGACGATGGTGTAAGTGGGTGAGCGAGAGAGGAGGTGAGTGTACCAATCAAGGAGGCGCTTGCGGTTCTTGTAAAAGGGTATGAGGCATCCGATGAGAGGGTAGGTCGGTGGGCCGTGGTGGCCGGAGAAAGCTCGAAGTCGCCGGAGGTCCGTTAAGGTTCTGTAGAAGAGGATGAACAAGAAGATTAATATTATTCCCATATTATTAACATGGATGATGAAGCTGATATGGAGAATGGCTTAGAAGGATTGCCCTTGTGCTCAGTTGGCTCAGTTGGTCTTTAAATAATGGTCATGGATGCTTCGTTTGAAGCCCTTCACCAAAGTTTTTCCCCCCTTTTAATATACAGGCTGATTTGTATTTTAAAATGGATCCCTTGATCTTACTTCACATAAGGAAGTGAAATTAATATTACAAACCAATTAAAATTGATGTCTTGATAAAAATATAGGAAATTTCATATAGAAAGTATGAACGGAATGGAGAATATGATAGGAAACATAAAGATGGACAGTTACGTGATTATTTTAATATCAAATTAAATGGAATAAAGTGTAAAACTGTAATATCTCAAAGTTATTAGAGTGGGATATTAGGTTATTTTTAAAGGTCTTCATGCAGTTATATTTTTTTTTTAATGAAGAGAATCTACACATAGATTTTCTGCTTCCCTAAGTGTTCAATTATTTCTCATTGACAAGAGGAGCGAAAAAAAAAAGTCTGTCACTTTTTCCCGTGTAGAATAAAATATAGAGGATTCTCTGTTCCAAAATACAAAAATAATACAATAATAATAATTCTACCTGGTAAAAAAGGAAAAGGACAGAAAAAAATGGGAGTGTTCCTACTAACAAATGTGAACGCAATAATCTAATTGGCCATTTGAAGAAACAAAAAGAATTGGTAATTTACTAATTGACAAATTGAGATGATGGGATATGGGTTGTTGTTTTAGAGGCTGACTCTGACTTTCAATCTCAAGGACTTTCTTTTAAAAGCATATGTCTCTATTAGTCTATTACGCTTCATTCACATGCTGCCTGATTTAAATTCGATTTCATAATGAAATGCGCGTGGAGTGCCTCTTTCTACGAGCTTTTCCCTTGTCTTCTCATGCAATGGGAACTCGGCCTTAAGAAAGTACACCCACCCCAGAACTTAAAAAATAGGGAGTTAGGGCCGTTTGGTGTAAGGAACGGACAGGAGAGAATGAGAACATAACAGTGTTTTCATGGGAAAAACACGTTTGGAGTAGAGGCTTCCTATCAAACCAAGTTCCTACTTGGCCTGAACTTTTGATAAATGTGGAAAATTGAAATCCCTCCAAGAGTGGCAGGATCATCAAAATCTTTCCGGGACAGTGAATTAATGAGACAAAAAACCCCTCTAAAAAGTACACATGTTAAAAAGCAGTTGCGAGCGACCAGTTGGAAGAAGGAGGAGCCGAAGAAGCTTGTGAGGACAGTGGAAGCTGGAAGCGAAGGACAAGTTTAAAGGCAAGGGCAACGAAGCTCGAATCGAGATAAGAAGCAATGAGTTTTTGTTGTTTGAGCACTTTGCGTGTTAAATTCGTCGATGCCTTATTTCTCCAAGCTGGGGACGCAGGCACAGATATGAGTTGGGAAGCAACTTAGGTGATTTTTTATGAATTCATGCCTAGGTAAGCCGTGTGTGTGTGGGTTGGGTAATGATGAGGAACGAAAAGGCCATATGTGTAAAGGTGCTGGATAATTCTTGTTCTTCTCCTATGTATAAATTGTACTTGTTTAAATGCACTTGAATCTTTGCTTTAGTTTACATAAGTTTCTTTTATTTTATATGACTATTTTGTTCCCTTTTCTTTTGGCAACTCAAAATCTCCTGTATCTTTGTGGTTTGGGTAATGGTGACGAAATTGGGTGATTTTTTGTTTCTTTTTCATCTACATTGTGCTCTGTTTATGTGAACAATGAATAAGCTCATATAGTTATGTGTTATATATGAAAGTTTTTGTTGGCGGCTGGTATAGTTAATGAAAATGACAATTGAGTTATAATGGTGTATAGCTAACATGAAAACCAGTTAGGCGAACCCCCGAAGTAGAAAGAAAACATAATTGAACTATAGAATTATTGGGTAGGTATGGAGCCAGAGTCAAAGCAAATGATTGCAATATTGGATAGAAGCTTAGCTTTGCTTCTAGTAATGAGGAGGTTGATTGTGACTATGATAGTTACAGTAGGAGCAGGTAGATCGAGATACTTACCAGATAGGTCATACAAATTAGATTTTCATGCCAAGCGAGCAAATTTGAGGGCTGTGATATACAGTAGTGACACCACTTGCTTCAACCAAATCAGGATGTACTGGGCAACATTTGATAAATTGTGTAACATGTTAGACACAGTTGGTAGATTGAAACTAACTAAACATATGCTAGTTGATGAGCAAGTGACAATGTTCCTTCACATTTTGGGGCATCAAGTCAAGAACAGAGTCATTCAGTTTGAGTTTGGAAGATCGGGTGAAACCATTAGTAGATACTTTAAAATTGTGTTGAATGCTACTATCAGACTACAAGCATTGCTTTTGAAGAAACTGGAGCCTATTCCAGAGGACTTAAATGATAATCGCTAGAAGTAGTTTAAGGTATGTACAATGTGTATTTGTGTGACATGTTAAATTTATAATGGTTGAACAAATTATGGTTTAACCAGAGGGTTCATTAATTTATTATGTTTGCAGGGGTACCTTGGTGCATTAGATGGGACGCACATACGCGTACAAGTCCCTGCGGATAAAAGGGAAGGTACCAAAATAGAAAAGGAGAGGTAACAACCAATGTTTTGGGTGTATGCGCACTGGATGCACAATTCATATATGTCTTGCCCGGCTGCGAAGGTCAGCTGCGGATGGGAGGGTGTTGCGAGATGCTATAAGAAGACAACATGGTCTAGAATTACCACAAGGTATAGAAGTTATAGTTGGTGCAATATAAGTATGTTTATTTAAATGATCAATTGTATGAAAACACAATTAACCGGTATAATTTGTTTGGACAAGAAACTACTACTTGGTTGATACGGGGTACATGAATTGTCAGGGTTTTTTGGCGCCTTATAGAGGCCAAAGGTATCACCTTAATGAGTGGAGACATGGAAGCCAACCGCAAACTCTGCATGAATGCTTCAATATGTGACATTTGGCTGCCCGTAATGTCATAGAAAGGTGCTTTGGCATATTGAAGTTATGTGGGCAATCCTGAGGAGCGCATCTTATTACCCAGTGAAGATCCAAAATAGATACATCCTCACATGTTGTCTTATACATAATCTAATTCGTCCGGAAATGATTCAAGATCCCCTTGATGAGCAGCTCGAGTCCTTTGAGGTTGGACCTGCAATAATCGATAACACCCCCATGATTGATATGGAAACAAGTGATTTGTGGAATAATTTTATGGAGCGTGTTGCAAATGAGATGTTTGCTGTGTTTGTGGCACCTACTGATATTTGATTATGTTATACATTAATGTTCATGCTTAGCTTACAATTGTGTTTCCTTTGTTTGTTTGACTAAGAACACCTATTTTAGTTGTGACTTTAATTAATGAATTTGTGTTACATTTTGTGCAATGTGTACTTGTTAGTTAGTTTGTGTTTATGTTGGAGTTCAATCAATTTAATACAATTTCTTCATCATCAAACCTGTTAAAAGGACAGCTTTTGTGACCTAAAAAGGTTTTTGTTGATATGAAATTGCTATGTCATTTCTGCATTTCTTTGAATTGTTGTATTTATCAGAGTCTTACCCTGGTCTTATCACCATTTCATTTTGCATAATTGCAGCTACTAAATTGTCTAATTACATTTTTTAAGTTGTATTGTTCTCAGGTTTAACATCTAATTTGTTTATATAAGGAATTAGTGCCCACTGACACTTTTCTAACTACATTGCTTGTTAATGTCCAAATATTTTTTTTTTTTTTTTTGCACCACCTGTGGATGTTATGCACCATTTGTGGAGTTCATTATGGTGCTTGCATCCAAGTTTGTCTTCATTGTTATGAACATTTGAAAAGGCCAAATTGCATAATTGTAAATGCTTTCACTATATTGTGCATTAGATTGTTTCACTTGTACTGACCTTTTTTAAAATACATCAAACAATAGTCTTGTTTGTCAATTTCAGTTGGCACCTCTGTTTTTTCTTACTAACATACTCATTTTATTTTAGCGACTTCATACTATCAAAGGTTTACCATTGATTATTTTCACATTTTTTTGGGTTTGTTTATTGATAATTGAATATATCACACACTTATTTGTATCTCTTGGTTAATAAATTTAGGACTGTTTATTTAATAAATAATTGGTTTTTATGCTATTTTGGGCTTTGAGCTTTTTATTAGATTTATTTCGTTTTTATAATAAAATTTCAGTTTTATAACGCTTTATTATTTTCACCATAACTCTTGAACCAGACATCCAATTAGCCTAATTCTTGTTTCATATTTCAGATGATTCCAAGAGCTACAATTGTTATGAAGACTTGAAAGGATTCGGAGAAGAGGGCGGTCAAAATTGGAGTCAAAGTCAGACATGTTTTTCTGGATTTTTATTGGGCCTGAAATTATGTAATTAAAAAGACCATATGTTTATTTCCGTTTTGGGCTTGACTTGTGGAGGCCCATTTCATTTTTCCATTTTAGGTTAGGTCAGATGGTGGCTACAAACATGTTAGACATTTTGTTTTTGTAGTTTTTCATATTAAACATAGACTTTTCATTTTCTCTGAACATGTTCTTCATGTTCTTCATCTGTTCTTCGCTGTTTTGCCCAGCCATGCTTGGCTAAGTCTTTTTTATTAACCCGTGGATTATGGATTTCATAGTCCAGAGGACTTGTGCTTAATCAGTAACCTTTTCACTTGTTTCTGTCTTCTTTGATTGGATTCGATTTCTGCATTTAGATTGGGTTTTTGATTAAAAACCCAGATCAATATATGCTAAGGATGTAGTTCGAACTACGTTGAAGTGATTACTGTGTGATCACACAGTAACACGCTGTTGATTCGAACAAATTCTGGACAATCGTTCAGTTGAGGGAATTTCTTGATAAATGCAAAGATTTCGGTCTGTCCAGAATCAATCGCGAGTTCAGTTGTATTATTTTAGTCCAATGAAGGTTCTAGAATTCCTTATTCTGGGTTGGTCGTTTTAATTTGATTATCTTCGTTTTCGTATTTTGTTTCTATCTTAGTTCTAGTTTACTGTTTTATTGATAGCATATTGAAAAAACCCCAATTCTGTTTTGTTACTATTTTGCTACTATTTACAATTTGAATTATACTGACTGCAAATTCCTTTGAGAAATGACCTAGGTTATATTATACTGCAAATTTATATTGATCCAAGTTATTTTGTGAGAATTCTCGATCATTTATCAATGCAACATCTAGGTTCAATGTTCAATGATTTTCTTCCCTATTCTTCTTGTAATATTCATTTCCGCACCAAATTTCATATTTTGGTGTTGTCCCCCTTTAATTCGTTCCATGTTTGTCATCCTTCTCACATCCAGCCGGCGTTCTGCTCGTCGCCCTTTGATATCCCATCGATGTCTTCTTCAATTTTCCATCTAAACCACCATGCGATTTGGTTAGGTCTGTTTATGTTCGATTGCCACAAAAAAAAAAAAAAAAAATCATTCCAGTCTCCCCCCCCCCCTTTTAATTTTATTTTAGGTTCATTATGGAAATTTTACCTCACATTCCCACTTAATCAACATCCAATTCTTCTTACCAAACATTCTATTTTCCCTCAACTTAAATTTCATTCTCATGTTTACCAAACAACTCAACTTTTTAAGTTCCCTCTTAATCTTTCCTTCCATTCCTTTCCCTCCTCTAAATTCATTTCCCTCCTTAAATTTTCCTCGTACCAAACGAGCCCTTAGTGTCGTAATTTTAGTCAACCCTGGAATTTTGTCAAATTTCACTACACCTTAGTCAAAATGAAATTAAATTTTAAGGTGAAAATATAATAATGTCTTTATTTTATTTGTCATGTAAATTATCTTATTTATCTTATAAATGCCTATATTTATCTTGTAAATAAACAAAATATTTGTAATTCTCTAGATTCTTTCGAATCTCATCATTTGTTTTGTAAATGTCTTTATTTATCTTATAAATGCTCTTCTAAAACTTAATTTCATTTTGACATTTGTAGGTGCAATGAAATTTCAGAAAGTTTGGTTGACTGAAATTGTATCGGATCCTTGGTGCTCAATTTTCCATTAAAAATATACCTTGCGCTCTTTTTCATACTTCATTGGTTAATATATTTAATAAGATGATAAATTTGTTCCAAATATGAATATATAATTTCAAGCGTTATTTTTTAGTTTGGGCAAATAAAAAAAGTGCTACTACCCCAATCCTAAATATAAAACATATTTTATAGTGTAATTTGTACTACATACTATATTTTATATTGTTTAGAATAGCGATTCAAACTTTAAAAATAGTTTTTCAATTGTGATTTACGATATAAATATATAAAAGAAATTTTATCTTAATTTACATAAATAAACACTTTTAAGAACCTAAATGTAATATCAAACAAGCACTAAGTTTGGATGTTCATCCCAAATTTAGACTGTCTAGATCTAATTGTTTTATTTTTTAAAACAAAATATTTCATTGAGTGAAAAATTTAAAACAGTCTTTTAACTGTCAATTATTATTATTATTATTTTTTTAACACAGTGATGAGTACCCAAACCGGTCCCGGCATGAGGGAAGGTCCACTATGATTGGCGGGCTCGCCAATATTATCTCTAGTTCTCTACTTCAGTGCAATAGATTCTTCTTCCCACATTGGTTTGGTCAAAAGTGTACTTCTCATTCCGAAAAACTAAAACAAAAGATACCGACTAGTGTAGATGATTCCATGGGAAAGTGATATATACGTAGATTATTAGCTTAACTCCATGGAATCACTGGATGCAATTAAACAAAAGCCTCAAGCGATTGTTTACAGTAAGGAGCTTTTATTTTCAACAGACCATAGTCAGAGTTGAGTGTCTCAGCATGGATAGCGCTGGCGTTAATCACGATTCACATGGTTCCACATCATGGGTGGGAGGGTCAACAGACACGAGGCCGGGGAAACCTGCGAGACACTCAAGTTCTTGGCTAATGGCTACAAACTAGTCATACAATTTTACAAGTTTGAGTGCCCCACTCGAACTTGCACACGATGCCATGAAGTGTTTAATATGCCTCTCAAGTTCCAAATGTCCTCAACCTTTTCAGGTTGGACATTTGCAGCTGAATCTACCTGCAAATCAGACAAAGGTATTGAAATAAAGCTGCATGGAAGATTTTCAACTCTAACTGAATGTTGATCTCTGTTATCCATTATGGAAAGCAACCCTCTTGGAATTAAATTGGTAAATTAAGTAAAAGGATCCATTTGAGAAAAGTTAATGATGCTTTTGTACTTTGTGCGAGAGAGAAAGTGTAGTAGTTGCAAAAGATAAGGATGAGATAATATGTTTGGACAGGCTAAGGTAGAAATGCTTTAATGACTCAAACTACCATCACATTTCCTGAGAAGACATGCTGTTGCCATCATAACTGATTTGCTTCCTAGATGCTTTCCTCCGATAGAATGGAATTATGATGAGAATTATTAGCAGGAAAAATTAACATACCGCTTTTGCAACTATCTCTGTGCTGTGAAGGATATCAACTGTGATCTCAAACAGCACCCACGCCCATTTGTCACTGTTGGCGGCATCATCTGCTATGTATGGAGTGCCAGTCTTCTGATATCTTGAGGCTTCCAGCCAAGTTTTGCCTCCATCAACAGACACATCTACCCTCTCAATGCCTCTACCACCTCCTGACACTGCATACCCACTAACTTTTACCTGCATAATGATATATGCAAGATTGGGATTTTAATCATTGGCTGAACATTATGGTATTTCACTTCTGCAAGTAAACCAAAGCATTATGTTTGTTTACTCCCGAGAAAAAAGTGCATTGAACATGAAAATAGAAGTGGTCAAACTCAAAGGAAAGGAAAGGAGGAACATAATACACATGGCAGCTAAATTCATTTCCGTTGGAAATATTAATTCAATTTCTTTTCATGAAAAACAAAAACTATCAGTTCTTAAATTATATTTGGCAATGTCCATATGTTGGAAGGCAAATGCAAGAATATATATAACTTAAATACGTGCAGGAAAAAACATGTTCAGAGTTCCGAATGTATATTTTACACAAATAAAAAAATTGATATAAGAAATAAAACGCTCAAGTGATTTATCTGGGTATTTCATAGTCAACAGAAACACTTTAAATCTGTCACTGCATGAACAAACCTTTCCCGGCTTTATAGTGCTGACGTCTTCAAGAGAACATATGACACACTGCTCACAAGGAATAACGAAGCATTAGTTACAAAATTTTGCTCACAACATGAAGATATTAAGCACCTACTTCTACCACACCTTATCTCTTAACACATTAAGAGTAAAAACTTCATTTTGCATGATATTTTTTGTTTTAAGAAAAAAAGGACCAGGCATTACAGAAAGTGCAGATAAATCAGAACACCTGAACTGGAAAATCCATTTGGGCTCTCCTGGTTGACCAATTGATGTTATCCCAATTCACGGATGGTGGAAACATTTTGTAGTCCTTTTGCATAAAGAAACCCTGCCGCATGATAATGTGAAGTTGTAGGACATTCAGAAAAAAAACTAAATTTTGGTAAATTCAGTAATATTACAGCATGTAATATCAGACCTGGCATTCTTCAGATATGATATTGATTGAATCCAACCACTTAACTGACCGAGCTCCAATAACACCAGGAACAACCACTCGTAATGGATACCCATGATCCCTGTTAAGAGGCTACAGCAGGGCAAAGGGGACCAAAAAAAAGTGTGAACTAATTACTCCGCAGAACATGCTTAATCTCAAAGTTCACTCAATCCCAAGGATAAGATTTTCTTATTGATCAATTCTCATTTTCTTTGTCATTGTACTATTAGCATTCTGAATAATCCGGTTCCAAGCTACACAAAAATAGGTATTTACTTCTGAACTTAAAACAAGTACAAGAAACCAACAAAAGATAGAAGATTGTGCAATGATACTGTTTCAAACGAGCATGCGTTATATTTGTTCTCCGCATTTTGCGGACTTAAAATGCTCATAGTCAAAGCTCCATATGTGAAAAAAATGAGCAGCATGGTATAACTTTAATATTGTTAACTAGGCAAACCAAAACTGAGATTTTAAAGAACCTAGCCAGCTTAAGTGTAATCAGAGGATGCACTTACTTCTCCATTCATTTCATAAGCAAGAAGAACATCTGCTTCAGGATTTGTGGCCTGACTGAGTGGGACTGATGCCTTGTATGGGCCCCCATTTTCCTCCTACAGTATGTTTTTAATGTTTACACTTTACAGAAGGAACAGAACGGTAAATGCATAAATGACCAGAAAGAATGTATGATCTCCAAAATCAATTAACAAGCAGCAGGAATTACCTTACACTTGTCAATGCTCACAAATTCAACATGTCTTCCACCTAACCGAGTAATGCTTGCCAACTTTGGGATTCCAACAAGTTCAAGAACATCAGCCAATTTGGCACCACCCCAGACAGCTGAAAGAAAATAATAACATGAAAGAGCTATAAAAAGATAAGATGCATGGAACACCTCAAACACCAGTTAATCAAAGGAAAGAAAAACAAGAAGTATAAAAAAAGGTGCACATGCACAAGATTCCATACAGGTTTTACGATCAAATAACAGAAGCTTCAACAAGCAGTATTATCTCGTAATAAGAGATAACCGAAATAAGAATCCTTCTAAAAGTGACTTTGCTAGAATTGGCAATGCAGTTCTAAAAGTGAATTTTCATAGTGTGTAGCCATAAATCAGATGCTATTTTATGAATAGGATGCAGAAAAAATACTTCATGGATATCGTCTCTTTCTTATACCATAAGGTAATCATACTTGCAGGCATTGGATGTTAAAATAATTGAGTAATATCAGTTGTACACACTGCACAGGGTACTAACCATTTCCAATAGCAGAAACACCCCAGCCAACACCCTTAACGGTTTTGGTTTTGCTCATAGCGGTCCTTCTATTACCTGCACACTGGAAAGCATATGCATTTGCAAGACGTACCCAACAGCAAACCAGGACATTATGTGATCTTCTGCTAAGAGTTTAGCAAAGGTATACCTATGATAAATGCAGCATAAAATTTTAACTAGCCTACCTGTAATGTGGCAGCGACATTATACTTTGGAAGCATCCTGCCATCAAATAACAAGGTCAATTCTTAGTTTGACTGACGCACATTCAATTGGGGATAAATTTAGCAAATAAATTGGAGCTATACAGTTCCAAGGTAAGAGACAATCATTACATCATTTGATTGAAATGAATCCAAATTTAGGATTCTGGATCAGCACTAACCTGATATCTTTCATGAAAAGTGATTTGGAATTCTCTATTAGACCAGATATTGAAATGAAGTATCTGCTCTACCAGAAAGGTCATATTATTAAGTCAAATTCCTTTATAGTGGACAACCTTGAGAAATAACGAGGAATAATAATCGCGAAGGATCAGACCTTTCTATGTCATCAACAATTGGTATCGGACCATGATTTCTCTTGTAAAAGAAATCTGAAGGAGTCAAATATGAAGAAATCAAGGCAGAACGTGGTGGCTCAGCATTAAATGGTACCTGGAGAATACAGCAGATTTGATTTGAGAAGAAGGCAATAGAAAATATATAAGCGTAAATTATGGATGTTGTCAATCAAGCCAAGAGGAAAAATATGTAGTTCAAAACAGACTTGTTATAGTTCCATATAAGCTACCGTTTAATTGCAATGAGATATTCGATCAACTGTTCAATTCATGGTTGCAGAAATCACGGACCTACTGAAACTGGACTGAAGATGCAATCTATAGACTTAAATAGCACTGAGCCACTGATTTTATCCTACAGTCTGCAATCTTGTCATTATTTTTCTCTTTTATCTTTTTGTTTCTTTTTCTAAACAAGGACCTCCTCCAACTCGTAACTCATGATATTAATAATTAAGGACTTTAGTAATCAAAATCTCTTACGATAACCATGAAGAGTATTTTACTAATGCTTACTAAAGTTCCAACCCACAGTACAAACAGGTATAATTTTACAAGAATATTTTCAAATGAGGATATTAAAAAATCAAATATGAAGTTGTATCTTAAAGAAACATGAGCGATAAATTTAGGAAGCCAGATGTTGACTTATTTCTATTGTTTTTTAGAGAGTTTTTTTATTTTAAGAGCCTTAAATATCGTTTTCAGCTTAATGTGTACACATATCATGTGTGTCAATGTTCAGGTAGTTTATGAATCGCGTAACACTCAACGAAAGAACCATGGGTAAGAAGTAAAAAAATTGAACCAAACTGAAAACCAAAAGGACGGTGGAACAGGTTCTGAGGGATTAATAGAATTTAAGAAGTGTTCAATTGGTTCGCTCCAATTCATTTTCACCATGAACGTAGATACGGGGAAAGTACTTCAATATTTCAGCATCATCGTATGGCCGAAATCCTCGCTAAAGAAAAGGTGATGAGATCATCCAGTAAAAATAACGTAACCAGAAAATTTTCCAGAGTTCAGGAACCAATGCAGATTAAAAAATCGTCACGAGCATAATCGCGGCGAGAAAAGCTATGGAAAAATAATGACCAGGTGAATAAATAACCAAGAGCGAGAAAATTGCCTTAGCGTTAATCAGAAGAGAAGGATGACGAGGAGGTTCGAGAGAATAATCTGAGGGTGCAGTCAATCCTGGCATTCTCGGAGCTCCTTTCTTCTTCTTCTTGTGTCGTTGGTAGTATCAAAGTCCAGCAAAAAACAGGGCTACAGCAACCTGGGCGTAACCGGAGGTTGAGGAAGTGCCGGGAGTTTGTATTTAACGCCGTGAGTTGCTCTCAGGTCTCAAGGTTTTTGTGGTGGTGGGGGCCATCTACCATTGGATGGTGATTAGATGTTTTAACTGGAATCAGAACCTGAAAATGAGACACGTGGAGAATCTTGACCCGCTGATGCCTAGGCCTGCTGACCGGGGAATTGCACCCGGCAAACGTAATAGAATTGCGTTTAGTACCCGTTTGTTATAAAGAAAGTTTGGGGAGGGAAAGGAACTTTGGAGGAGGGAAAGGAAAGGAAAGGAAGATTTGAAAGATGAGGGAAGATGGCTTGAGTTGTTTGGTAGAAAGAAAATGAAGAGGGAAAGTTGGTAAAAAATTAGGAAATGTCTATTTTACCCTCAAAAGAAATTAATTCAAAATAAAAAAATATTTTTTTCTAAAATATATTTTAAAAATATATTATTGTTAAGTTCGAACTTTTGAAGAAAAAATTTCGCCAAATTTGAACTTTCCCGCCAAGTTTGAACTTTCCCGCCAAGTTCAAACTTCCCGCCAAATTTGAATTTCAGGTAAATGCATCAAAAACCATCTTCCTGGAAGATGGCAGCTTTCCTTCCATTTTCGGATGGAAAGCACTTTCCTCAAATGAGGAAGATGGACCTCACCTGGAAGATCTTGACTAGACTTTCTGTAACAAACAACCAAAATCCATGGGAAGATTGGGATCTTCCATTTCCTCCCAAGCTTTCTTTGTAAAAACGGGTCCTTAATGTTTTTTCTCCCCAAGTATCCCTCTTCATTCATTGAACAAATTAAAAGTTTCTATCTAAAAATAATTATGAAGAAGTAAGTATTTTATAAAAACTAATATATAACAGATATTTACTACAAATAATTAATTTTTTAATCTATTTAAATTAGTTAACTAACCCTTATATTGAAGGGAGAATTTCAAATAAATACTATTTGAATTTGTAAAATCAAGTCTGTTGAATTTGTAAAAGATTGAGAGGTATCAACCCATGAGGGATATACTAATTCGTGTGAAATTACCTTTTGCTTTTAGTTTTAAATGAATCAAAAAATAAAAACCCTCCAACCCCACCGCTGCCGGCCACCACCATCGCCCGCGGTCGGAGGTGGTGGTGGCCGGTTGTGGTGGTGGTGGTGGTGGCGCCGGCGGTGGTGGAGGTTAGAGGATTTTTATTTTTTATTTATTTATTTAAAACTAAGAATAAAAAGTAATTTCACATGAATTTATATATCTCATATAGATCCTTCTTACCTCTCAATCTTTTACAAATTCAACAAACTCCTGGTTTTTGCAAATTCTTGGAATTTTCCTGATAAATATGGATTAGACCGGAGCCCGTAAGCGGTGGAAGCTTTGGTACTCCGAACAAATTCCTTTCGCTCGTAGGTCGCAGCTAGTCTTCTTCCTCTCGTGAGAAATCTTCGCAGCCAAATACAGTGGAAATCAATCTCCAATTTCTCGATTTTGCTCAAGCATGTGAGCTCCCGCAATCTGATCTACATTTCCCCGTAATTTATAGAAAAATTAATAAAAACGTTCGACTCTGGAAAGGGCGTTTTCATGACACTTCTAAATGCGTCTCATCCTTGATTGCGACGGAGATTTTGGTTCTTGTTCTTCGTATAATTTTAGCGATAGCCAGTAATTAAACTTTCTTTTTGTTTTGTGACCAAAAAGGAAGCCAAAAACATCGGTGAATAGACCTCCCACACCAGATGTGCTTGAAAATCCTCCGGAAAGGGAGCCCACGCTTCAGGAGCTCCTAAATATCAAGGTATGATCTTTATTTTCGTTTTTCAAGTTAGGTTAGAAGTTAATCTTTTGTACGCTTTCAGTTAGTATCTTGAAAAGAAAGTCGTTTGCTGCTCTTTATCTGGTTACTTCAAGATTTGTTGATTGTCCACTCAGCTGATCGAGAGTGGAGAGAAAGAACGGCTCATGGAACTTTTGAGGGAAAGACTTGTAGAATGTGGTTGGAAGGATGACATGAAAGCTCTCTGCAGGTATTCCGTCGCTCTATTTTTTAGCCCTCACGAGAGAATCTTTGGATATATGAAAGTGCCGTATAAGGTTGCTCTGCTTTAGTTGCCATTAATATTTACTGACGTTATCTATGGAATTGCTTAATCCTCAGCAACCCGCTTATTGGTTACTGAAATTCAGTAAAAGAACACAATTTTAGTACCAGAAGTTTTATTTGATAACCAGCAAACTCACTACCCCATGCTTTTGGGTAATTATTGCCCTAATTGCCATCCCTTTTTCTCTTTTGGACGATTTAAGATTCTATAGAAGCAGGGCATTGTATTTCATTCACTAAAAAGGCCTTTGCTTCACAAGGGGCATCTGAGCAAACGGATATATAAAATTAAATGTTTATCTCCATTTTAATGTTAAGAAGGATCACTTATCATTGTTAACTAGGGACATTTAGTTTGAGCCTTTTAGGGGAACTAAAATATAGATGCTGGAAGACATGAAAGGTTTTTGTAGGCTTCTGGGAATGCCGTTTTTGGGTTAATGCTTATGACTGATACCAATATCTGGTTATCATATGATGTCCATATCAATATCTTTTGTACTGCCTCATTTCTAATCATAACTCTCAAAAGACATTTTACTTGGCACTGTGATTTTCTGCCTTGCCTGAAAGGCTCTCTTCCATGGTATTGGCTCAGTGTAGTGTATTATGTGCCTTTGGCTCTTGATTTTTGTTTATCTGGCATAGATGCTGAATTGCTTCTATTGAAGCTTTGTTGTATCACACATGGCATAAGTTGATAATCCCGTAAAGTGCTTTCCGGCTCCTAACTTTCTTTGCGCTTCATTATTCTGTCTTGTAAGGTTATTAGACGATTTTATGAATTCTTTCCACCTGTATCCAGCTGTTACAAATCAATCCTGCATGCTTGTGTGTGTTTCTTGTTTATGTGGCTTGTCAGTGTTGGAATTAATCTTTGCTTGCCTTTTAATGCAGGGCTTTTGTTAAGAAGAATGGGGGGAATAATGTTACTGTTGATGAACTGGTTCATGTCATCACTCCAAAGGGCAGAGGTATTAAATTAATTGCTTCTCAAGTTGATACATATATAGATTACTTATAACTTGCTTAAAGCACCTCATGATTTATATCTCCCAACATCATGACAATATTGTTTATAAATTTGGTCATATCATTGAACGGCATTTAGTCAATTCTACATTTCTTTTTAGGAGGAGGGTGCCAGGAAAGGCAATGCTCATGTTTATCATTGATATGTTTCTGAGGACTGACAAGGCATAGAACCTCTCTATTTCTCATTTGCAGCATCAATTCCTGATTCCGTAAAGGCTGAGCTACTGCAAAGAATTCGCACATTTCTTATGTCGGCAGCTGTCTAGTCTCCGACGCTGCTGCTCGGTTAGTGTCGTGGGGATGATTACTGAAGATTACTAGTGGAACTCTTGGACTTGACGGGTTCTCTGGAAAATGTAACAAAAGAAAAAGAGAAAACTCTATGTGCCCCTTTCCTTATGGATATAAGAAATCACGTTTGTGCAAAATCATTTGCGCTACCGGTCTCCTTTCATCTTGAACGATGACATTTTGAGTATATGTCATGCTACTGATGCTTGTAAAAAAACGGACGTATTATGTCGCACAAGTATATATCAACATTATGGTTTACGATATGCGTCTAATGTACGTAACTTTATCCCCCTGAAATACTCCAAAACGACTCAAGAAGGCAATATGAAATTTCAGAAATTCTATTGATTATAACTAGTTTGGGAGAAAAAACGGGTGCAGGCTGCAGCCATGGACTCTTACTACTCCTTATTTAGGACCTAGCTGATTTTTTTTAATTAAGAAAATTAAATAAGTTATTTAACTATATCATGTATATAATTAAAGGGTTTTATGTTTCTTATGCAGCAGGAGAATAATGTTTCTTATGCAAGGGCTGAAACGGTGTCGTTTTGAATAAACCCTGTTTTAATGTTTTCTGATAGAGTTATTGGCGCTAATTTAGTTTCGCAGCAATACTTAGTTTTCTGCCTGCTTCACTCTATGATCTATGAATGCGGTATATTTCATGAAAGAAGAGTTGACTTATTGAGCCAAACCCCAAACAGATGCTAGATTGTGTTTGTTTGACTCTATTCATCCTTCCCCTGCGGAGGAACGACTCAAAAAAAATAAAGAATCTTTTTGCTGTGTGTATTAAAGCGAGAAAACATTGTGCTCCATAAGAAAACATTTAATTATTTCTGCAATCCTGTTGAATTTTTTTATCTATTAGAAAGGACCGACTCATAGAACTGATCACCAACAGATAAAGGAGATGAGTGACCCAGGGCTACTTTTTTATTGGAATCTCCGACTGAGTATTGCTGCGAAACTGAATTAGCGCCAAGAACTCTATCGGAAAACATTGAAACAGGGTTTATTCAAGACGACACCGTTTCAGCCCTTGCATAAGAAACATTCTTCTCCTGCTGCATAAGAAACATAAAACCCTACCCATAATTAAATCATGGGTTTATACTTATCATGTTGCATGAGAAGAAGAAGATTCCTGCACACACATGAAATGGTGGGACCCACATATATGTATAATGCTAAGGGAAAACACTTTTCATGTTGTAGGAGAAGTGTATTCTCATGTAACACACACATGATATGGTGGGACCCATATATATATATATAATTAGCATTATATATATGTGTGGGTCCCACCATTTCTTGTGTGTGTAGAAATCTTCTTCTTCTCACGCAACACGGTTTTAAACCCCTATATATAATACTAATTATATATATATGTGAGTCCCACCATTTTATGTGTGTGTGACATGAGAAAACACTTCTCCTACAACATGAGAAGTGTTTTTCCCTTAAATCATATATCAATTTATAAATTATAAATTAAACAAATTAGTTTAAAAACACGATAAATATAAATTTTTAATATAAATTTAATTAATTTCCTTAATTTCTCCATAATATATTAAGCTTTTAACCGACATAGGTGTTCGTTGCTTGTCGGTGGCTCTTTTAGTGCTTGAAAAAAAAACAGATACCTATCATCATATTGAAGTTTGCTGTGCGGCCTAAAATGAAATAAAGCCATTTTGATTTAGATTGCCCGATAGAAATCGAGCAGTGGGAAAGTAGTTATACAAACTCGATAGGGTAGTTGTCCACGAGTTCTTTTTTCCCCAACTGAACTGAACAAGAAAACACAAGTTTTCACCCACAAATATGGCTGTCATTCTCTACGACACCATAGCGACTCTGTAATTAATATTACAATGGCGGCATCAAATGTCATACATGGGCCACCAAGCGTCTTCAAAGCGACTCCACATATAGCATTTATTCAGCATCGTCTCACCACTTCACCAGAAATCCCCAAGATGAGATCTCCAAACAGTCTAATTTCCAAGCTTACGCTTCCCGGAAAACCTGCCAAACGCACACAGCTGGCACACCACAACCTACCTACTATATTGCGTATTAAACCACGAGCTTATGCTGCCGAGCCTGCTTGTTCGCATAGGTCTAACAGATTCAGGGTCTGCAACATAATGCGCAATGCATATCATCAACATAGAAAAGCTCAAGACCTTTTCTATGCACAAATAAATTTTGACAAACCAGTTTTGCAAGACACAAAATAATAAATTTTTACCTCAGGAACAGACAGCTCAAGACGGAATTTTGGACCATCATAGTGATGTAAGACTGGCCTGAATGCATCTTCTTCCAGCGCATTGCAAAGTTTCCTGAGTCGGATCCTCACCTACACACAAAGATGTATAGAATCCTCAATTCATTCAATATCTGAGGAATAAGTTAAAATATGAACCCTTCCCAGGATTCTACCTGAGCTGGAAACCTTGATTCGCCTTTGCATTTTTGTCCTCCCATGCAGTTGGATCTATGTTAGAGCCCCCGAAACTTGCAGCCTGTCACAAGAGACGCAAAATTCTTCTAGTTATCCATTCCTCGAAATATTTAATATCCTTTTCAAACCTAAACAAAAGATTTTGAGCAAATAAAAATTAAAAAGAACCCACCTCAAAGATACCATGCAACTGATGAGTAGTGTAGTTATATAAGAAAAGTGGTAGCCCAGGTGTTATTGCCCGGACAGAATCCCGATATCTTGGTGGCAAACCTACCAAGACATTGCAACAGTTATAACCCACAAGACAATTTGACTAATTATATTAACAACAAAAACATAAATAAACCCCAAACTGCACATACTCCAATACGCTATCCATGATAGATTGGGGTTCCAAAAGTAATGAAATTGAAATCTAAGTGCAAAGACAACTTAAAATCTAAACTAGGATCAAAATGTCTATGGAATGTGTAACCCCATGAACATTTGCAAAAGGCGTGCAACAAGCTCAAACTAAAGGTGTCACAAAACCTTCCGCACAATTTTCACATAGATGCCTTTTGAGTTATGAAAATCAAACCAGTAAAGTGAGAATATGAAATTTACCAAATAGCTGGCGCTTTAAGTCTTCTTGCATTGTGTCGTTGTTACAGACAAAGATGTATCCACCAAGGACCTCATTTCGTGGAGTGTCTCTGATGCAGGCAAGGTCTTGAACCTTTTGTCAGCTGCATTTGTGTTTCCGTTTTCATTGTTGTTACTGTTGTTTCCATTATTGTTGAACTCTTTGTTGTTCTGAAGATTGTTGTGATACTTGTTGCCACTGATGTTTGCCACTAAGCTTGCATTGTTTTTGGGTACACCACATTCATATTATAAACTCCATTCCTGAGGGAACTTTTGCCCACATTTTCAGTAAACTTAGATTCCAGGTTCAGCATGCTGAAGTTCAGAGTGTCAAATTTGTTATCTTCCTGGATCCCAAACTTATCCCTTGACCTTGTTTCTATTGGGCCTTTCGATAGATCAAGATTATTAACACGCTCTCCCTTTGACCTTGTTTGTTCAGCCAATTTAGAAGCAACCATTAACCATTTATGATCCTCGGAAGTTTTTGAGTGTCCTCGAAGCTCATCTCCCAATTGCCAAAAGCTGTGCATGCTGTCCATCTTTAGAAACCCTAGTAAAATTTAAAAGCAGCCTGCAGTTGTTAGATCAAAGCCGACAAAAAAACAGCAACGCATGAGATAACACAAATTTTATGGTGGTGCAATGCTTCAAGCGAACCCAGAATATCAAACGCACCCAACAAAAATCAAGTCTACCATAATTAAAAAGTCGCGCTCCAACAATGTTCATGCACAGTAGTATATATTTAAAAAACAAATGCTCATGTACGCCCTGATTTTTAGAAACTAGGGTACGGTTCAAAATTCAATTGGCAGACTATAAACAACTAGAAGTAAGGAAAAACCGCAGCTACTAACTTCATGTTGTCAATTGTCAATTTTTATATTGAAAGACAGTAAATTTAATATTATTTTTAAGAATCTAAAGACCCAAATTTAAAATGCAGAAGTTTTGTCCTTGGTTCTTTCAGAGTAAAATTTTCAACTCAAGTGACACGGATTAAATGTTTTTCCAAGAAAAAGTGGCTTGTGTACACCTTCAGATCTAAGCCACACGAAAATTTAGAAAAGAAATAACTTCTTTAAGTATCTAACCTCAGATAAGAACACATTTTCCTTATCCAGACCTCCCAAGATCATGTGAGCAAAAGAACCAAACTTATTAGTTTACAAAGCTCCGTATCAGGCAAAAAATTATTACTCCAAATATAGACTTCATATTATCAATCAACTATCCAACTGAAATAAGCGCATGTAGCAAGAATTTCCCCAACAAAGAAACTACATCAAAGATCGTAAGCAATCATACCCAAATCTACGAAGTGAGGATCTATGGTATAGAATCTAGGACGCGGCAAAGCAAAATCAGTATAGTGAACCGAACAAATATCCAATGAAAGAGGGGGAAGGAAGCTGATGATAATAGATTTGACCAAGAAACTTAAGCAACTGATTCGAACAGATACACAGAACGGTATGAATAATGAAGGAACCCTAAATTTGCAGTAGGATCTGGAAGAGAAGAGAGTACCTTTTTTGCCGACTTGACCGTGGAACGCAGAGGACGCTAAAGAGACTGTTATTAGAGCAGGGGCTGGATATTTATTGTCAGTGAAGTTATCGTGCTTCTGAAAAGGCCATGAAGTTTTCTATAAATTACTACATTTGCCACTATGGTTTTGTAGCATGAGTTGTGATTTTGAATTTGTTCACAAAATTGAGAAGCTCCGGTCGGTGGCAATGACGTGGCCGCATTTAACATGATCCGTCCCTCACCCAACGGGATCCCCGCCGACACCCCAATTAATTTAAATTAAATTCGAATAGGTACAGTTTTTGAAAGCCAGGGAACAACGCGTTTTTTTAAATGTTGGTAAAAAAAAAAATTAATTCGTTTTGTGTTTATTCTTCTGGAGGTGTTAAAAATAAGGATCACTCATGTGCCGGTAGTGCATGATGTCTCATTCGACTTCAAGAACCCTGAGAGGAGACGCTGCGGCTGAGTGTACTGGGATTTGATCTTGGAGAGTCACAATATAGTATGCCACAACGAGATTGACGTATCAAGTTTTAATTTTGTTGCCGAGAAGATAATTATGAAACAAATTTCTTGGTCAAAGGAGCACTTGGTAGTTTTCTTGGTCAAACATGGAAGATGAAGAAGAAGATAATGAAGGAGGTAGACAACCAAAACTTGGGGCAGACAGAGGAAGAAAAGCGATGGAGGAGGGAGGAAGAGGTGGGGATGGGTGAGGGCGTGAGGGGGAACCAATGAAGTGAAGGGAGGAGCAATTACGTGTCATCCATTTGGCATTAGTTGGATGATTATTGGATAAAGAGGTGGCTTTATCTGCCAGGTGGCACATGTCTACTAGTCTCTTCTTTAATTGAGAGTAATATTGTTACATTTTTAGATTTTGGGTTATATTGAGTTTCCGGGAAACTTTTGAAAGGAATTTACCCTCTTCTATATTCTCTTTGATTCTTATTATAAGGCACTACTAAGAAACTTATTTGATCATTTTTATAAAGATCTTTATTGCTTTCCTAAGAAAGCATTAATTATTTTTTTCCATGTACCATATGTCCCTAATAAATAAGGGTAGTAGGTGAAAGTAATAATTAATATGATATTAGAGTTTAGTGTAATTAGTAGGGGTAATATTGGAAGTTACTTAAATTGTAAGCTAACTTTATTGACTTTAACTGTTTTTTTTATTTGTGAGAATTGTTAGTTGATGCCTTATAATAAGTACGAGAGATATTATAACATAACGACACAATTTTTACTTTGTCTTTCTATGCTTTTCATATGTGCTGCGCTTTTAGTTTCGGTTTGGTTGTTTCTTTGCTTTTTTAAATTTGGCCAAGTTTGTTTGTTGCGAATCTTCAATTACTAGTAATATTTTTCTTAATCTAGAAACACTGGTACGAATACATGCATGTGATGCAAAAGTGATGATCCATTAAACCCGAATAGTATTCTGAGCAAAAAAAAAAAATTAAACCCGAATAGTCTAATTTAAGAGTTTGTATACGTGTCGCTGCAGGGCCCCGTGTTACGCCGACAATATGCTGGATCCATTTTTGTTTTTTTTTTTGAATTACACTCGGTCCTAAGGAAGGAAAAATTACAAAAAAGTCCCTTAAAATCATAAAATTACAAAAAAGTCTCAAAAGAATTTTTGTTGTAAATACATGCATTTCGTGTTGTAAATACATACAAATATTTACAACAGGAAAAGTATCTATTTACAACAACACTAAAAGTAATTTTCATTCCGTACAAATAATATCAAAAAAGTCTCAAACCATTTACAACAGGAAAAGTATATATTTACAACAACATTTAAACACCTGACCATTTACAATGAAAAAAGTATGTATTTACAATGAAAAAGTATGTATTTACAACAACATTTAAAAAATTCGGTACAAATAATATAAAAAAAGTCTCAAACCATTTACAACAGAAAATGTATGTATTTACAACAAAAATTTCCTTGGGACTTCTGGGTAATTTTGTGATTTCAAGGGACTTTTTTGTAATTTTTTTCCTTCCTTGGGACCTGAATGTAATTCTCCCTTTTTTTTCTCTTCTTTCTCTCCTGCACTCTCTCTCCTTATTTCGTCAAAAATAATGACACTAAAATCGTTCAAGCTGAACGATTTTACCTTTTTATCAAAAAATTATATATTTTATTTGACAGAGTTTATTAATACAATCTAACGCCACACTATATTTATATTTGTATGTGTGTGGGGTATATATATATATGTATTGCTTTTCATTTTTATTTTAAATTATACAATAAATAATGAACGGTGAAGAAGGCCCCTCATGAAATAACACCAAATCTCAACCCATCATCATCAATATCCGACCAAAAAAAAACTTATCATCATCAGTAGCCTTGATCCCTTGAATGCCACAAGAGAAAGGTTCAACCTACAATATATTTTTAGGAAAATGTTAGTGAGGTATTAAGGAAGAGAAAAATAATAAAAAAAGTTCCAACCCTAACTCTCCTATCAGAAAAGTCTCTAGAAACTTTTTCACATTAATTACAGAAGTTCAATATCAAAAGATGTCTATTGTCAAAATAGAAGAAATTGTTCTAATCATTCTTCGCGTGAACGAGCTTGGATGTAACATATTGGTAAATATTTTTTAAAGTGTAGGATTTAGGTAATATTATTCACTGGGTGCAGCATAATGATAAAAAAAACATTCAAATCCTTCTAATATTACTCCCTCCAGTCTTAATTATAAGACAATTTGACTTTTTTGGAGAAGTTAAGAAATCTAATTAAATTACTTTAGAGTATTTTTTTCAAACTAATTAGTTTGACTAATAAACTAATATATAGTTTAAGGATACACAACATATGATATAATTAAGTAACTTATTTAGCTTCCTTAATTTCTCTAAAAAAGTTAATTCTGTCTCATAATTAGGTCCGGAGGGAGTATTATATTCAGTACCATCAACAAAATAATCAATGGTAAAGATGCAGCTTTAGGAATGAAGGCACCCAATAGAATTAACTATTTTGAAGTGTAAAAGTAGATATAATTAATTTTTTATAGCACATCATTAACCATAGTTAATTTTCGTTACTTCTTGCATTATAGGTTCTATCAGTCCTCTCACTCTCTTTTATTTTAATATTCTTGGAATGACAAAGGTGCAACCTTAGCAATAAACTATTTTGCTATGAGCACAAAACACAATTATCTTTTGTGGGTCTAAAAGTATACATAAACCATTTGTGTACAGTAAATGTTCATATTTGTCTTATAAATTTTTTTATTTGTCTTATAGATGACCATATTTATCTTATAGGGGTTTTAAAGGAATCGAGTGAGTTAAAAATTTCAGGTCATTCACAAATTCGTTTTGTAAATTTTCTTAATCATTGTATTCTTTTAAATCTATTTATTTGTCTTGTAAATACTCTTATAGAAAAAAATAAAATAAGGGCATTATTTTCTTTTTATTGAAAAAACTTTAATTTCATTTTGATTCAAGGGGTACATTGAAATTTCATAATTTTTTAGAAGTCCACTGAAATAAAATTATTTCTAGGGGGTCTGTGATTTTTTCCCCATTACAAAAAGACACATATTTATAAAAATATATTAAAATAATAGGAAGCGAGAAGACTTATGAGATCGACAATACAAAAAGTAATGAAAGTTAACTAAAATTAACGGCGTTGTCATATATACTTAAAAAGATGATTATATCTATTTTTATAACTGAAATGGTTAATTATATTGGACGTCTATAAAAAACTATTTCGTATTAAATTTGGACCTTAATCCAATGAACTATAACTCTACACAAAACAACCTCCAGGTCAATTGTGGAAGCGTATATTTCTTTATTTTTTTTCGGAGCCAAAAATATGTTTGTTTGTTTATTTCCTTCGTTGGCCAAGTGTAATTGGGCTGATGACCCGGCCCATCCAATTCCTCTAGTCCAACTACAAATCACTAGTTCAATTGGATGGAGGGAAACGTGGGAGATCTCTGAATTAATATAGGTCAATCGAAAGGCTCTCTCTCTGTTTTTTTTGGGCTAAAGCATGTATTCTCCCCTCTTGACCAAAAAAATTTGTATTATCCTCTTAAAGACAATGTTGATTAGACTTTAAATTACTATAATATATTAAATGTAAGCACATCTTTCTATAAGGATTCGAATATTATTTGTAAGGTATTAACCTCTTCCTTTGAGCTCAACCGTATGGATAATCAAAATGCTCTTTTTTTATCTAAGCACGGCTATTCTCCAGATAATCCTATTTGAAATATTATAGTTAATTCACTGGTTTTTGCGTCCCACATTAAATCCCAATAATCCGGGTCGTTTTGGATAATGTTAGCGGATATCGGACCTTCTTTCCAATGCATAAGGGGGGAAAAAACGGACGCTGGGTAAAACAATGGGCGGGTTGGGCAACCCGAGGCTAAACCCATAGCTCGCTCGTTTAATGTTAAATGGGTATGGGTTAACCCATGTCCGTACCTCAACCCATTTAAACCCATGTAAATGAGCTAGCACATAAATGAGCGGGCTAACCGGGTTTTGGGTAACCCATTTACATTTGACTTGTTTATTTTTTTAATAAAAAAAGCATATATAAGCATTAAACATCCATCTAAATTTATCATTCCAATTTTTAAAATCTAAATCTTCAAAGTTCCATGATTACAGTTCATACAAAATAACATAAATTTAGACAAGTATCATCGTTACATAATCTTAATGTTCAAACCCCAACTTTTAAATTAAAACATTACAACCACTAGTTCATAGATTAACAAAATGACATGCTTCCATTGAATCTGCATGCTTCAGTCTTCATCATCTTCAAATTCACTTAAAAGAATCTTGTATTCGACCCAGTACTAAAAGCTAATTTTGAAGATACTAGTATACCCAACAAATCACATGCCAACAGATTTAAAACTTAATACTTGGAAGCATTCACTCTCCACCATGCTAAAACATCAAATTTTGGATCACGAAAACCAACTAATTTAGTTTGAAGATATTCATCAACTTCTAAAATATTATCTACATTACATGTAGAGTCAATAGCAACTCACAAGTTCGAATAGACAAAGCCATAAAGAGAGAAAGTGAGCGAGATTGAGAGTTGATAGCTATTATGGTTATAGATTAGAGGTAGTTGAATACTCGAATAGAAAGGGATTCAGGAAATGCTTTACACGGGATGCAATATGGGATGAATAATTAATAAAAAAATTACACTAAAGGGGCGGGTATAGGCAGCCCATAGGTATGCCTATAACTCGCCCATTTAAATCCCAAATGAACGGATTCTAACCTAACCCATTATAAAGTCTTTTTGGGCGGGCTCAATATGACCCAATTACGCTAGATTTTAAGCGGACTCATGGGTTATGACTTGTGAGTTTCATGCCTAACCCTAGCTGGCCCAAAGTATGGAGAATGAAAGCGGGATTCAGAAAAGCATAAATTAAAACTGAACGCCCAATATCAAAAAAAAAAAAAACTGAACGCCCGAGAAGAAGCAATCTACATATTCCCTTCTTTTCATCAATCTGTAAAATCCAAATTCCTGAAAGTAAACCATCCAAAAATGGAGTTAGACCAACTCTTATTATTTGAGCATGCCCGTAAGACTGCCGAAGATAACTACGCGGCAAACCCTCTAGATGACGACGTAAGTGCTATTTGTTCATACATTTTTCAATACATGATATTTTGTTCGATCGAAGACGTAAGATTAGTGAGGTATCAATCTCTGTTTATTGCGTGGAGAATGGCCCCGATGAGTTCGTTTTGGCTTATACGAACTTTAATTTCTAATCCATGTAGAACTTGGCAAGATGGGGCGGCGTTTTACTAGAGCTGTCTCAGTTTCAGAGCAGTAATTCCGATGCGAAGAAGATGGTTCAAGGTGCCACTCTCTAGTCCTTTTGTTCATGTTTTTTTTAACGGCAAAGCTTTAATTTAATATAATGATTGTTGAATCCGACCATTTTATATTGCGATGATTACTGAAATTTTATGAGAATATCCAGTAGCTGCTGATGCATCTCCAGTTTATATAATCTGATTTTAGGATGCTGACTTGATTGTTGCAGATTCTATTTCGAAGCTGGAGGAGGCATTGACGATTAATCATAAGAAGCACGAAGCTCTTTGGTGCCTAGGAAATGCTCATACTTCACGTGCACTCTTAACTCCGGAACAAGAAATGGCAAGAGTTGATTTTAATCGGGCATCTGAGTACTATCAACAAGCAGTTGACGAGGTACGCTTTCACTCTTCCACCAATGCTAAGGGAAGCCCTTTATTTATAGTTGTAATTGTGCTGAAATAGTTGTGAATTTCTGAGTATTTTTAGGATCCTGGGAATGAACTTTATGGCAAGTCCTTGGAAATGGCCGCGAAGGTATGTTCTTTCTCATCACTTTTTGGCTTTTTGTTATTCAGTTGTTGCAATTGAGCATTGCCATTTATCTTGTGATATAGAGATGGTTACCACCTGCTTCATTTTTTTTAGTGATTGGGTTTTCACCTGAGTCTGTCCTGGGGGAGAATTTAGCCAGAAATATTTAGATGACCACAAGAGATTGCCAAACACAAGATTCTACTGAAATTTTAATTCATCAAGTGCTTTACCAACTAATTTTTCACATCAGATACTCTATTATTTGATAATAAATTTTAACCAGTGCAATTACTGACACCTGCTTCTCAAGGCTTCTGAGCTGCATAAAGAGATGCATGGGCACGGTTTTGCTCAGCAGGCAGTGGGGGCTGCTGGACCTTCTACTTCATCTGGTACAAGGGTGGGACTTCAAATTTGTATCGTTTTTCCATAAGTTTCTTTTTTAAAAGAATAATTAGTCGTTAGTCTTAGGACATGGAATTACATCTTAATCTCCTTATTTATTTTGGCACCTGTAACATTTGTTAAAGGCATTATGGAATTTTAATTCTACCAACATTAAGGAAATTGGGTTCTATTATTATTTATTTACCAAAGGTTTTTAATCTGCACATGCATTTAATGGGTGTGCCTGCAGTAGGAAAGGGTGCCTTTTGATTATAATAAAGCATACTTTCTATTGAACTTCGATGATATTTAAGCTTGCGTCTTTTTATATGTTCATCTGTGAAGAATCAGGTACTATAGAATACTTAGAACTCAGTCCTCTCGAGTCATGTGTTCAGAACTATGAGGATGTTCTGGTGCACCTGTAGTGGGAAAAAGGCGCTCGTTGAGTACAATTCATCATACTACCCTATAAATTGAGGTCTGTGTTTGTGCTGTGCATATAGAACTTGAGTGAGAATCTAGGCATCTAATGAGATGGCTCTCTCATCTGGCTTTGGCTTGTTCATGGACTGTTGTTTATTTCTGACACCTTAGCATATCATAACTTAAACTATCCGTCATTACTGTTGTCAGGAATGTGTGTTGATGGTGAATAGACTTGACTTTTGGTCGTATATAGATGTTGAAAGAATCATTTGGTAGAAATCCAGATTATAGGAGAAATGTTTCTGATTTCTTTCCAAGTCTTTTTCATGTCATTTTTCCCTGATATATATATATATATATTTTTTTTCCTTTTTCAGACGCAGAAGAAAAAGCAGAGCAGTGATCTGAAGTATGACATATTTGGGTGGATAATTTTGACTGTTGGCATTGTTGCATGGGTGGGATTTGCAAAACCGCACCAGCCACCTTCTCCTTCTCCTTCTCCTTCACTTCTCAAATAAGTAAATAATTTGAAGTGATGCTAAACTTCGATTAGTCAGTCATTTTAAATTCACTTCGGGGCCACTTTTATCCCAAATTTATGCTTCACCGGCTAATAGTTTACTCATCCATGGTAGTATCATTTTTCTATTTGGATTCAATTAGGTAACCTTTCCATCAAGCTGACCTTTCCAAGTATTGAAATAAAACCAGCAGCAACTGGCATGGAAATTTGAACACACACACACACATGCACATTTATTTTCTTTATTTTGTTCTCTTGTGCTAGTTAGACATTTTAATGGGAATGACCCACTGATTCTTGATGTGCTTTACTCGGAAGTGGATTGGATTGTTGGGTTGGAATCAGGATGGTGGTATATTTAAGACCTTTATTTCAGAGTTCAGACACATCGAACCCCGCAAGTAAATCGTGCCTCAAGTTTTCTCACCGAACAGGGACAACCAAAAAACAAAAAGTGGTGCATGCTTGCGTGCTGCGTGGGTTATTCGGCATGCTAACATTAAACCATTTTCTTAAAAAAAAAAAAAAAAAAAGGAAAGGAAAGCTAAATTTGATCGTTTTTCAGACTTGTATGCCGAATTAATGTGATTTGACAATGGAGGTTGTGAAATTAAGGATATGGTAGGCAGTGGCGGAATTTTTAATGACTGGCGGAATTTTTAATGACATGGGCGAAAATAAAAAATATTATATCATAAATAAAAATGTTTAAAATACAATATAGACCTAATATATAAAAAATTGAAAGAAATTTATCACATAATAGTCCTACTTGCATTGGGTTTGGATGACCCTAATCCACCAAGAATGAACTATATATATTCCAACAAATTACTCCCTCCGATCCATGATATAAGACATGTTTAGGAAGTTAATTTTTATCCTAAATATAAGACATAGTTTTTATATTTATTAACAATAATCAAAGAAGATAGTGAATAAAAAAAATTAGGGAAGATGATGACTAGGGTGTTTTAAAAAACACATGTCAAATTAACTTACTTTGTAAGTGCTCTTTGAAAGTGTCGACCCCCACCTAAACTTTTAGGTATCGGAAAAAAAACTTACTCAACCAACTTCCTTAATCTATCTAAATTAGGTAAATATATCTTATATTTAAGACCGAAGGAGTATTAACTAGATTTTTAAAATACAAATGATTAAATACAATAAAATCAAACAAGCTTAGCTTATTAAGCTTGTATATACATGTAGATGTCCCCTTATATTTTGCTAACAAACGATAATTTAAAACTCAAAAGTTAAGGACCAAATGCAAGCCAAGATGATGCGAAACTACTATATATTGAGATCAAAAGACAAGTTATATATAATAAGTTTATCTTACGGGTGAGTTTGTTTGTGGTGTAGTCAAAATTTTAAAATAAGCCGTAGGCAAAGAAAAATATCTCTTTATATATATATATATATATATATATATATATATAATTTTAGGGGGGCACGGCCGCATGGGCGACCCCTAGCACATTAAATTGGTGAATATCATTATTTGGAGTATTTAACACTAGCACATTCTTAGAACTCGAATTCAATACATTTTTTTAAGCAAGCACCACCCCTAGTCAATTAAAATGTTGAACTCAAGGTTATTAAATCCAGACCGGCATTAAACAAGTTTAGGTAGTGGGTTAGGTCGGAGTCAAACCGGAGCTAACCTGAGGCCAGACCGGCGAAGAAGTGAACTTAAGTGATAATATATTTTGAAATAATTTTGGAATTTGAAAATTTTCGAAGATCAAATGATAATTTTCAAAAATTTTAGAGTCGATAATTCAAACTAGTCTGTGGGTTACATGCCAGCCCCCCACAACCCACAGGCTAAACAAGACAGGCTTGTGCAGCTTGTCAAGGCAAAATGCCTACCCAAGCCCGCCATTTTTTTTTCGAAAAAGAACTTCGTCACCCTCCCTCTTTTCTTTTAGGTTTTCACTATGTTCCTCTTCTATCACCTCATATCACACTCCATTTCTTTTGTACTTTGTGTCAAGCAACTATTATACTCTCATATCATTTTCTCTTTCACTGGCTTACATCACAAAAACATATAAACACCTCTCTTCTTAATTTAAAAACAGCACAATAAGTAGACATAGTATAAAAATAGAAGTGAAAAAAAGCCATATAAAAAGCATGAGAAATGAGTCAAACATGCCATCAAAGAAAAGAGAATAAGAGTATTTAGGTTTTTTTTTTTTTTTTTTTATGGAAAACTGACAAAAGAATAAAAAGGGTTCTTTAAGCGGGCCAACCCTCAAGCTAAACAAAGCTGGCCTACGCAGCTCGCCCCTTGATGGGTTGGCGTTTACCTAGCCCGAGTCTGCCACTTTTGGCGAGTTTGTGGGTTGGACCTGTAGGTTGCAACAGTTTTGTAAAAAGTAGACATCTCAAACTTTCTATAGAATCTTGCGTTATAATTTTTGAAAATATGCAGAATTATATATGAATTTTTGAAATCATGAAATTCTAAATAAGTATTGAAACAGTTAAACTGGTCGGACCGGTTAGGTGACCGGTTTTCCGGTTTCGTGGTCGAACTGGCCGGCTTAGTCCAATTTTAATAACCATGGTTCAACGAAATGCTTGGTGGTATGTGAATTTGTTAGTTAGGTGTTATATTTAGAATTGAATATTGACTTTGTTTTGGAAGTGCTGCTGAACCAACCATACCGAGGATGGGTTGGCGAAAGTTGCTTCAAAAATTAATATAGCAAGGTAAGGCAGGAGACTGACACCAGACCGGCTTTGTTTTAAAGAAGAATGGTCATTGACATTTGCACTATCTTCTTAAAGGCGACACAGTGAAACTTCATTAATGCCTCTGGTCTACAAATAGTAGTATAATTTACAAAATATTCACGAAGAGATATCCATTTACGTTTGGGCGCTGTAAAAGTTAATCTTGCATCTTGGTTTAAAATTATAAATTTACAGCATGCTAGTGATTCTCTTTTCCTGTTTTCTCAGAGAAATGAGGAATTTTATGGGAGATTGAACCAAACAGTTTTAAGTCATTACTAATTCATATCAATTGATTTATGAAAGTGGGAGCAATGTAGAGAGTTGAGTTCATGTCTCAAACATGAAGGCTCAAGAATGATGGAATAGTGGTCCAGACCAGAGACCACGTCGGAATACTTTTTTGAGTTATTAAAGGTTGGGACCATAAAATGCTTGTCAGAGTCTTGATTTCATTTTTTTTTTCCCTTTGGATTATGAAGCTGTGATCTGTTGGCTGCACGATGTGGTTGCTTACCCACATTCATATTTCATACAAATATATCATCTTTCCACTTCTTCATTTACTTCCTCTTCGTTTCCATTCTTACTTCCTTATATTTGAAATGATTTTTTTAAAACAAAAAAAAAAAAAGAGAAAAAAATAACTTCATTGCAGGTAGCAACAGGAAAAATAGAAAAGACATTATAGCAGGAAAGTTTTTTAAGAATATCTAATGCATCATAATCCACGTTTTTAAAGCTGTGATTGTGAAAATGTCCGTCATAAATGTCTCAGTAAGAAACAAAAAATAAAACCAATTGGAAGCCATGAATGTCTGTTCTCTGGATTGTGACAATTTCATGTTACATAATGAAACCAGCTGGATATAAAAGCGAGAATTCTTTCCTTTGTTGTCTTATTTGCTTTAAGCAAAATAAAAAGCCTGCCTTCATCTTATCTCACCCTTTTTGTTTCAGAAAATGTAAAGCTATGATGCTTATTATTAGCACAATTTCTACCATTGAAGAGATATTCAGCTCTATTTATTCTTCATTCACAACAATTAAGTCTGAATATTATCAGTATCAATTTTAACTTCCAGAAATGCAGAAAAAGTTAACATTAGTTCAGGAAAAAAATAAGTGCCTTTCATAGCAATCCCCGTGCGTGTTTTTTTTTTTTTTTTTAAATTAAGGCACAAGCAACTCAATTATGAGTAATAATTGATAAAATAAAAAGCATATCAGGTAGCTACTTCTGTACTAGCTCAGTAGTGTGACATGTCGTACATTTCTTCAAAATAAAATAATTATTGGAATTGGCGAACAAAAAGTAACATGGGATCTTTCAACTAGTTGAAAGCAGCAGTTATGACGCTGACAGTAATGGTTGTGGTTGTTGTAATGAGGGTTTACTGGTGTCTTGTGCATTTAAAGCTTGTGATGAACGTTGTGCATTCAATTCCCAGTGCCAATAACTGCATTGTGCTTTCTTCCCAGCAACCTCAAACTCCAACTCTTCATCTTTCTTCACCTTAATTTTGGCTTCAATGCTTGTGAGGAGAGTATATGGCAGCTGGTAATATGGCGACACTCAACTTTCTTCGACTTCTTTCTCTCATATGGATAATGGTGGATTTACAGTCAAGCCTAGCAGAATCGTCACTTCTTGTTCATTTTAGTCGCAAACCACCACCTCTGACCAGGTCCTCTAATGCCATTTTCCAGTACCTAGTTAAGAGGTCGGATGGCACCAACGCTTGTAAGAGAAGTGTTTGTTCATTTTCCTGTGAGGTATGTGGTTTCTCTTTATCATTATTTTGGTAATATGGTTATATGGGAACCCCTCCATTATTGATTAAGTTCATCTTAGTCATAAACCAAGTCTTGATATGAAAATATATACATACAATATTACATTCTAGTTCAGGTTGTGAATATGATATAACGGGTGTTTATTTTTTTTGTGAAACAGCTTGATGGCAAGGTGGTTCCTTGCGGAGCCAATGGCATTGTGTTGAGGAACTTAACTATAAATGATGAGCATAACTTTCTTCTCAATGTTACTACAAACAAAGGAGAAACAAGTTCATCAACTTACTCATGGTTTATAGGTGATTACCCTCACTCTCTCTCGTTTGAGTGAAAAGTAAAGAGAAATGTCATTTTCTCTTATTTAAGTTTGCTTTCTGATGGTTTCACAATAGACAGAATACCCCCAACTGCAATCATCTCTAGTGAACAGACATATACAAATGCCAAGAGGTTATCAGTTGATATCACATTCAGCGAACCATGCACTGGACTGGGTGGATTTATTTGTCTGAACTCATCAAACTGTGATGTAATTTGGTTTCTAATGACTAGAACTATGTTTATAAGCATCTTCCGTTATTTCTTAAAAGGTTTTAAATATTTAAATGATGGTTCCTCCTGCAAGGTCCTCGTGATTGGTCCAGCCCATGTGCTTGCTTCTTCTCTGCAAATTATTAGACCAGGCACTCACTATAGTCTTGAAGTGATTCTCTCCTCAAAAAGTGCATATGGGCGTGCAGTAATCCAAGTTGCGGATAATATTTGTGCAGATCAAGCTGGAAACAGGTTCAAGATAACCTATAGTTCTTCTTTGATCATTCACTTTGGTAAGGTTCTAGCAGCCAAATTAATATACAGTGTTAATTTTATGTTTAAGTGGTATTGTTTTGGCACTGACAGTACAGTTTGGTGGCTTAGATAGAAGACCAGTTACAGTCGATTTCTGGACTTCAGTTCCATCATTTGAGTTGGTAATTAACAAAGTCCCAAGAACAGTGATTGCAACTAGTAAAACAGAAGACCTGACAATTTTCTTGGACTTCAGCATTCCCTTAATAAATTCAACTAAGCAGATTCTCAACGCATTACGTGTCAATTCTGGTATCTTAGTTCCTTTCCAAGTCAGACATAATGAGACCCGTCATTTTGCTTTTAAAGTAAGCAGATAACTTATCTGAATCCCTTATGCTGTTTTATAACAATCACATTCCTCTGTAATTGATAGGCTTTTGGTTTTCATTTTAAAGCTCAAGAACATCTCAGGAACTAAGATCATCACGGTTGACTTACTAGCTTCTGCAATATTTGGCAGGACAGGCACTCCTGTCTCACCTGTTGCTCCTATTACATTCCTTTATGGTATGCCATACTCTGCTCACCACATTACTCATGGGATTCTCTTAGCAGCTTTTACTTTATGCTAAGCCCTAAATTTTTCTGGCAGATTCAATGAAACCTGGTGTTACATTAAGGACCAGCTCACAAAGTGTAACAAAGGAATCTCACATCAACATGATTGTTGAGTTCACAAAGCCAGTCTTTGGCTTTGAGGCCACTATGGTAGAAGTAATGGGAGGAAGGCTAATCAGGCAAGTGAATTAGGCAATTCAGTATGTATATTACTAAAAAACAAGTTCATGATACTGTCTACATGATGATTCAGGTAAAATTAAAATTATTGCTATTTTAATTTGTTGATATTTTTTATTTTTGTTTCATGTAGGTTAAAGGAACTATCAAGAGCTCTATATTCGTTATCTGTCCAAGCAGAAACTCAAACAGTGGTGTCAGTTACCGTTCCTGCAGGGAAGGTAACTGATATTTCAGGAAACGAAAATATGGCATCTAACCAAATTGAAGTAAAGCATTGTATGGATTATTCTTTTCTTTCTGCATATGCTTAGTATTCTTTTTCTTAGTACTGAACTTTCATTTTCTTAGTATTAAGACTTAAATGCTCTTTATTTAAATCAATCAATTAATTGCAGGAAGAGTGATGTGCACTTACAGAAATACCTGATACATTAATACAACAATGTAGAATCTCACGAATATATACTGCGTATTACATGTATACAAATATATGTTTAAAAACGTGTGTTAATATTAAAGCAGAGCTTCAGATATTACTATCTTTGTATTTATAACCTTTACATGATCTCCTTAGATTCCACTCCTGCAATATCCATTGCATTGCATTCATTTGTGAGCGCTGGGACAATTGCTACGTCACTTGTAGCTGCTATATTTTCACTGTCTTCTGCAAACCTAGAAGCAATAAGCACACTTGCTTCAGGAGGTACAAAATGTGCTGCTTCCAGTCCATCAACGAATCTACATGTAAATATTGAAGCATTTGGTAACAATTGTGTATTTCTCAGAAGCTCAAAAATATATACAATCTCTAAAAGAAGTATGGGTTGCCTTACAGGGTATGATAGGACACTTACAGGTCTTTGCCCTCTCAGGCTGGTTTTCAGTTAATCAACCTATTGAATACTCTGAAGCAACAAGAGGTCTCCAGTGGCTCATACCCCATCACAAGCTTCCTTGGAAAGATGTTGGTACCTCAATCTCAGACAACGAAGGTTTTCCAGAAAAAGAAAAATTTCTTACTATAAATGATGGATTGTTTGTGAGGGCCAAGTCTCATAACAGGGACCGCCATCAAAATGACTCTACAAACTCTTCATATGCTGAACAAGTAGCCGCACTTCCACGTGAGAATAACTCAAAACCTGGCTGGCTACCCCATCAGCACAACTTCAGTATAAAAATTACATCCTTTGGTCAACCTCTCAGTTCTAGTGAATATTTTAGTTATTTCTTGGTGAGTATGAAGTATCATTTTTTAGAACGTGTACGTTAGTACTTAGTATAGAGCATTTCACAGTTAAATTATTTGCCTTGTAGAAAGGAGAACCAATGTCAGCAAGCAATGTCATCAAGAAACTGGGAAATTACAATGGGTATAGCTTTACGATAACATTTTTGCTATTTTAATTTGTTGAGATTTAGCGTGGATGAAAATTATGACGTTGTTTTCTCCAGGTGGCTTGACTTGGAGAAGAACTTGTTCTGGCTTGGTGTGGGAGGAGGCAGTTTAGTTTTGATTCATGTTTTCATCATATTATTCTTGAGATGGAGGACTGGAATATCACCTCAAGGAAGTCTATCAGTCCCTAGGCTTGAGCTCCTTCTTCTGATTTTCATGCTGCCTTGCATTTCTCAGTCATCAACGTTTGTAATAAAAGGTAAGAGACTACTTTTTACTGTCTTATTTCAGTCATCTATATTTGCAGGATTATGTACACTGATGTGTTGAGACTATACTTATGTGCAGGTGGTACGGCCAGGGGAATTATAACCGGGGCTTTGTTGTCAGCAATTCCTGCAGCATTCATCTTATCAGTATCCCTGTTTCACTTCATTGCAATTTTCTCTGGAAATTTTGTCCAGTATAAAGAAGTTGGGCAATTAGTAAACGAAGAAACATGGTACAGGAAGTTTTGGTTCTTCTTTACTGGGAAGTCAACAAATGGAAAGTGGTTTTACAGGGAAGGACTACCTTCATCTTTCCTCCCAAGACTTGGGATTCTTTTTGATAGCTGTAAGGGTTGTCCAGTGCCTGTTTTTGTTGATCAAGACGATTCAAACACCCACATGAAGTGGGCTAAAAATGGTCAAAGTGGGATTGGAAGAATGAGGGCAGTGAGCTCAGATGGCAGCAATAAAGAAATCAAAATTCCATTGTCCAAGAGGGTTTTAGGTCGGGCAAGATCATTATATATAGTTCTTGATCTATTAAAAAGGGTAGGTTTGGGAATCATATCTGCTGCTTACTCACCAGAGAAATCAAGTAAAAGTCTGCTTGCATTGATAATCACATCAATACAGTTCATTTATCTTTTCACCTTCAAACCATACATAAGGAGGAGCGTCCAAGCAGCGGAAAGTGTTTCCCTCTTGTGTGAGGTAGGTGTGTTTGGTATATTCATAGTTCAGAATCAGAATAACTCAAACCTGATTGAAGCCAAGACATGGGGATTGGTTCTGATAGTTCTTCTTTTGGCTTCTTTTATTGCTCAGCTTATCAACCAATGGTACGCTATGATAACATCACTATCAAGATTCTCACAACCCCACAAGAATTCTTTTAGGCTTGGAATAAAATTTGCTGCCAAGGGAGCTATCTTGACTTTCCTTCCCAGGCAACATTGGTGCAGAGTTATACAGACATCTTCCCAACCAAAAGCAGGGTTAGTTCTAGTAAATCCTCTGCGTTCAGAAACAGAATTTGAAAGAAGAAATAGAACAGGATATATGGATCCAACTAACGCCATGACAGCTACTATAGTCCCTGTGCTTGGTTCAGCCACACCAAGCCCCAATCTTATTGAAACAAGAGATCCGATTCCAGAGATAGATATCAGTGAGCATATAGAAGTGGAGGGTAAATGGCTAAAAGGACACAAGGCTGGGAAAAGAAATGAGCTAAAGATGTTGAGGGAGCTGGCAAAAGCTAGTTTCTCTGGGAAGTCCCGAGTTGAAGAAGCCAGTACCAGCTACAGCTGGAAGAAATAATTCTCCCATTCAGCAAAGATGCAGATCCTAATTCATTTTTTTGTTGTTGGAAAAAATCAATTTCCAATTCTTCAATTATCTTTGTATATCTTCTCGTGCGTTAATGCTCAAATGACAGCCCTGATTCTAATTTTCTGAGGAGAAACCCATTCAACTAAATTTATCTCGTGCATCTGAGAAAACGTTCAACTAATGACTTTCTTTATGCAAAGAAAAGAAATGCAACTCCGAAACCAAAAACTTCAGGACAGAAATAAACATGAGTCCCATAAAGCTCAGGATAGATTAAATACATTTGACACATCTGTTTCGGCGATGCCATTAGGTTGTATTAGGCAAGGTACAATTCAAATCGTTGCTATGCTGCTATACTAGAAAGCAAACAAGGCAATGAAGAGTGAAGGCACCACTACAATACTTTACTGGAAAAATTGACTCAATCTCGTAATACAGAGAATTTCTTTTAATCATTTTTAAGGAGGGAACAAATAAAATTAAGTGATCAAATGGAGGGAAAGGTACAATCAAACTTACCAATAAACATTTTCTATTATTACAGGAAGGATATAACATATATTGGGGGGGTTAAGTTACAGAAAAGCTAAAAATCTTCATCCATCGTGAACACATGGTCGGCACCATTGCCATTCAAACTGGACATAACAGAAGCCTTCTGATATTCTCCAACACGCTTCTCAAAGAAATTGGTCTTACCCTGCAACGAAATCAGCTCCATCCAGTCGAACGGGTTCTGAACATTGTATAGCTTTCCGTATCCCAAAGCTCCCAGCAACCTGTCAGCCACAAACTCTATGTATTGGCTCATCAGATCGCCATTCATCCCCACCAGAGCACAAGGCAGAGCATCACACACGAACTCTCTCTCTATATCCACTGCATCACGAACTAGACTCTTAACCCGCTCCTCACTCAGCTTCTTCCTCAGCAGTGAATAAAGCAGGCAAGCAAAGTCACAGTGAAGCCCTTCGTCGCGTGAGATCAGCTCGTTGGAAAAGGTGAGACCGGGCATCAACCCACGCTTCTTCAGCCAAAATATCGCGCAGAAGCTACCCGAGAAGAAAATACCCTCCACGCAAGCGAAGGCAAGCAAGCGCTCTGCAAATGTTTCTGAACCGTCGATCCAGCGAAGGGCCCACTCGGCTTTTCTGGCCACGCAAGGAACGGTCTCTATGGCGTGAAACAAACGGTTCTTCTCATCAGAATCTTTGATATAAGTCTCCAACAACAAACTGTACATCTCGGAGTGGATGTTCTCGATGGCGATCTGGAAGCCATAGAAGGCGCGGGCCTCGGAGACCTGAACCTCCTTCATGAACCGGCCGGCTAAATTTTCGAGGACGATACCATCGGAGGCAGCGAAGAAAGCAAGGACATGGGTGATGAAATGCTTCTCCCCCTGAGTGAGAGATTCCCAATCACGGCCATCCTGAGAGAGATCGACCTCCTCAGCAGTCCAGAATGAAGCCTCGGCCTTCTTGTACATCTCCCATATCTGAGGGTATTGTATTGGGAACATACAGAATCTGTCTGGGTTTACAGTGAGCAAAGGCTCTTCTGGGATCGCAGGCATATTGTTAACAGAGCTAATTCAAGGATCGAAAGAAGAATGAATTTGAAAGTGAAGGAGAAGGAAAAGATGTGGAGGCACGAAGGATGAAGAAAATGAAGTGGGATTATATAAAAGAGGAGGAAGGGCGGGAAGAGATGGATTGAAAGATTGAGAGGGAGCGGGTGATTTGAAAATTGTGGGAGAAGCTTGCGGGAGACTGAAGTGGGAAGGATAATTTGGGGAATTCAGATCGGTAAAGTTTGAATCTACGAGTTTCTTTTGCGGCCTCGTTTGAATGTTTGGAAATTTTGGTGGGAAACAACGTTTTTGGTGCGCCCTCCGTTTTCAGTTTTTAAATAAATCTCTGTACTGTACCGTTTAAAAATTTAATTTATTTTTTTTAAAAAAAAAAAAACATGTCTCTTGAGAGTTGAGACTTGGCCGCATTTCCGCCAGCAAAATTAATAGTTTAGATTTTTAATAAAATTAAAAAATATTCACCTCTACATCTAAAATAAATATGAAATAGTATTTCTTACTTAAATCTTGTTTGTTTTTATTCCATTATAAATTATCTTCTACTTTTAAAGTTGAAATTTACATATCAAATTCTATTACATGATATGATTAACATTTGGATGTTTTAGCTTGTTTCAGCCGGAAAAAAACCCGTTTGGGATAGCGGCGATAGAAGTAGCTTTTTTTCTGATGCATTTTTTTTGATGGACTTCTTTTTTTATGGACTTTTTTTGATGTGATTTGTGTTTGGGATAGTTGTGGCAGGAGTAGCTTTTTTCTTGATGGGTACTTGTTTGGCATAGCTTTTAAAAAGATAGATGAGATGGAAAATGACTGAAAAGGGTATGAATCATATGTGTGTGTGTGTGTGTGTGTGTATATAATGTGATAATTTGAGATTAAAAAATTAAAAATAAATATAAATTACAAGTTGGTTTCTAAATGAAGTGCTTAAATAAAAAATTAAAACAACACCGGATATATAAGAATTGAAGAGAAAAAATTACAAAGGACAAAATTAATCCCATATTCTCATGTCGTACCAGCACCCAATATATAAGAATTGATGAATCAGAAGAGGAAGGAGAGAGAAGGGAGACCGTGGGGTACAACAGTCCAAAAAATTAAAAAGTTGATGCTATTTGAAACTGATGCTATTAGAAGCAACCCTCTCTTACTTCAAAAAAAAAAACCAGCTTCAAGTTTGAAGCACATAAAAAATTTAAGGAATCCAAACACTATAAATTTTGCTTCTACACCCACAGTGCTTTGATGTGCTTATTTCCACATCCATAGTAAGGGCCTGTTTGGCATAGCATCATAAGTTAAAATAAGTGCATCTGAAGCACATCATAAGCAAAAGCCAGTTATTTGGGTGTTTGGGTAGTTTAATTTTTTGATGGGTTTTTGCATATGAAGCTACTTTTTATCCCATCACTTATGAAGCCACATTTTGTTGCTTATTATCCCATCACCAAAAGCCACATCCATTTTATTATGTCCAATGACCATTTCACCCTTCAACTACTCTTTATTTACAACTTTATCTATTACTTATTATACCAATTTCATCAAATAATTTCTAGAAATTAATCATTACCATAGAAGGATTTTCTTCCTCAATTAACTTATTTAGGCCATAAATATCTACTTTAAAATTTCTAGACCAAAAATTATTCTCTAACTATTTTTCCTTGAATTTTCGGAAAATATGCCATAAATTCTAGAAAATAGCTGTAAAATTTATTTAAGCCAATTTTCGTAATTAATTTCTTCATAATATTTCTAGATCACCACAATAATATTCCACATTTTTTTTTCTAAATTTTCAAGGTCCAAAAATAATTTTCAATAATTATCTTAAACTTTTTATCATAATAAGGTTCAAATATATATATATGATTCATGCCCTTTTCAACACAAATGAATCATCTTCGTGATCAAATTAGAAACCAACTTGTAGGGGATAGGTTTATTTAAACTTGTAATCTCTTTAATGGTAATTTTACAATTTTATTTAGCAAATTTATATTTATTTTAAATTTTTTATCCCAAATTTTCACATTTTATACAACACACATATATATGATTCATACCCTTTTCAGTCATTTTCCATCTCATCAATCTTTTCAAAAGCTATGCCAAACAAGTGCCCATCAAGAAAAAAATCACTTCTGCCACCGCTATCCCAAACACAAATCACATCAGAAAAAGTCCATCAGAAAAAAAGTCCAGCAAGAAAAGCGCATCAGAAAAAAAGTCACTTCTACCGCCGCTATCCCAAACGGGCCCTAAAGCGGGTAAAATGTTCTCCATGTGGTGGCCGAAACAACACGTATGAGATTCTGTGTTAGTTATCCATGCGCTGCCCTCACTCGAAGCGCGTGCGATGCCTTCAAAGTTCAAACCCACATAATTTATTTTACCACAAAACGAGCCCCCTTTATTGGGCCGTGACTCTATAGACACAAACCCCAAAACTCTTTGTTGCCACCTATTTTAGATTTGATAGTATAGATGTAAAATCAAGCAAAGGGAAGAAGTTTCGAATCACTTGAATTAATTGTTGGGAGCTCTTCTCCCACGACCGTTGGCCTGACGTGGGACAAAATTTGAATTAGTCGGAATCAAAGGTTCTAGTGAACCAGGTGGGATAAAAAAACAAATTGTCATATTGATATTATTTTTCAATACTGATATTTTTGTTTTTGTTTGCCGTCCATATTAGAAGAGCGACGGCCTTGTTGCAATGGTGAGGACTGCCATCCAAATTTTCCAATCATTTGAATTAATTAGCCAAAGCCATTGTCCTTTGACGACAATTCCAACAAACAAGATACCGTGGCCTGTAGGCTGTAGCCGACAACGCCATTTTTAAATGATGGATCGCTAGCTACTAATGATGTTTTTAATTCGTGTTTTGTTCCCTTCTCAGCGTCTTTTCGCCATTTTTTTGAAAAAAAAAAAAAATCCGACTGGGCCTCCTTATAAGTGAATTGGAATTCCTTCTTCTCAAAAAAATGTGTGGTTCTTTTGCTTACGATCAGATCTATGATATCAGTAAGCAATGAGAGGCGTAATTTCACCCATTCAACTAAAGCTTAACTTCACTTCAACATCTCCACCTGTCCTACAAAAATGTTTGTTTTGATAAAATTCACTTCATCAATAGTGAAAATCTGGGGGAGAAAAGATGTGAACAAAAGCGGGCATCCTAAATATGAGCCTGATTTTCATTTTCCATCATAACACCTCCCTGATGAATAGCGTCAAGAGAATAATTCGCACACTAATGACAAATTGGCTTGTCTCTAGACAGAGATGAGCTGCCCCCAATATCTCCACATCAGGAGATCTGAACTAACGTATGCCTTTATCACCTTTAGATCTTTGATAACACAGATTTAATGCAGTCAGCTTCAACATTCGTTACAAAAGAAAGCCGCATGGATCCTAATAAGAAGGAAGAGTTAGTAAGCAGACTGATCTGAAGGCTATTTTACTGCTTCCTTCTAGGTGGTGCAGAATTTGATCCAACTTCACGCTGAACAGCTCTAGGGACGAGTGTCAAACCACGAGTATGCCGGCGACCAAAGCTGACCGATGATGGAGTCGAGTCTGAAGTACTCAATTTAGAGACTGCCGTTACAAGGCCATCCATGGTTGCATTATCCACTTCCATTGTTCTTGTATCATTCTCCTTGACTGTAGCTTGTTTCCGTTGAATCTTCTGCCTTTGTTTCTTTGATGGTCGAGTCTTCTCAAAAAACTCAAATGAAGTGGGGAACTTATGCTTGTCAATCAGATGCTGCTGCCTACTCTTGTAACTTTTAAACTTTAAACCACAGCCTTCCACTAAGCATTCATACTGTCAGACAAGGACATAAGGATCATATTAATTTCTCAGAACTCTGAATAAGGAAGAAAGCATGTGGGTCCAAAAATGGTTCGTCTGTTGAACTTTAAACTTTCAAAACAAGTGTGAAGTCCCAGTTTAAAAATGGGGGAAATAAGAAGCATAATTGTGAAATCCTAATTCCATCAAGAATCCAATCTCAATTCTTCAACTGAGAATCAAAATGTACAATGAAGGCAGTTTTATAAGAAACCATTACATGCCTACAAATATGAATGGAAGTTGGAAATACTTGCCACATCATAGCCACGAGCAGCCTTTGCTTGAAAGAATGAATCATGCACTTCAGAAACATGTATGCTTAGCAGGCGAGATGTTGGGTAGACTCTAGAACACACTGAACAAGCGGCAGTATGCCTTGCATTATAATGACTCTCAAATTCCTCCAAGGAAGCCAAGCGTGCTCCACAACCAGCAATGGGACAGAAGACTTTCCTGCACAAAGAACAGCAAAAGAATCAGGCCCACATGGGGTAATTTTATTACCAGGCGCAAAAACCATCATACTGAACAAGCAAAATCTTTAACAGACCAACGTCTTGAGTGCCATACAAAGTTTCGTTCTGCTATGTAGAACAACGGTAAAGCAGTGTATTTGGCTAACACACTTCACTCTCCGGAGTCTAGTATATTATATAGAATGAGGGATTATCCATTTTTCTTTCTTCCTTTTTGGTCTCAGGAGTAGCAATTATCAGAGCCAACTTCTTAGAAGCATATAAATACACCAGCCTAGATGCCTTAATCATAATCCTACAGTAAATGGTGAGTTTCAAAAAATAAAAATATCGATGCTTTACAGTCTACAATAAGAACCAGCAAGATAACAAAAATTACCTGTATTCATCTCCTATTAAAAGCAGTTGCTTCTCTTCGGCAGTTAATTCCAAGGCAACCTTGAAATCAAACAAAAAGTTTCCACTTGAATTTTCAGTAAGTGCTATGATTAAGCTGACAAAAAAGATCGAAAGAACGTTGCACTAAACACAGATAGAGTACGGGAGATTAAAAACACAGCGATATATCAAAATGTCCGTCACGAGGAAATGAAACAAAACGATATTTTTAAAAATCGTAGTTTGCGATTGAGGCAGAAGTACATCTTAATGGGGAAGGGGGACGAGTTTGGTGATATAACATCTTGGGAAGTATACATGAATAGAGTGAAAAGGGGAAAAGAGAACCTGTTTAGCAAGAAGTTCCCGTTCGATATTACCGGGAGCAAAGAAAGGAGCGTCCGGGCCGAAACGGCGACGGATGGCTTTCCAGTACGGGAACCCTGATTCTAGTTTCTCCTCTACATCCATCGCCATGGTCGATTTTTCTTCAGTACTTGCTGAGATGCTGAATCAACAGTGAAGCTGGGAAGGGTTGCGAATTACGATCGAACCGAATCTGTTAAATTTTTCAATTTAATTTTGAAGGGAGAGGTAGAGTCAGGTTTTTTTTGGACGGACGGACAGAGGTCATCGGCTTGGGTTTTTTTTTTTTTTTGGGGGTCAGAAGGGTCAGGCTGGTTTCTTTTTTTGACCAGATGGGTTAGTCCGGTACTCTGTTTTAAGTTTTAACCAAGCAGGAACAGTGACCTTCATTTTATGGAAGGTTTTAATATCTTCCAGTCTTGTCGAAGGGTATGAAAAATATTTTGGAGAATAGACATGATAAATTGATTATTAGTTGTGCCCAAGAAAATAAATTGATTAGTAGTTATATTTCTATTAAATTCAAGTTCTTGAATAAAATCATAGAGTTACGAAAATAAGAGAAAAAAAAATTATTATAGTAGAAATTGGAAACATTTCACAAATTTAGAGAGGAGGAATAGGAGAAGAGAGCGGAAAAAATCCTGGCTCAAGTTTTTCGACCAGTCAATTTCCCACAAATGAACTTAAACATTAGGTTAATGAAGTTACAGATGCTCTATTGAGCAAAAAAAAAGTTACAGATGCTCTGAGCTTCCTCTTTCCAATTTTTTTTTTTTTTTCACAACTAAAGAATACGCACCCTTACATGAGGCGTTACAAAGAAAAATTAGGCATGATGTAACTGAATGCACTAAGTGGGATTAAAAGTTTTTTATTGATTTTCTCTCTCCCTTATTTTACATCTTCTCCCTATTATAATTTTATAACCTCACTCTTTTATTTTTTTTAAAAAAATTCAACATTTAAATATTTTTCATCCCCTTCACTAGTTCACTCCCCTCCAAATGCCTCATACCCCCCCTAGAGGTTGAAATATGAGTCAGTTTCAGTGCAAGTAAGAAATTGGGGTGGAAAAACAAAAGAGTCCTGGTAAAAGGACCTACACCTACAATTTGCAACCCGTGGTCTGCTCCATCAGAACTCAAAATTACTGGTACTCGTCGTAACTCCAAAACAAAAAAGTCCAAATCAAGGTAAAGATGAAGAAAATGACTAATTAGTTCAACCACTTGCTTGATAGCACAAGTTAATAATATTGACAAAACAATGTTGGTGACTATAAATGTGTAGCAGCTAGGTGGCAGGAAATCATGGAGCAAAACCTCTGAATGAAACCTCCCTGTTTCTTTCCCTGTGTCGGGTATTTCATCCTCATGAAAAAGAGCATCCGATGCTGCCTCTGAACCTTTAATCTTTCTTCATGTAAATCCACATACAATACACTTCAAATACGAACGCCAAAATACATATAATCCATACACACTGATTACCCACTATTTCCAGTGCTAGATTTCCCATATAGGTGGGCGTAAACAGTCTTGGTTCGGTGCACCAGAATCATGCTTAAAACTGATGCCACCATACAGAGTCCTGCCATGAGTACACAAGTCAAGAAAAAGCATATGGAACCTACACATTTCAGAGGTTCCGTGGCGTTGACCACACGTGACAGTAATGATCCTAGATTTTTCTGATACTGAAATCCATTGAGAGCTTGTTGCTCCGCTTCATAGTCATAGATTCTGCTGGCAATTAGACTAGAGAAAATAAGAGTTCCGGAAGGGTTTGCCAGGGTGAGGAAATTGTACAAGGCACCGAAATTTCTGAGACCAAATAACTCGGAAGCAGCCGCAGGAGCAATTGACCAGTGGGCCCCATAACCAAGCCCAATCAGTAGTGTACTAACGTACATTGCCCCAGGCCATCCCATTGCTATGAACACATGCCCAAAAGCCATTATGAGTTGAAACCCAGCCAACGCAACTGACCTTGGGAAGGCATAATCCCTGCTCAAAACATTACATCAAAGGAATCAGAAAATATGGTTTCAAAATCATGACTAGTGTTATAACTATGAACTAGCTCTTTCACCTCACTACAATCTCAGAGATGTAACCCCCTCCTACACGACCAAGAAAGTTCCAGATGCTGACAATGGACACGAATATGTGTGTGTTGTCATATTGTAGAGACTGGCTTATCTGACCCAGGTTGTCTATGACAGTCAGCCCTGATCCTGAACCCAAGAGGAGGGATAGGAAAAGAAGCCAAAAGTCTGCTTTAATCAAAGCTTGTGCCAAGGTGAAGTCCTCCCCTCTGTGAGGTCCTCTCCTCCTCTTGACTCTCACTGCCCCTACCGCGGCTGCTTGGACAAGTTTTGATTGTAATTGCGCTATGCGTTTCTTCCTTTCAGATGATGGAAGTGAGTCCACGTCCTCAGGCTTCTCATCTTCCACCTCACTCAGTATCACTTCAGAATTACCTCTTTCTAGTGTCTCAGGCTGAGGAAGGAGTGTTTCTTCTTCTGAAGCTTTCTGCTCTGGGGACAAAGTCGTTGAAATGGGAATGAAGATTGGAACAAGGAGGATGACGAACAAGACTGCCGTAAAAATCATAACAATGCTATGATTCAAGGTTACTAGATCTTGAACAACCATGACCCCCATCAAATAAGCAGCCAATAAGAGGCACACACTGTAAATAAATGTGAAACTTGTGTTATCTGAAGGCCTAATTTGCTTGTGACCTTTGACAGGTCTGATAATGAACATCAGACCTATTCCTACCAAACAGGGACCAACTGCAACCATGAAGATCAGTGACGCATGATCAGGGGAATGGATCATAGTATATATTTGAGTCAAGATTGCACCACTCAGCCCAGCAAAGCCCTTCAGAATTCCAACCACAGGGCCTCTACTTTTTGGGAAATTTTGAATGCAGGACACCAGAGAAACTGTGTTGAAATAAGTTTCGCCATTTGTTCCCACGAATATAAGAACACACATCTGCATGCTCATAATCATTAATTACATAGCCCAGGCAGTTCGTCACGTAACAATTGAAAGACTATTTCTCATAATTAAAAAGATGTGCTGATATGGACACACCTACAAGGCTCAAAGATGTAAACAAATTTAAGTTGTAACCAAAGCCTCCTTAATTGCAATGAAGACATATATAGCAATAAAAATTGATTGACAATCCAAAACGCTTTCCCTTTTATTGAAGCAATCTATAAAGCAGAAATTGTTATTTGTTGTGTGTGTGTGTAAGAGAGAGAGAGAGAGGCATTATTGGACATCTAAATTAGGCTGCTCAGAGTCCAGCATGTTTATGATGCTCATTAGCAGGAGATAAGGGCTTCACTTTTTGATCTTAGCTCATGATCATGTCGAGAGCTGACATGTTAGAGCTGAGACATAGAAATTGAATAGGGTGAAACCTCACAGGTTCTTGTAACAATGGCCATGTAGCCTCTATGACGTCAGATCAACATGTTTACAGTGAGAAATGTAAGTTTCGGGTTATGCCAATTGTAGCTTATCTTTCACGCTATTCTTTTACCCGTCAGTTTTTGGCACGGGCAATGGGGAATGCGCAAGAGTGGGGATGCATCAAATTCTAACGTCCATCGTGGAAGAAAGGAAAAGAAGAAAAACGACAAAACTTTTGCAAGCAGAAACTCAGTGAATATTCGTCAGAAAGAAGAGCCTGTAAAGATTCAACTTTTTCCTTTTTATGAGGAAGAAAATACCTTTATTCCCCGACATCAAATTTCCTGTTTCGTGGAGTTTTGTCCTGGAAAAATTCCCATTTCAAAATACGCCGGGTTCCTCTCTAAGAAGCATTATAGCTTGGAGGGAAGTGTTCCCAGAGGGCAGAAAAAAGAATGAAAAAAAAAAAGGACAAGCAAGCAAGCAGACAAAGAATTTGAAGGCCCATGGAAATTGTTAGAATATAAAGTTGTAATACCATGTTGAATTGCACAACCTGATGATCTTTCAACAGGGTTTCAACAAGGCAGAGAGAAAAATAATCTTTCTTATTTATGAATACAAAAGTTTACATTGATTACTAATGAAATGACACACAGGGCCTATTTATATACAATGTCTCCTAAATGTACAAAACTGTAATTACAGTTTTGTACTCTAACAGAAATCTTCTGATTAAGTACAGTTTAAGACGAAAGAGAGGGAACCATCCAACGATTTTTTTTTTTTTGCTCAGAAAGCATCCAACGATTGAAAGTAACTGCAGCAATCAATGGAAATCATAAACGCAGAAGAGTCCAAAATCAGAGAGAAGGGAGAGAAAAACTCACAGCCCACAAAGGCAAAGCGGGAGCTCGACCCGTGACGATGAGCCAAACCCAGCCATATCCAACAAAGTTCAACGATGAACCAACAAGCAAAGCACCCCAGGAAGGCAAAATCTCACACAAGATCCCAGTGATGAAGCCAACACAATCGCCTAGGTCTTTGGCCACACCCAACCTGGCAAGCTGCCTCTGATTATAGTTCAGAGAGCTCTTAATCACCGGCGATATGCTACCAAACAAATACCCAATACCGGCCCATGATTGCAACCACATTGCAGCCACAAACACGAGCCATCTGTTCCGGTAGAAGGATGTAAATCTCTCTGCCGACGATCCACCCATTACTGACCAACAAACCAGTGTTTGACCTTCCAGATAAATAGATCTTACAGTTCTCCTGCTGGCGAATCAGTCTGGAAGTCAAGAAGGTGGTGGTGGGAGCATGCAATAAATAAAATCATGCAGTGATAAAAGCGACGGCCACAGCTACCACAGAAAGAATGGTGACCACCGGGGAAGGCAAGACCGGTGATGGACAATGGAGTTCGTGTTCGTAAGGGTCTTTACAGAATATAAAACCAGATAATCATCCTAGATGATATATACATCGGAAGGTTTTGATATGATCTTAAAACAAAAACAAATAAGGTAATTAATTAATAATATTGCTATAGTTAATAGTGGAGCATGTACAGGAGATTACAGCGAGGGCGGCGCTGATTATCAGTTGAGGTGGATACCAGGCATTGTTTTTTTTGGACAAACAACTTATACAGAAGGGGGCAAGTGCCGCGGTTGAATTTGTCATTTGTTAAAAAAAAAAAAAAAATTGTTAAAAATGTATTTAGTGTCTCTCTTAAATTTGTCTCTCCCAAAAAGAAAAATTTGTTAGAGATGTATTTGATAGCATTGATAATAAAGTAATTATGATGGAATTTAGAACTAGGATAACATTATAATTATTTTTATTATAATATACTTTTGTTATTAAAATTTATATACTATATAACTTGTTAAATGCTCACCGTCCATTGTAATTTATGTAGCTGCATTTCTAACTGCACTTAGCCTTATTTTTTTAAATGATAGGTTTGTAAAATAATTACCTCTCTTATTATATAATCAATATATACTTAATTTCATGAATATTTTTCTATTATTCTTTTCTTTTCTTATTTATATTCTTGTGTTTTTTAATGTATTTAAAATTTTCCTTTAAAAAAAAATTATTCCCTTACATAATTTTCTGGATCCGCCCCGCCATGTGATGCGTATTGCCACATTTCTTATGCCTTTATTTTTTAAACTCAAGATAAATTATTTATATGACCCCTGCACCTGCAATTATAAGTAGTCAATCCAAATTTGGAAAACTTCCATTATTTTTAATTAATGATAGTGATGACTTAAATCAGAATATTAGTAGTCCGTATCTATGAAATTTACAGAACGCCAGCGTATTTTTTATGTAAAAATTTATATGATGCTTCTTACTAATAAAATGTTAATTATTTTAGTAATAAAATGAAGAGAATTCCTTTACAAAACTTATAAAGATAATGTAGATTTATTACCCGGTACACTAAAGTTATCAAAACCTAATAAAATGTTAGAAGTTTCTTAACAAAAGTTGAGAATTATCTGATAGTATAAATTTTTTTACTTGGTAAATAAAAGTTATAAAAATTTGTTGAAAGATGATGAATTCCTTAATAAAACTCGTGAACGACCTAATATTTTAGATGTATTTCTAATCGAAAGTCATTAAAACCTAATAAAATATGGTGAATCATCAATCATCAAATATATCCATCTAAACCTCCTAGCCATTCAACCATTGGTCCATCTGTTCAACCTACATGTCAAAATCCTCAAGTTTGATTGGAGGTGACCTGGAACACCAAGTGAACCAGTATTCACTTTTGACAGATATACGGGCCATTAAATATTTGTATGTGTTTTTCAAACATTAAATGTAAACCATTGAACCAGTTCAAATCACCATTCCAATATATTGACTTCTTTTCCATTCGTCCTTATCAGATCTACACACGCTAACATTTGGTGTGCTTTACTTCTCAGAAAGAAAATTCCAATCCCTTTTGCCTGTACGGTAAAATTTAATGCTCCATTCTTCGTAAACATACATGCCTTTTTCCCATGAATTTTCAACTGGTTCTCTCTCCTTCCTTTAATCCCGAGTCCCGACTATTCAACCAATGGTGAATTCCAGCGGCCACATTTAATTGTTGATAGTGATTCATTCACGTTTCATGCCTATTTATTCCTTCCTTATTCTATCTTTCGTCAGTTGCGCAACTCCTCTGTCAACTTCTTACCATCATAGTCGGCATTATACTTCAATGGCTACCTGCAATGTATCTGATTTCCTGTCACTCAATGGTCAGAACAACAATTGGTGTATCACTGTGAAAGTGTTGTCTCAATTTAGCGACATTCCCTACACCTACATGCATCAACGTATAACACACAACGTTGTGCTCACAGATTCGAAGGTGTTTAGTTCAACTGTTTCTATTCCTTTTATCCTTTGTTATAATTGTTATTCCTGTTTCCTTCTTACCCCCATATCATTCCTATCTAATTTTTAACTATTGCATGTAGGGTTACTTGTGCTTAGCAGTGATGCGCAGACGAGATGTCATACGTAGAGTGGCTGGTGTTCTCAAACCAGGATTTTCTTTCAAAAGCAGTCTTCAATTATTGTCACAGTTCTGTAGTTGACTTTCGTTTCAAGCTGACTCGTCTTTCCGCCGCTCATCTTACTCTTGATAATGATTTCACAGCATCAACCATTCATCTCCAGGACTAGGCACCTTAAGGCGTTTTTTCCAAATTTGAATTTACTTTTCCCATTAAGTGTTTGTTACTTTGTTCCAGTTTTCATTGTAGTTCTCATACAATATCCTTTTGTAGCCATTTAATTGGTTTGGCCATTTATTGTACCAGTGCTGGATAACAAATTTTGCAATGTTACACCTTTTAAAATATTTCATCACCACCTTACAGTTTCGACAATGGTTTAATAATGCAGTTTTGACCATTTTATATATTATGATGTGTAATGTTGTAAAATCATTCTAAACCGTCTGTGTGCAGCTGAACGGAGTAATGGAAATGAACCTCCAACAAGATAAAGACTATCTTAATAATCTATTTTCGCAGATTTACATATTCATTAACACTATGAACAACATTTTTAATAACATACAACTTAATGATTACACTTTTGTATACGTCTGCCATAAATGTAGCAGTAATGTTATTATGTTTTGTAGACTCCTTTTCCTTATTCCAATGCATACACGTTCGTCAAAGTCATTAAGTTGTATGTTCTTCAAAATGTTGCTGATATCGTCTGTTCAAATCTTTGGTAAAATCTATAGTCAACGGTTTTAGATGTTTTGTGATGATTCAGCCTACATTATACAAAATCGTAATTTATATTCCCAACATTATATCAATTTTAATAACATTTTTATGGACATCCTCAATCCAGAGAAAAAGATTTGAAATCTCTCAATATCCCTTACTAATTTCATCTTTAATATAAGTGTATTATACTAACTGGCCTTCCATAATACACAATTATCAATATAAATATTGCCCAAACGGATGTATATATTATCCCTTTAGATGTGGGAAAAATATGCAATAATTAAAGACATATGCATTTCTTTTTTATCCATTCATAACAAACAAAATAAAGTTGTACTTCGTTTTCAAGACATTTTTGTGCTTATTTTTACATCCTCAATGTAGGTAGATGAATGCAAAATATACCTTTCTTTACTAATCAATGGTATATTGTAACCTTCATTCTTACAAATATTAATGCATACATTTATGTTTATATCACAAAAAATTCAGTTTAAAGTCAATTAACAACAAGTTTGAATAATACGGAGAATGTAAAGTTTTACGGAGAATTTGCCTTTTCATACGTTGTTAATGATATCTTAATTAATTAATAAAGTTTGAATATTTTCAAACAATCAAATGATGGAAACTCTTATAATTACACACATTAAATAAAATGTTCAATATAAAAATTTATATACCGTTAACAATCAAAATCTATTAAATGAAGGATTAAATTATTGAAAAATTACGATTTCAAATTACATGAGTAAGACTCTTATATTAGCACACAACTGTTCGGTTTCCTGCATGCATTTAAAACTAACCACCTTTTCCCCTCCCAAGGTTTATTATTTCAAAACAATCTGACAGTTTTTATTTTCTAAAAAATAAATAAATGTCTCTTCGTTTTTTGAGTTGATTGATGGAAAATAAAGACCAATTAATAGTTCTTAACCAACTTATTTGACTTCACGTAGCACTGGATTTTGTAGGTAGTGCAAACTGCAACTTTTAACCACAACATATATAAGAAATTAGCATACGTCAGTTAATGTGTATTGGCTTCATTATTTTTCAACCTTTTCAATGCTTATTCTCTACGCAGCAATAAATAATAAACTTCTGACGTTTTCTATTCCTATTGTCTGCTGTATCATATCTTACTTCATTTATTAATACTGGTGCACTGTGGCAGGATTAACATTCATCAGGGGCTGTGACATCATTAGTTGTTGACTTCGAACTAATTATGCCAACAATCACTGCCACAACTACCTCCACACTGTTGAGTGATTTTTGTACGTCGATGGCTTGGAAAAAGGTATCATACGTTTAAATACTATCAAACTCAGTGGCCGACAACCCAACTTGGATCTCTGCAGTAATACGATAATTTCCAAAGCCCTATATGAAAATTACTACCTTCAAGTCCCCACGTCCAATTGGTTTTCAATACCTATTTTAGGCGCGAAACAGATACTAAACACTATATTTGATCAATAGATCCCGCCAATAGCAATTTCACGTTATATTGGGGTATATTGATCATAATACACCATCTATCAGAAAGCAAACTATTTGATTTCACTTCTATCAACATCGTATCCCACGTCCTGTCTGCTTCAAACATCATAGTAAGCAACTATTGTTACATTTTCAACATTATCTTCACTCTTGGTCTTCTAATAAGTTTGAACAACATTTTTTTTCATTCAACAGATGAGTAAGTCTTTCTTCTCCGACGTCGATGATAGCAAAGACACTTGGTCGGTGGTTGCAAAGGTGCTGAGGAAGTGGGTCGTTAGGAAGAAGGCTGCACCATATCCTATATGGAAGATAGGAATGATATTAGTAGATGAAATGGTACGTTGTTGTTAATAATATTCATTCATAAAAACTTAAATTTTATGGGAAACAATCCTTCATATTAAAAGGACTTTCTTAATCTTACGGAAGTTATTAAAATACAATCTTCAACGCCTTTTTTTAAAAAAACCAAACAAAAATTTATTTGATGTTTTAGGAGTCAACGATTGAAGTTTCCGCTACACACAAAAATCTCATTCTAAAATTGCTTGATGACCCTAAAGAAGAGATGGTATACAACTTCCAAAATTTCGAGGTAGTAGAGAATGATGATAAGTATAGAGTCACTTCAAACCTCTGGAAATTCAACTTCCATACTTACACCTTCATAGAAGAATCTGATGTTGTCATCAACAAAGAGGCATATAACTTCAAGCCCATTGTAGACATCCGTACTGGAAGTATCCCTGACACAGGGTTAATAGGTTTGTCTTATTACATCTATTCATTTAAAAAAAAATATTATTTACCACATGATTCATCTACTATCCAATTAATTTCCTTTTATCTCATGTCATACAAACAATCCCAGACGTTATTGGATTTCTGCAAGCATTTGGACGTTTGACAGATCAAAGAAGAGAGAGTGATATTATCAAAAGATTAAACCTCTCCATTGCAGATCAAAAGTAATGCTACTATTTGGCTTCATTTATTATTAAAAATATACTGTACTCTTTAATGTTTGTTAAACTATATTAATATGATTTTCAAATTGATACGATATTCCATATCGTCTTAGTGAAAACTTAATAAATATCACACTGTGGGGTGATTGTGCGGAGGAGACTTATGCAAAGAAAAAGGAGGATATGGAACCTCCAATTATTGTGCTTGTGCGTTTTGTCAGATTGAATAGGAATACAGGTTTTGCAGATCTATTATTTTTCATTTCTATTTTACATCAATAACTTTGTTTTCCTTTGTGTAGAAAGAATATCTAAAAGTATGGAAGATGAATAATTGTTATTAACCTTATATAATTTTATTAGATTATGGTCATTTGAGTAATGCATTTAATGCAACTTTGGTCACCGTGAATCCAAACATCCGGAGGCATCATTGTTGAAGGAAAGGTCAGATGATATTTAATAAAATGTATAATGCATTTTGTAAATGATTTTATGTTCATCTCATCTAACATTTAATCATTTCTTTCCACATATAATGTACAGACTTAGCCAAGATTCTGTATCCACTCAGATGTTTATTCAAATATCAAATGCAGAATATCCTACCTACTCAGCTGAATCCCTTCTTACTTTCCATACCAGAGTTGCATTGTCTGAAATTTCTAATTTAGACAAAGTAAATTTCATTTCATGTTTTTATTGTACTTTATTTCTACTATTTCTTTAATTCGTGAAAAAAAATTATTACATAAATGCTAAACATTATATAACATGCAACATCGTTTTCATACTATTTCATTGAATGGTTAGTAGTGTGATGTTGTTTCAAAGGTGACTATTCAGAAGTGTGAAACACTGTATGGCTGGTTTTATGATGCATGTCCTTGTAAAACTAAGGATCAAGGACCACAACATAAAGCATAGGACAAGCAGCATAGGGGTCAGTCAAATGTCTGCTGATATACACTTGGGGCAACAATTCCAATATTCAAATGTGGAGGTTCATATTTATATTACTCTCATTATATATTAAATTAATACCACTTCATCCAAGTATGATATACTAACTCGTATGACATGTTTCACTTGTAGGAGCAAACAACTAATATTCCAGAGGTACAATGTTTTTTTTTTTTTTTACTTTAATATATTGTGTATGAAGTTTTCTTTATAGAAGTGAAATTTATGTACCCGTAGGAATCTACTGCTTCAAGGCAAACTGCCCATACCTCTTCACAAACTTATGTCATTGAAGATGACATTAATAACTTGACCCAACTGACAACACCACAAGACGCCAACACAAAAAGGAAGAATATTGCCGATGATGTTCCAATTCTGTGTGGGGACCTTGGTATTGCTGAAATGTGCACCCCAAAATTGAGCTCTACAAAGCCTGTGAAGAATATAAAGAAGGAGAAATGACAATTATATCTACAGCTTGTCCTACGCTATACTATGAATTTTGTAATTTTTAATTTTCGTTTATTTCACAGTTATGAACCTTCTCTTTAATGTTTTATCCATTTTGCTTTCTACCTATGTGGAATTCATTTTTCTTAAATATTACATATCCTCGGTCATTAGAATTATTCTCAGTTAATCATATTCAGATAGGTTAATTTGTTAATGTATTATTCCTAATCTTGACTACAAATGCGTAAGTCATACCCCAATCAACTTTTTGGTTAACATTCATATATTACATAATATAGACAATTTAGGTTTTGCTTTTTGAACTGAGAAAACTTTTTGAACTACTTAATTACAACATCTCATGGAGAACGCATGTCCTTATCAGAATGAAGCTTCACTAACACAAAATCCCTTATTAAAGGTTGTTTTGCTGTCATAAAAATATATCATAATCATTTATTTATTTCTGGAAAATTTGTCAAGAGTGGAAATCAATTAAATAAATTGTAAACTCTTTTGTAATGCACATGTAAGTCAATACAAAATTATTTACAATATTCTATGCACCAACGTTCGTTATTAACATGCTAAAGCTTATCTAACACAATATTCTAAGCACCAACGTTTGTTATTAACATTTGATACACAGGATGGACATGAACCCGTGTGAATCAAAACTCCCATTCAACATGACGAGAAGAAAATTTCCAATCATTACTTCATTTGCGATGACAATTAACAAGAGTCAAGGACAATCGATGTCAAATGTAGGTCTTTATTTACCAAGTCCAGTGTTTTCGCATGGGCAACTATATGTTGCATTGTCGAGGGTCAAGAGTTTCAAAGGTTTAAAAATACTAAGTTTGAATGAGTTGAATAAGTGCATTGACAACACAATTAATGTTGTATACAGGAAGTCTTCCAAAACATTTTACCACATTAATAGTTGTAATTGGAAACTTTGTTGGACTTTGTTATTGTTGTGGTTTTAATTTCATTCTTATATGATTTTTCTTTTCTTTTTTTGGTAAATTTATCACGGTTTGTCTTCACGTCTACAATTTCTCTATGACTTAATAAAAAAATTTGTTTTTACTTTTATGACTTTGTTGTCCTTATTTTAAACATATTAGAACTACACATTCCGTGCAACGCACGGGTCCGAAGTCTTGTTCCTTAACAAATCTTATTCTTTTGCCAATAATTAGTCCTCCTGGAGCTCCGGAGCGGTCAAGGGTGTGTTGCTGGTTGCTGTTTGCTGGGTTTACTTTAAAAATCAAATATGTAAAGGGGCATTTGTGTCATTTCCTTTTAATTTCAAAAAAAAACCAATCAAGCCTAACACTTCTTTACTATTTTGAATATTGAAAACACTTTCTGGTCTTCTGTCTTTAAAGTTTTTTCTCTCTCCCCCTTTTTTTTTGCTTTTATATAACCCATGTGGTTTGAAAGGGCGAAAAAATCTGTCGTTTTCTTTCTTTTGCCAAGGACAAGTAGCTATTAGAACAAGACCTTCATTCATGGGAATAAATTGGGTGATAATTGAAAATTCAAGATTTAATCCAAACTATAAAAAAAAAAAAAAAAGTTGAAGGAATGTCACTAAAGATAAACACACAAGATTTATACTGGTTTGGTTTAAATTACTTGACCTACATCCAGTCCTTGTAAGCCTTCTGAGATTTCCACTATTCTCTAATATTTATCGGACTTTTAGTGTCTCAATACAAGCTAGTTCTTTTCAAAGAATAGTCTTTCCCCCTTACAGTTTGCAATTTAATGCTCACTCAATATTCCACAATATTGAGCTTATCAAATAATAAATGAATCAATAAATGTCTCTCACAATAATAGATATATGATCACTAAAATACACACTCAAATTTACGAGCTCTAAGATTTTACAATGAATGTAACAACAATTTTTCACAAAAGTTCGTTGTTTCATCTTTGATACTCTGTGTATTTATAGATAGAGTAAATTAATGATTGTTGCTTTTGTTGAATGTATTTGTTGGAGTGTCCTTGGTTATTTTTATACAACCATTGAAGTCGCTGAACATTCCTTGCGTCTAAGGAATTAGCCGTTATAGCAAAGAAAATGCTTGTTATTTGAATGTCCTTCGCATTTAATGCTCCTGACACAAGTTTTTTCCTGTATGTATATTATTCCTTGTCGATCACTTGGACGACATTTAATTACTAGTATATTGAAGAGTTAGAGTGATTAGAAACAAGAAGAACAAAATACACAATCATTGTAATGATTTAAGAAGTTTCGAGACGATGTTTTGTTTTCTAGGGAAGCGTCACTCAAGAGATCTTCTCCGGCGGTGTGAACATCTTACAAAGTACTGGATAGGTCACTGGAGTAATGTGCTAGTGATACACAAAATAGGATCACTCAAGTTATCTTTCTCTGATCACTTGATACATCACTTGAGTTGTCAGCTAGTGATGAAGAATTACAGGTTCACTCAAGAGATCTTGTTTCCTTTCATTTTTCAGAAAAAATATACCACTTGATTACATCACTGGAATGTCCTGCTGGTGATATTTTTTTAACTCGTCACTCCAGTGGTCATTTGAGTGATCTTATACTTAGAAAAAAAAAAAATCATACTTCATAACACTTTTAGGATCACTGCAGTGTTGTGCCAGTGATGCTTTTTGTCTTATCACTCGAGTGACATTTTCTTCAAAATACTTTAAAGCAGTATCACTAGAGTGGTATGCTAGTAATGAGATTTAACACATCACTCGAGTGATTCTCCTTTTGAAAATTTTGCAATATTGATCAATGGATGAATCACTATGGTGATTTAGTGGTGATGAATTTTGAACATATCACTCGAGTGATCTTGTTTTGTAAAACTATTTTACAAGAAAGATCACCATGATGGTTTAGTTAGGATTTATCACATCACTCGAGTGATATATTTTTCTACTTCCATTGATGAAATCATATTACTCTATCGGTCACTTAAGTGTTCAACAATTCTTGCAAAATAAAGATATTTTCTTGTTCAAAATACTTTGTTCATCTTTCAATTCCCTTGCAAAACCTTTATAAGCTCTGTTAACATCAAAACATAGAATCTAACAATAACTTTACTATGCGGATAGGAAACATTGGTTTAAATGCTGTGTTTGAATGAATGGTCCTAGAAGAATGGTCGGTTTGGTTTAAACATCATGATCCGAATATATCGTTAGATTACCCACTTTAGGTAATACCGTTGATTTTTTTTTTTTTTTTTCAGGGGCAACCCCTACTCCTACTAAAGTTTTATATCAAGCTTCGGTGCATAAAAGATCACCCGAGTACTGAATAATGACTCAGGTCAAACAAAATCGATTATATGATTTGATGCAATTGATTAAGACTTTGCTAATACTGCCCAAAATTCAATCTTTGCTAGTTAAGCTATATTTTTGTGTTTATTTAATTTGGTAAGTTTATATCAATTCACGTTCAAGAGATCCAAAAAATCATAATATGAAAGTACCAATAGAAAGTCAGTTAATTTCTATCTTCTGATAAGGGGGAAAAAAAAAAAAAGACAACCTTAATTAGCAGCATAAGAATCAACAAATAATAGAAGGAATGATGATTAAGGACTCTATTGGGAAAATCAATACTAAATCAGGATGTTGTCATAATTTAATTAATAGAAGGAATGACGACTAAGGATTCTATTGGGAAAATTAATACTAAATCAGGATGTTGTCATAATTTAAGTTCCCAAACTCAATACTAAGAATCTATTTTTTTTTTTTAAATGCCGATTCAGTATCAGCTCTTGTGAAGACATGAGTATATATTCTCTCAAAAAATGAATCATACTTGCAAGGATTCTAAGCCATTGGTGCCAAAAATCGTTTCTGATGGACTTAAATGTGCAGAGGGGATCACTTTGATGGTTTTTAAACAGAGTTAGATTAAAGATGATAGGAGTAGTATTTTTTTTAAAACCACTTGCCATTTTTTTTTTTTTTTTTTGATAAAGGAGAGGCTAGGCCATAGTATTAAAAAGAAACAGAGGCGGGATGAGATCCCATACAATCAAGGAGAAGCAAAGTTCTCAAAAAAGAAGGACATAAGTGAAAACCACTTGCCATTTATTATTGCATGACATGACCTGTTCCAAACAAGGCCGGGTCAGGTAAAATCATTGCGAGGCAACTATTAAAAAAGCAACTTGCGGGTGCTTGCTTATAAAACTTGGAAAAGCTTTTGTTGATGAGTAATATTAATTAAAAAGTTTTTAGCTATTAAATTCAAATTGGAGAACTAACCACCCAACCGGTCCGGCCCGATCACCAACTTGGGACTTTTAAAAAAAAAACAAAAAAACAATCTTCATAATCTCATATTAATAGCCTCGGAATCTTCAATTCTCCATTGGTTTAACCCAGGATTAGCTCCAGTTTGACTTTGATATGACCCACTGACCCTTAATCCAATATCCAAACCGATTGAGCGGTCGGTTCTAGTTTAATAACTTTGGTTTTTTAACATCCAATGTTACCCCAAAAGTGTTAAAATAGAACAATGTTGCCCTTTGTAGTTAAAAAGTTAACGGTCAATATCAATTGTTTAACAGTCAACGTTAGTTTTTTAGTGACATGGAGCAACATTACTACGTTTTATAACTTTCGAGGTAGCAAAAAAGCTTCCCGGGCAACATTCATTTTCGACAAAAAATTCTTAGTCAAATTTGCACCTTAACCCTTTTTTCAATACAAACAATATATATTTTCTTCTTGTGGGTGCTTGCTTATAAAAAGGGAAAATCCAACAAAATTGGAAAAAGATAAATGAGTGCTGCCAAATTATCAAATCTCAAGTCAAGATTAGAGGAGGAACATGGGATTTTCTGTTGTGACCAAAAGATAAAATTGCCCTGAGTACAAAAAAAAAAAAAACAGAGACGAGATATCTATACGCAATTGGGTCTTGGCAAAGGAGTGAAAATCGTGAGAGAGAAACCTAAGAAGAAGAAGACCAAAGGTGACTTGTGGTTTCAAATGTGGTTGAGCCGAGAAGAGGAAGGGAACAACAGTTTCTAAGGGGCTTTGACAGTTCGAAGGTGTTGGAGTTCAAAGGTGGTTGAGCGAAGAAGAAGAAGAGAACGAGGCTTTGGCAACGGTCTTCATCGTTCATCTTCTTCTCCCTCTTCTTCGTGGTTCCCTTCCTCTTCTTCGTTCAACCACCTTCAAATCACAAGCCGTCGTTCATCTTCTTCTCCTTCTTTGGTTTCTCTCTCGCGATTCTCACTCCTCTCGCCAAGACTCAATAGCGTATAGGTATCTCTTCTCTGTTTTTTTATTGTACTCAGGGAAATTAGTCTTTTGGTCATAATTGAAAATTCCAGATTACTCCTCTAATCGTGACTTGAGATTTGATAAATTGGCAGACCAATTTATCTTTTCCCAAATTTGTTTGTATTTTTATGAGATTCGCCCTTATAAGAGTGGCAAGTTTTAAATTATATGCACACGTTTTTCTTCTCGTTGTGCTTGGAATTTCCGATTATAATTTTTTAAATGCCAACAATATATATTATCAATGAAATACATGTTTTTTTTTTTATACAAATGAGACACCTCAACTAACACCTAACGAAGCATGACATCCATTGCTATCCTGGCACATCAACACCTGTAAATCCTCAGACGGCTGATAGAGCTCATGGTAGCCCTGTCCTCCTGCAAGTCCCATCTTTGCTAAATAGTCTGCTGCATAATTGCATGCTCGAGGCACATAAGTAATCTTCGTCATCCAGTCCTTAGCCAGAAGTACTCTCACTTCCGTAAGGAGATCCGCATCACAATGAGTTGGGCCATGGCCATGAAGGATTAGGTCAAGGCACTCTGTCGAATCAGATTCAAGCCACACTTTCCTGACTCCCATTGCCCATGCCATTTTGAGACCAAGGAGGCATGCCCAAATTTCTGCTGACAGTGCATCTCCCTTGTCAAAGAGGTATGTGAAGCCTTTGAGAAATTTCCTTGTGGAGTCCCGTACTAATCCTCCACAAGCGCTATGAGAAGTAGCGACTGAGTATGCACCATCCACATTAATCTTCACCCATTCCTCCTCCGGTGGTCGCCACGACTCTCTACTAGTAGCTAAGGGAGCCCCCTGAATTTTTGTCCCTGCTAGACGATCATGAGTAAGTTTCATGCACTCCACCATAGCACTTGTACTTGCAATGAGACTACTGTTTGAGATCCATTTCTTCTAAAAAACCAGTAAGTTACTTCGTCGCCACAGAAAGCTAGAAGCCCATTTCCTACTTGTTTCAGTATTGCCTCCAATATTCCTCCATATCCAGTCTGAAAGGCTTAGATTCCAGAACCTACTCCTCCTTGTTGGAGGTATCATTGTCCGCCATATAGCTTTTGAGTGTGTGCAGTCCCTAAGCACATGAATAGTGTCTTCGAATCCTACCCCGCACAGAGGACAACTCGCATCTATAGTCATTCCCCTTCGCCGCCTGCTAGCATTCGTAAGCAAACACTCACGGGTTGCTAGCCATAAGAGGTTCTTACATCGTAGAGGAGCTTTAACTTTCCAGAGGCCGCCCCAGTCCTTCCCTAGTTCCTAATACGTGGTAGCAAATCGTCCCCGCATTTATACTTATCTCGAACTACTTTAACCTACAACGCATCCCTTTGTGTGACAAGCCTCCAACCCAATTTCATGAGGAGAGCTTGATTCTGTGATCTAGCATGCCTTAGTCCAATACCACCCCGCCTCTTCTCCTTGCACACCTCTTCCCAAGCTACAAGATGTGTTTTTCGACTCTCCGTCGTGCTCCCCCATAGAAAGGCCCGATTCCGCTTATCCAGCTCATCACACACATTACTAGGAAGATGAGAGGTTTGCATAGTATACGCAGGTATGGCTGAGGTAACTGCAGAGATGAGTGTCGCCCTACCAGCCAAAGAAAAGGAGGAAGTCTTCCACCGAGACAGCCTATCTTTAACTTTATCAACCACCGCCTGAAAGGATTCCTTACCAACCCTCTTGTGATGAAGTTGAACCCCTAAATACTTTCCAAGATCCGCTGTTGTAGAAAACTCGAGGATATTACTAAGCTCAGTACGCCTATTGTGATTAACATTCTTCGAGAAGAACATCCGAGTCTTAGCAGAGTTAACCTTGAGTCCAGAGCTTTCACAGAATTGAGATAGACAATCTCGCACCATCTCCGCCTGCTGACGAGAAGCTTCCGTGAATAAAATGATATCATCTACAAAGAACAGGTGAGAAATCGGCGGGCCCTTCTTTGTGAGGCGAATAGGTTTCCATACTCCTTCCTCCATCCTTTCTTGGATCATATGCGCCAGTTTCTCGATACATATCACGAATAAATAAGGCGACAAAGGATCTCCCTGACGAACCCCACGCGAAGATTGGAAATGTTCTGCCTTACTTCCATTCCATAAAAGTTGCATGTTCGCAGTGCTAACACACTCCTCCACCACCTGGATGAGATTCTAGGGTAGTTTCAGCTCGGTGAGACATTTAATGAGAAACTTCCAATTCACCCGATCATACGCCTTTTCTAGGTCAATTTTTATGGCCATAAAACCTTTCTTCCCTCCCGCTGGAAAAACAAAGCATTAAACCCGTCCGGCCCCGGGGATTTTAGTGCACCCATACTAAACAGAGCATCCTTAATCTCAGCCCTCAACTTCCCTGCTGCATACCCTTTCATGCATCTCTGTAATCTTGGGGTATGATAGACCACATTCAAGGTTGGCCCGAACTGTAGCTTCTTCTGTAAACAACTTGGAAAAATACTGCCGCATGACTTTTGATCGAGACTTCATCAAAACACCAGTCCCATTATCTAAACAGATAGCATCCAGACGATTCTTCCTCCTTCGACTATTCGCTTGAATATGGAACCACCTCGTATTTCGATCCCCATCCACAGCCCAGTTGACTCTAGCTTTCTGTGCCCACAAAAGGGCTTCCTGAGTTAAGGTTTAATCAAGCTCAGTCCATAAAGATTCCTGAAGTTCTTGTAAGTAGGGGAGATTCCCCCTTCTTGCAATCGCTTCATTTACTCCGTCTAGTCGCCGAAGAAGTTGCTTTTTGCGCTTTTGGATGTTCCCAAAGACCTCTCTGTTCCATTGGCTACAAGCATGAGCAAAACTCTCAATATTAGCCCCCAACCGCTATTCGATCTCCACTCCTTCTGGACCAACTCATTAAAGGAATCGTGAAGCACCCAAGCAGCAATAAATCGAAAAGGCCACTGAGTCTGGTTTGTTGAAGGAGGCCTTTCCATAGTTAACAATAAAGGCCGATGATGGGGACTGGTTTAATGAAATACATGTTTTCATGCCATTTAAAAGCCGTCTGTACGCTATAGCAATAATCTCACTTTTTGCACCTTACAGATGTGAATATATATTTATTTTTAAAACCGCATATATGAAAGTGGCATGTTAAACAGATATTTTAAAACATGCAGAAGACACCATTATTACTAAATCCCCGCCGGTCCCACTACGCTTTTCTCCGATTATCACTGGAAAGCAAAAGTGTGAAAAGCTAAGCATGGTTATAATTTATTTAATTAAGAAAATACATTTGATATTCAGAATGTGCCAAGAGAACATAATATATATATATATATATATATATATATATATATATATATATATATATATATATATATATATATATATATTAAAGAATCACTTGATTATATTTAATGAATTGTTAGTATCTCCCGTACAATAAAGAATTACTTGTTTTTCCTCCTTTCTCTTCATTAAATCTGGAAATAAATTTTTATGTCAGTGCATAGATCTCAAAAAGTTATGTGGAATAAAAAAAAATCACTTGATTTGGACTCCCGAGCTAGAAGTTATGACCTTCTGAAGTTTTAATCTTTTTTTTTAATGATTTAGTCGACTAAATGAGTTTTTTAGTCAACAAAATCGCGGGGGTCTTCAAAAAAAAAAAAAAAATCCCGCGTTTTAGCCTACTAAACCATAAATTTTAGTCGACTAAACAGGGGTACATTGAGAAATAGTTTTCTGACAGGGGCACATTGGGAAATAGTTTTCGGACAGGGGCATTTTGATAAATAGTTATTTAATAAGAGACAAATTGAGAAAAAAGCGGAGCAAACCATGTATATTTTGCACTAAAACAATGTAGTTTGATGTTACCGAGCCATGAAAAGCCGAAATCAAACTTTCTGCATGAGCCCTATTGATTTTATGTGTGTGTACAACTGTACATATATATAGACAAATTATTGAAAAACAGTTTTTTTAACGTGTGTGAGTGTGTATTCTACTTATTTGAGAAACAACACATCCATAGTTTTAGAAGTCTTTTTTGCAAGTCGGAATAAAATTCTTTTCACATACTTACCTCGTAAATCATAAAAGTTATTATCCAAAAACTAATTCAAACATGCACCATGTGTTTGATTTATTATTTTGAAAGAAATTGGGTTGCCCATTACAAAATGAACGACAGGTTAGCGTTTCTTGCTCTAAAGGTTTTCGCCCGATCAATTATATCATTTCATGTATTTACCATGTGTGGTGAAAAATAATTTTTTCACCGCTAATTCAAAAACCTTTAATTTTAAATGCATAATTTTCTATTTTTTAAATATTAATAATAAATAATAAATGTGTCAAAAAATGTTATATTTTTTTTTTTCAAATATACCCCTATTTATAAAAAAGGGAATAGGAGAGAGAATGAATAAAAATATGAGATAGTGGGTAGAAAAGAAAAAAATAGTTTGAATTTTGTGACAAGAGAAAAGAATAGTTTATATTAAGGATTATTCTTAGGAGAAAGAAAATTGCTTATAAAAATAATCAGAGAGAGCACAAGAAGAAGGTATGGGAGAGAGCAAAAAGTATTTAAGCCAAAAGCAATAAAAAGTAGTTTATCTTCAATTGCGACTTTTGATGATTTTAGAGCAAAAACACTTGATTTTAAAAGTCATTCCAAACATAAGTACCAATCTATTTTTAAAATAAAAAGCCACTTATAAGTTGCTTACCAATATACCATATTCGATTCTAAATACAAGACATATTTTTAATATAATTTATATTATAAACTAGGGTTAAGGTGCAATTTTACACATGGGCTTTTACCAAAGGAGCATCCAGTGCCATATGCTTTTAGGAGGTGCAAAAATGCACATGAACTCTTAAAATTGGTACAAAAATACCTACACCGTTAAATTCATTTAACTGATGTTAACTTTTAGGTGGGCCCCACGCCATTTAAAAAAAATAAAAAACCCAAACTTTTGATAATTTCCAATCTTGCCCCTTCCCTCTTTATCCACTGCTCAAAAAACCTCACTCTTCTCCTCGTGCTTCTCTTTCATGGCGCTCCTAAATCGGGTCGCCGCCTTTTCAGGTCCGCGCCGGAGGGCCAGTCGCTCCTTCGCTCTTCTATCCCTTTCGTCGGAGGTTACTGCACGACCGGGCTTGCCGTCCATTGCTGCTCTTCCGATCGCCGGAGCCTCAGCTTCTCTGCCCAGATCTGGAGATCGTAAAGGGGATCGTCTTTTTTCTCCAGCCCATCGTCGAAGGCCTCCAATCCATCAATATCTGCCCAGATTTTGAGTTTGTTTTGAGATTGATTTATGTATTTGAATTCAATTTCTGGGCTGATTTTGATTTTGGGATGGTTGCATTGTTCATGCTCTCCTTCGATTTTGAGTTCGTTTTGAGATATATTTATGTATTTGAATTTAATTTCTGGGTTGAGTTTGAATTTTGGACTTTAGTTTGATTTCGTGGGGAGGTTGAATGGGTGGAAATAGGACCATGAAGAAGATGAGGCTTTGAATTTTTTTGCCCTATTCTTTTTTTTTCTGTCTCTGAAGTGAGTGAAGTCAAGCTATCGGGATTGCTAACTACATCCTTAACTCTTCTTGCCCTAGAAGCCGAACTCTTAACTACGGGAGGCGAACGAACCGTCGGGCTTAGCTTAGGACAGGATTTAGATTGGAGAAGAACTTAGTATTCTTTTGCAAATATTCTAGAATTTTGTTGTATCTACTTTAGGTAGATTCTGGCAACTGCTATTTCCTTTAGTGTGTGGTATCGTCATTGTTCTTGTCATTGTTCTTCGAAAAGAGTTGCAGGGGATGAGAGGATGAAGGTTGGGAGGGAGTTGCAGGGGACGAGAGGATGAAGGTTGGGAGGGAGTTGCAGGGGACGAGAGGATGAAGGTTGGGAGGGAGTTGCAGGGGACGAGAGGAGTGAAGGTTGGGAGGGAGAGAGGTGAGGGCATTTTAGTATTTTCATATATACTTTAACGTCTGTTAGGCTGATTTAATTGTGATGTTATTTTTGCTCTGGTTTTACAAGTTCATGTACATTTTTGCACCTCCTAAAAGTATATGGCACTGGATGCTCCTTTGGTAAAAGCCCATGTATAAAATTGCACCTTAACCCTATAAACTAAATCTTATTTTTAAGAGTGACAAAGTAAACATGCATAAAAAGCGACAACATAACTCCAATAGCTCGCTTTAGCACGTTCTGAGTACCAACCTATAATTACACATGGCCCCCTAAAAGCAGTTCAAAAAGTAGAAGAAGAAAAAGAAATATCCACCCCATTAAGAGGTTATCTTTCTTTAATATTATCCCTAATTTATAATATAACAAGTAATTAAAAATTTAATTTAACTCAAAGTATAAGATCTCAATTAATTTTAGCGAGCTTACGTCCAATTGTTCAATACCTCAAAATTCAACTTGTATTAATGACCGATATTAAAATAATAGAGAGTATTGGATACATCAAAATAATAGCCGCAAGAATAAAATAATGTGAGAAAATTAAAGAGGACACATAATGAATTTCTCGTTTTCAATTGGCAGCTTTCAAGGGAATTAATTATACTACAATATTGGATGATAGCTACGAAGCAAATAAGTCAATATAATATTTAGTCATTATAACTTACCCAACTTTTGGTTCTAGTCCTCATAATTTTAAAGGGTTAAGGTGCGGATTTACCAATGAACTATTATCTGAGGAGCATTTGACACAAAAAACAATTGAGAGAACCAAATTAGCCAACGATTTATTAAAAAGTGAAGAAAAACACAATTTGGTACAGTTTCGCCAACGAATTATTACCCCGTCACTGTCTTGGTGTCTCCGTCTTCCATTGACTGTCATAGTGTCAGCGACGTCGGCGTCTCCAAAGCTTAAATTGTTGTTGGGTGTTCCACTCATCCTCTTGAACTCATCCGAATGTCCACAGCTTTCGATTGGCACGCGCCTTGCACCCTGGTTACATCCTTAAGCAGCAACCGCCGCTGCCACAACGTCTATGGGTCCCATCTCTGTTGGTGTTTGCCTTATCCAACAAGAAGGTTTAACCGCGCTTTTCTCCAACGTCTTCGCCACCATCCTACGCTAGTGCCTCATATTTTAACGTAATTGTGATAGTTGTTTTTTTAATAGTTATTTGGTACTTTTCTTCACTTTTTAATAGTTCGTTGGTCAATTTGGTCCCCTCAATTATTTTTTGTGTCAGACACTCCTCGGATAATAGTTCGTTGGCAAATCTGCACCTTAACCCAATTTTAAATCATATATTTTAGTCCTTTAGGGAGCAAAATAATCCAGATCTTTGTAAAAAATACAGGCATTGGACAAAAATTTATAGCTTGAAATTATATAGAAAAAGACAAGATACAAACAAATTATAAGGATCAAATATTATATTAACCTAAAAAAATACAACAATTACCAAAATCACTCGTTGTCCTGTTTGAATTGGAGGGAATACCTCTGTCCTCTGGATTAGAAGGAACAAAACAGACTTGACTAGTAGATTATATTTGAATTTATGGTTAAAATGACTCGCCATCAATTAGGACGAAGCATATTCTTACACAAAAAGCATGCTGCTATTAGATCTTGTATATTTTAGGTTACCACTTTTTTTTGCCAACCTTCTTTGGTTACCACCTACCACTATTTCTTTTAAAACAATAAGAAGAAAACATCACATCACATCACATCGCATATTTATTTATAAAAATACGTTCTTTCCGTGTCAGATTTTGCATTTCATGAGATTTTAGAGACAGCGCTTCACATATACTCCACGAATCTACATCATCCTTCAAACTGAAGGACTTGAAAGATTGTCAAGGAAGGAGGTAATTACACTCATTTTCAAGATATTAAAAGCGTGTTTAGGAACCCTTAATTAACATGATTTTTTTTTTCCATTCAGTATTTAGAGTTTTGTCCTGACTAATCTGGATCCGACCCGCATGCGCATTTGGTTATGGTGAGAAAGTCTCCCAACGAGACTTTTCTGCATTCACAAGATTCAAACTTGAGATTTTGCTTAAGCAACACAAACTGCTTACTACTTGTGTCAGCATTGCTGGTTAATTAACATGACTTGATGAGGTGTGGGAAGAGATAAAAGACACGAACACAACATTAGCGGATTACGTGGCCCTCGAGCAAATAATTGAAACGGGTAGGTAATCGTTCCAAACTTGTATTCGGCTTGACATCATTGATTTGATTTTGCCACGATTCCTCCATATTATTTTCTTTTCTTTGTTTGTTTCTCTGACAGTAAAATTATGATTATAAAATATCATGTTGCCCTTTTAAATATGTTCAAAATGATCACATTTTCTTTTCTTCTCTGGCGCCTTTCAATCCATATGGTATAATGGGTCACTGCAGTTCTTTTAATACTTCGATCACTATTCCCTCGATAGCTCATTCTAATTAATAATTTCGGATGATTTATTTAATGGTGAGATAATCTATACTATGCTTTGAAGTTTGAATATCCACAAAAGAAAGAGACTTGAAAAAGTTGATTTAATCTTTGACCAATAAAATAAAATAAAAAAGTTGGTTTAAAATTTATAGTATCCCCTTCTCAATGCGTCGATATGTCCGAGCGGTTAAGGAGACAGACTTGAAATCTGTTGGGCTTCGCCCGCGCAGGTTCGAATCCTGCTGTCGACGCATCAGTTTTGCTTTTACGACGTACAAACAAGTGGAATAGTGCTCTTTTTGGGCTTTGGAAGGAATGGTGCTCTTTATCAACAAAAAAAAAAAAAAAAAGTGGAATGGTGCTCTTTTTGGGCTTTGGAAGGAAAACGCCTGTTTTGCTGGGCCGCTGTTCCAAAGTATTTGTCCTTGTTTATGGTTTTGGTTGCTTTTGGTTTCATTCCCTATATTTCCTAATTCCTCATAAACTAGTTCAAACTTCAAATTCGCATGCGTTAATTAACATGTCGAGACTAGTCCTTAAATACGAATACGATTTTGCCTGTGCTGGGGAGTTTCTTGGGGTCAGATTTACCCGTAGCTAAGATATTTTTAGTTTCATTTCTATATAGCTGTAAAGAACATGTTCCATAAACATATACACATTCACTGATGCGGTTAAATACGAATCTGGAAGCAGGTTCTGGTTCTGCCTTGTGCCGAGCCACCTTACAGAATTAACCGTTTATGTATTTATTTATTTTACCAATAACCCTTTGTTTATTTTACTCGCAATAATTTGTCAATGGTGGAATTTACCTATTTCACCTTTGTAGACTAGGACCCATGCCCAACCCAAATTGCATTAAGGTTAAATTATAAATAATACTACAAAAGTTTAGGTAGAAGGTTGTAGTGATTATTCTAATCTGTATCATTAAACCGATACAATGTGTTCTTTGCTGAGGATATGATACATAAATTGAGTAAGAGGCACGTGTAATCATATATATATATATGAGTGTGTGTTATATATTGCCTAAGAGTTCAATGTTATGTGACATAATCCACTAAATTATACTACATCCGATCTTAAATATATGATAAAGTTTTTAGTGTAATTTATATTACAAACTTTATTCTATGATTAAGACGGAATGAAATATATCTAGCTATTATCTCCCTCCTAAATTTTTTGTTTTAATATCTGTGGTATATTTATTATGCGTCCACAATCAAATCCATAAATTGTGATCGATTAATATGGGTACCAAGATATGTTAACAATCACACTCTAAATACACCCAATTTTTTTGAGGAACTAATTTGAAACCATTCGTGTCCGATGGAATTGATGGAGATATCAGATACGAAGTTAGAGAGCTTTGAAAAAGCTCAATTATTTGTTAATATTCAGCACCCTTTTCCATCAATTTTATTGCATATTTAAAAGCAATAATTCATAGTTCATACTGTGATAGCAATTGTAAACTAAAGTAATCCTCCAATCGTTTCACAGAGAACATTCTCTTTTATACGGTGATCTTTAACATAACAAATAATTTTTTTTGTCTGAAATTTTAAACATGTTTTTTTTCTTTTTAAACTTGACCCATATTAATTATATGTCATTCATTACTTTTTTGCAATAAATTTTCACTCATAGAGTCGGGAAATTAGGCTGGCCCTTTTAAATCCTAATCCTTCAAGGGCCGGGTTATAAAATTAGAAGAGTTAAATGAAATTGGTTTTGCAGTTCGGCCCTATAGGACCCCAGACTTAAAAGGGTTGGCTCTAGAGGGCCTCAGGCCGGCTTGTTAGGCCCTTTTAATTTTTTATTTTTGTGTAGGCTTTCTAGACTTGATAGTTGAGAAATAAGAACCCTAAAAATTTCAATCTCGGTCTCTCTTTCATTTTCTTCTTCGAAAATCTCATTCACACTCACAGACTCAATCACAGAATTGAAGCACAATCAAATGTCTTTGAAGTTGATGATAGTGGTGAAGAAGATGACAATAATAGTTATCGTACTAATTTTACTTCGTGGTATGCTTATTATATTTTATGTGAGTTATTTGTGAACAATAGTTTGTTTTTGATTATGAATTAGTGAATGTGCTTATTTGTTGGATGATTTGTATTGTTTGGATATTAATGTTGACAACATTTATTTGATAAATTAGAATTTTAATTGTTATAATTTACTAATTATATTTCTTTGAAAAAAAATAGAGGAAAAATAATTAAAATTTGGAGTAGAAATTTTCGGGCCTTGTAAGGCCGGCCTTGGTACTCTCTGGCCGGGCTTTGAAAATAGATGTTTTTCTTATCCTGGGCCTTGTTAGGTCCTAGCTCTGATTCCCAGCTCTAATATCTCATGTACCCCTTTATAAATAAAGTTATAATTAGAAAGAAATATACATATTTTACACATATATTGCTTTTATCTAACATTTTGAACATTTTAATTTTAATAGTTGTTCCATATAAAAAGCAGTGAAAGGAGTAATTTTAAACAACTAAAATATTTTTGCTACCTTTTCCCCAAATACCCCCCTTTTAGCATCCCCCTAGGTGCCTGATCAGCAGGATTGTGCCTTTTTAAAAATTTTCCTAGACAAAAGAGAATGGGATGTTTGCTTTGCAAGTTATTATAACCTCCTTAAAATGCAAAACAAACTCAAAACTTAATCAAATCCCCTCATTAATAAACCACAAGTGGCGATCATCTCATTGTTGTACTCGCATGGAGACGGATTAAGCCAACGAGGCTTCCACGAATGAAGCTAGAGTTGTTGTACCTCGAGATAAGAACATGAAGGCAGAAGCTTCGTTGAGATCTGGTGCCATGCGTGTGAGTTGTAAAAAACAAAAAAAAGAAAGGGTATATGAATCAGAATAGCTTCATCCTGTAAGCTTTCCTTGCTTTTTCCTACTCATCAATTGCTTGTCTCTTCTTCAAAAAGGTTCCACCTTTTCTTTTCACTCTCTTTATAAGTCTCATTTCCAATCCCATCAATACTAAAACCAGAACTAAGAGATCAGATAGAAGAAGAAGAAGATGGCAGACTGGGGTCCGGTGTTCGTATCAGTGGTGTTGTTCATCCTGTTGACACCTGGTCTGCTCATTCAAATACCTGGGAAAGGAAGGTTCGTAGAATTCGGGAATTTCCAGACAAGTGGGGTATCCATATTGGTTCATGCCATCCTTTACTTTGCCCTCATTTGCATCTTCTTGTTGGCTGTTGGGATCCACATGTACATGGGTTCGTGATTCCTCTCAATCCTCTGTTCTGTACTTGGTTTGAGTCTCTGGTCTTTTATTCTTGTGAACTAGCTTTCATCCAATCCAGTTTTCGCTCATCGACTATCAACTAATTTGAATATTGAGTGTGTTCGGTTGTACTTGATTGAATTCTGTTCAATTTGGTGGGACTAATATAACTGACTTCCCATCGTTGTATATTTTTTCATACATGTTTTCTGTAACTCTAGCCAAAGCATGTTCTCATCAGAAAAATTTGATTAATGTTATTTTCTAAATTCAAAAAAGAAAAGAAAAGAATTGAGACGCCTATGGATGTGAATATCGAATAATGTTTGCAGAAGTCTTTACTATGCGTTTGGAGAATTAAACAGGGTGTTAAAAGGATTGGTCGGTAAGTTTACTTTAAACGGGGCTATATGGTGTTAGAGGATTCATTGTTACTCATGTCACGTGATGGAATCAAAAGTTCAGATGCGATAAATATCCAACAAGGAAGATTTAGACTTAGTATACAGAATGATGGTTGAATACCTGAATTTGCGAGCGGATTTGAACTTGAACGAACTACTTTCATACATATTGTACTATTCGAATAGATAAGATCACTAAATCGTAAATGTTTGAGAAAAAGATTTAGAATCCATTGGCACTCATTTCAGTGGTTGACAAAGCACAAAAGTAAACCAGAAACAATCAAATTCTGAATGATGTCCTCATTCGACCAAAAATCTCATTCTCCCTAATCTCAAATCTACTAGTCACACAACAGGCAGGCATTAAATGTTTGACGATGGAATAATAAAACTGGAAGCAATTTAAACATAGATCAACGGCCACATTACAACAGAGGAAGGTAGAGAATGAAGGACTAGATATAAAGATGGAAATGAAAAACAATTAAGCTGATAGTGAGAAGTAGAAAATAAAGGAAAGCGTGGAACAAAACGGAAGAAGCAGCGGTGTTCATACTCATGAACTCGAGGGGACGGTTCCTGGCCGGCATCTGAAACAGCAGTCCCGGCGAGAGCAACGCAAAAAGAACCGCCGCTATCAGAGGCGCCCCCCAATCCTGCATTCTCACAACGTATGCTTCACCACAAGTTACAACCTCTCTTCTTAGCGCAAACCCTTCAGTATTGGAATCCTATAAAGCCAACACTAGATTTTATTTTTACTATTTCATTTATCTTTTCTTTGTTCTGATAAAGAAGTCAAATGCCGTGGAAACGGTGAGGATGGTGCTCAGAAAAATGCAAGAGGAAGGTACAATAGCAAAGCGATTTGGTCGTCCAAAGTAAAACATGGTCAAAAATACAGAGACAGAGAAGAACAAACGGTATATGAGCCAGCAAAAGCAAGTGAATTCATTGGATGCCCGTCCCATCACTTTTTTTCATATCCAAAATGCCATATTTTTTAATTTCAGAAGTACTAGGCACTAACTGATTTTAAAACGAGATCAAATCCGTAATCTTCCGCTTGCTACGGAGCTAATAACCTATAAGGTTAATCCAAATGGTATACTGATGTTAGATGCAGTGGTGGAACCGGTTGCAGAGGATCAGAGCTTAGAGCACCGACTTTTTGACCATCGAGATCGTTCCAATTCCCAAGGCGTCATGTTTCCACAAGTTTCCGTTTCCTTCTCGTCTTCATCCCCAATAACTCTCTTCCCTAGCTTATCACAGTTCACACCTTCTAATTTATTTATTTACTATCTCTGGCTTCAGTGAAACCAATCTCTGATTTCAATGGCGGACTGGGCTCCTGTGGTGATCGGCGTCGTCCTCTTCGTCTTGCTTCAACCGGGTTTGCTCTTTGCCTTCCCCGGCACCGACAAACAGCTGGAGTTCGGTCGCATGAAGACAAACGGCAAGGCCATCTTCATTCACACCCTCATCTTCTTCGCTCTCTACGCCGTTATTCTCCTCGCGCTTCACCTCCATATCTACACCGGCTGATCCATTATTACCAAGTTGTATGTCAATGTTTCTTTTTCTCTGCTTCACTCTGATTTCTACTTATTCGTAAGTTCTTTTTGGCTTTGGGATATTCAAATTCGAGTAGACTTTTGAGAATTTTTAATTTCTCGGTTTCAACTTTGAAGCTCATTTATTTTCTATGGAACGGGTGAGTTATGCACAGATGACAAGTCGGGGGAAATCTAACGATGAAAGAGTTAAAAATAATTGAACCATTGTTTCCTGCATTTTGATTTTGACTGCCTCCGTATGTCTCGCGTGCCTAGTATCAATTATTACGTATTTCTTACTACAATAGTCTCGTTTGAAGTGGAATGTTGTATATCATTTTACAGAAATTACGATTCAAAGAAAGATTCGAGGCTCTTTTTATTCTTTAGTAGGCCATTACTATATGGTGATGGCATTGAAACTGACCTTACATTCGCCCTGTAACGCTCAATGCCAACCTATATCATTGATACGCGATATCAAAATAGTTGAGGGGAGAAAGGCAAAGGAATGAGGAATTCATTGAAATCAGGTTGAACTTAATTACAATAATATAATTGATAGGCGTATTTAGTACCAGAGCTTTAGTGGGAGCCTGACCTAGCTTGCTAGCGTTAGGTAATGGATTGTTTCCTTTTTAAACTAGAAATATACAACTCCTTCAGATTGGAACAGTAAAAAAATTTAAACTTGATAAGAAGGATGCAGGCAAAAGACACCAGCATGGTTTATCTCCGGTCCGGTTCCCCAGCTTTCGACCAATTGACCTTTCTTTTACCAAGTTGTAGTTCAGTCTGGTTGCCAGTGAGTTTCGGATTATATTAGACACTGATTCTCAATTAAACCAGTTTAACTGGCCGATTCGGCCTGATTCTTATAACATGGATTATTTCAACTCTAACGATTGCAATAAATACCGAAGGAACATAGCAGAACGTGGATTCATGTTAAGGGCATTAAATCTGACAATATCAGATTATTTGTGGCCAAATTCAAAATTACAGGCAGTTCTATTTCTATCATTATTGCCAGATAATATAACAAAACCGGCTCAAGTTGTATAACATTTCTTGAGCGCGTTCGTTGTATTATGTGTGGGAAGCCCGCAAGAGCCTTAAAACTTAACTGCAGATGGCAACATACAGGGAACCCAGGTAGATCAGACAACTGAGGGGAAAAAGAGAAGAAGATGAAAAATAAAAGGAAGCGAGATGGGTGACTATGAATTAGTTAGCGTGTATGTGAATTCCTATGGCGATAAGTAAGATGGTGAGTACAACGAAGTAAATAATGGCATGAACCAGAATGGCAATCCCACTAGTGCCCAAGCTTCCAAATTCCAACACCCTATGCCTCCCCGGCAACTGAAACAGCAGCCCCGGTGATAAGACGATGAACAGAGTCACCGCCACCACTACTGGTCCCCAGTCAGCTCCCATGCCTGCCTGATCTCCTTCCTCACCTCTTGTCTCTGCTTCTCTCTTCTGTGTTAAGTGTCGAATAGCCAGCTATGAAACACTGTAACTTAGCTTCAGGAGAGAGCCAAGAATGAAGCAACCTGTGTGCAAGTTCTTTAATATGTGGAGGAGTTTCTTGGTGGTTAAGGAGAAGGGGATGCTAGACTTAGTGAGAAAGAAGGCTTCGATGGCCTTGGGATTACAACCGAGGAAAAGTATGACCACCGTAGTGGGTTTGCTTTATCAACTAAAGTATCGTCTTTGTTGGCAAATACATAAATAAAAATTGATTGTTGTGGGATCTTTTTCTTGTAAGCTTGTTGTTATTCTTCATACTGGGGGGTCTCTTTTCTGCTTGCTTTACAGATTTGATCAAAGTGTGTCTAACATATTCATTAAACTATGCTCATAAAAAGAAAAAGAAAAAAAGAGAGAGGAATGAAACGTGTGTATCAATAAAGATGTGATTCATAGGTGATTGGAGACACTCTGCAAGGTGCTAAACTTGTAAGAGGCGGGAAAAGGAACACAACAGATGGACCTACCAGAGAGGAAGAGAGAAATAATTAAAAAAAAAGGAATATTACGTTCAGACTTGAGAAAACGACACGAACCTGAAAGGAAGCTTTGGGTGTGCAATTCATTGGTTACTTAGCTTATAATGAGGTTTTTGATTTTTAGCGCCAGCAAAATCAAAAGCACTATGTTATTAAACCCATTCTTTTATACCCTTTCTGGGTTCCAGAATGAAACGATCGGAATTTTAATAATTAGTGGTGTCCAGAAAATTGATACGATTGAGACTTCCTAAAACAGTTTAAAGATTAATTAAACAAAAGGGAAAAGTGATTTTGCCTTCGAGACTTAAAGGAAGAGGAAGAAGTGTACATTTGGGAAGCAAGGCACTCTCGGGAATGAAACTGCGAAATTGATACACCGTTAATAGGCAGCATCCTTATGAGTTACGAGTGACTTTCTTTTTTTGATACAAAAATTTTAGGAAAGGGGTTGGGTTCACCCATAATCCAAGGGCAATGCGAAATCTCCCTTCCTCCTAGGTGATACCGATGTTGGGCAGGGCGAGCCGTCTATTACCCTCAGGTGTTAACCTAGGCCCCTAGGAGCTAGTATGCCCCCCAGCGCCTTGACCAACTTCAGGATCGAACCCCCCTTTGGTGAGAGTGTCCAACCCCTTTGTCAGTTGAGTCCAAGGACGAGGGGTTACAAGTGACTTTCATCTAGCCGTGTTTTGAATTGGGCTTTTATGGATTTTAGTCCAAATTTTTCTCCAATGTTAAAATTGTGTTTTTACCAAGGTTCTAAAATCCAGACTGGCCACTAGATCGGTTGAGATATTGAGTCAAGGGTCAATAGTTCATACCAAAGTCAGATCGGAGCTAAACCGGGGAGAAATGAAAGATTTTAAGGTTATTAGTATGAAATTCTAAAGATTTTTTTTTTTTTTATAAAAAAAATAGCAAACCGATTTGACCCTCATATTGGACCGGTTTACTGACCGGTTCGCGGTCCGGGTCTGAGAACACTAGTTTTTACTCCCACGACTATGAGGCTTTTCGCTTATTTGTCTATAATTTATTTTGATAGTATAATATTTCTTTGGTCTTAAATATAAAACAAAGTTGACTTTTCTAAAAAGATTAAAGAAGCTAATTAAATTACTTTAAAATATTTGTATTGTCTTTTTTTATCCAAACTGTTTTTCCTAACTCATGAACTGATATATAATATAATAATATACAACATATGATATAATTAACTAACTTATTTAGTTTCCTTAATCTATTTAAAAAAAGTCAACTTATTTTATATTTAGGCTTTTTTACCTATCTAATTTTTAAAAAAAAAAAATTTACCAAAATAAATCAAAATTGAAACTATTTACTAAACTAATGCAGTTGGTGGCGGCATCTGATAGAACGATATAAGAGGCGTAAGAAAGGGAGACGCGATTTGGCTAAGGACTCTGACCTGCAAAATGGCGTGGGAAATCCCCACGCCATTTGGGTCAAATGGCGTGGGAAAGCCCCACGCCATCTGAACCACAAATGGCGTGGGGATTTCCCACGCCATTTGACTTCAAATGGCGTGGGAAATCCCCACGCCATTTGTGTACCAATTTCCCACCCGTTCTGACTTTTTTTCAGAACGTACCACGGCGGTCCTGTGGCTTTTTTTCCCGTTAATATTCAAAAATTCTACCGTGTAGCCTCCTCCTATAAGATTATCGGTTAAAAAAACTTTGCTTCCATCTCTTCTTTTCACTCCTTCACTCTTTTGCTCTTCCCTTTCGTCTAAAATTTTGCTTCCGTGTCTTTTCATTCCTTCCACTCTTTTCATTCCTAACTCTTCTTCACTTTCCTTCTTTAGCCCTCATCCCCCTCTTTAAAAATTCTCTCCATCCACCATTCTTTGTCACTTGGAACCACCATTTGTCCTCCATCTTTTTATCATTTGTTTCTTTATTTTTTATTTTATCTAATTCCATTTATATAGTATAGTAGTGTGTTTCTTCTTCTGCTAAGTTACAATTGTGTTGTTGTCATTTGTTTTATCTTAATTTAATTAATCTTCATTTTCATAATAAAATAAGAAAAAAAATGAATGAAATTCGCTCAATTGTGTATTTTAATGGTTCTAAAAGATAGGTCCAAACGGTATGAGCTTTGAAGGTGAAAGAAGAGGAATGTATATTGTTCGAGGCATGTCTATCGAAGATTTACATGAAAAGGTCCGTCGAAAGTTAAAGTTGCAACCAAATCGTGTAATATCATCGGTGGATCGGTAGAGTACCTTGTGGAAACCGTAAATACGCGGGTTTTGAGATATCCGATGATGAGGATCTGGATGTTTTTGTACAAACATTCGTGGAAAACCGTACGTCTGGATTTGCTGAGTTATATGTGAATATTGAGACATCGATTATATGGCTCATTCTGGTACATCTCAGCCAACACAATCAACCGTTGCCCATGGAGAAGAAGGTGACTACATGCTAAATGAACCTGACAATGAGGAGGAGCAAGAGGAAGAAGATGAAGACACTTTATTAGATAATGAACATGAACAGAATGATAGTGATGCAGAAGGTTGTGATTGGAGAGTAAGAGCAATTAAACCGAAGAACAACAATGCTTGGGTGGTAACTAAATGGGATGGAAATCATAGTTGTGTGAGCCAAATTCTCTCCCAAGATCACAGACAACTTGATTCAGAAATTATTTCTGAGACCATAATAGGTATGATGCACAATACCATTTGGTAATTTATGAATTTATTTGGGTTTATCAGTGCACATAAATAACAATCCTAGTGTACAAATTTTGTAATTTAATTGGTTTTGCAGATATGGTCAGGGAAACACCTTCAGTACCTGTTGTCATGATACAAGAAAGGGTGACTGGAATGTTTGGTTATCATGTTTCTTACGGGAAGGCATGGAAGGCAAAACAAAAAGCAATAGCTAAGGTTTACGGTGATTGGGAAGAGTCATATGCGTTCTTGCCAAGATGGTTTGAGTACATGTTGCAATTTGCCCGGATCTCGTTTATCATATTCAAGATGGACCGTATATTGTTAATCGGCGCGTTGTTAATGGGTACCGGTGTTTCAACGTACTTTTGGACCTTCCGTCAATGTCGCGAGGCGTTCCAATGGTGCAAACCGGTCATACGAGTTGACGGAACGCATTTATACGGTAAGTATAAGGGGACATTATTGATTGCCACCGCCCAAGACGGAAATAATGAGATCCTGCCGATTGCATTTGCAATTGTCGAAGGTGAGACTAAGGAAGCATGGGAGTATTTTTTGTATTCCATACGACTGTATGTTACAAATAAGGTTGGTCTATGCCTTATTTCTGATCGTCACAAAAGCATAATATCAGCAGTCGCCAATGAGATGACTGGTTGGCAGCCTCCTAATGCGTACCATGTGTTTTGCATTCGTCATGTTGCGAGCAATTTTAATACCCGCTTCAAGAACCAAGAGCTGAAGAAAACATTTACAAGATTAGGTAATATACTCCAACTGATGTGCGGTGGCGTTCATTCGCATATGCCCAATTTATGTCTTGTTACCCTTATACTGTTGTGTCTTTTTGTCTTCTTACGAGGATATGTTACAAACAAGATACACTTCGATGCCGCATATGCCCAGTTTTGCAGCTACAGTAGTGATGTGGCTACATGGATTGAGAGAATTCCAAAAGAGCAATGGTGTCGAAGTTATGATGATGATGGAAGAAGATACGGGCATATGACAACCAATTTATCTGAAGCAATCAACAAGGTTTTCAGGGGAGCAAGGAACATGCCGATAATCTGCGTTGGTTAAATGCACCTACAATCGACTTGTTCGTTCTTGGGTTAACAGAGGACCAAAGCACAACAAGATGCAATGAATGGAAAGCAATTTTCAAGTATTATAAATGAAGCTATGGCAAAGAATGGAGCGCGTGCTACATCGATGCGTGTTCGGGAGTTCGATGTAGCACGTACCACGTTTGAAGTTGATGATCCGACGATACATACTCCGTGAACTTGACTCGGGAAATGCCAATGTGGCAAGTTTCGAGCATTCAAATTCCCATGTAGTCATGTAATTGCTGCATGTTCGGCGGTATCTCATTATGTTGAACAGTACGTGGATCCAGTATTCTCAATCTACAACATTATGAAGGTTTACTCTTCATCGTTTCAACCGATCGGCAGTGAACAAGGAATACCGCCCGCTCCTGGACCACAACTTATCCCTGATGAAGCGAAATTGCGTGGTAAGGGCCGCCTAAATCCTCACGCATCCGCAATGAAATGGATGAGGTCGAGGTTCAACCTAGCTCTAGTCGAATGAGATGTAGTATATGTAAACAGTTTGGTCATAACAGGCGTTCATGTCCTACAACGCGCATAGCTAATTAGTTGAACTTATCTATTGTATTTGCTTCCATATCATTTGTTCGAATCGGATGTAGTAATAATAAATTTACCATTTGCAATAAGTCAATCCAAGCAAATAAGTCATAATACAGTCATCCATGCATATAAGTCATAATACAGTCATCCATGCATATAAGTCATACGAGTAATCCAAATAAAGAAAACATATTATGATGGTGGAGTATATTGTGGCCACGGTCTTGAACGTGCACCACGCTCAGGGTTCCTACGAACAATTATGTCCTCAGCATTGAAGTCATCAGCTGCAGTCCGAAGGAAGTCATCAGCCTGTTCATCTGTGTCTTCAGAGGTGCGATGTCCTGACCGGTAGGGACTATTACTCGATCCTGCCTCAGTACATGCGTGGTGTCCGATCTGGGAGGAACTGAAGGCAGTAAAACCCTGTGCCTGCTGATAAGCGTTGAAGCCAGGAAAGACATATTAAGGCTGATAGGGACTGAATCCCAATAAACCATGTCCGGCCGGTAAGTACTTGGATGAAGCAAAGCCGGACCGGGATTGCCACTCATAAGAACAAGGAACTCGTGTCGCGGAGCAAACATCGTATGTGGCTGTCCGTAAGTCGGAATTGGTGCATGCACCTCTGGACGAACCTCTGGACGCACCTCCTGAGGGTACCACGGAACCTGGGTGTAGTCCATATTGGGCCACATGGGAGGTCGATATACACCTCCGCCACGTGGACCACGATGTGGTATCTCATCCGGCTCCATGTCGTGCCGGGGTCGTCGTTGACCCAGTCCTCGTCCTTCCCTCGCACGTCGAGGGACCTCTAGTTCAGGATCAGGTACACTTTGGGGCCGGGCTCAACCGTGTGTGGACGTCGGTCATCCATTTGACTAATAAAAATTTACAATAACACAACAAATTATTAAGTCACTAATTATTATTCTCTAAATAATAAATATTTGAATTAATTATTTGAGTAATTAGTATTCTCATATTAATATTATCTTAACTATTTTCGGGTACTATAAATAACAAATATTACAACATATTTCACAAAATCGAAATTAATTATTTTACAAAATATGAAATAATTAGTCATTTATCTTAAGGATTATAATTAACATACAAAAGAAATAATTATTTCCTAATTAGTCTTCTATCCTAAGGTTAATAATAAATTTTAAATATTCTAATTCCATAAATTATTGATTTTAATCATATAATAATTTATAAGTAATTAAATGTTAAAGACTTAAAAAAATGTTTAAAATTTAAATCTCATTATTAAACAATAAACATAACAAAAAAATTTAAATGTTAAAGACTTAAATCCAATATTTATTAAACAATAAACCTAACAAAAATTTAAATGATAATCATCTATCTATCCTAATATCTGTCATACATTTATTAAACATCTATAATAAATCAATGTATCTAATTAAGAGTTAAATCAAATATTTAATACACAATAAACATAACCAAAAAAATTAAATGTTACCTGTTCGGATCGGACTTGAGGTAAAGTTAGTGAGAAAGATTGAGCCTCCTGCTTCTTCTTCTTCAGATTAGGTGGATATTGTAAGGATGAGGAGGTGTATGTGTGTGTGAATATGGGAGAGGGAAGGAGTAAACAAGAATGAAGAATGTGAAAATGAAGGAAAGTGGAAAAGATGAAAATGAAGAAAAAAACGAAAACGAACAAGGGCGAGGGTGTCGGTGTGGGGAAGGGGGGTGGGGGGGGAAGAGGTCAAAAATGGGGGGGGGTGGTGCTGGTGCGCAGAAGATGAAAATGGAGAAAAAAGAAGATGAAAACGAAGCAAAGAAAAAACGAAGAGGAAGGAGTGTCGGTGTGTGGGGAGGGGGAAGCGGTCAAAAGGGGTCTGGGGGTCTGACATTTGTGCATGTGGGGGGCCTGCGCGGGGGGGGGGGGGCTGACAGGTGGTACGAATTGCCACAAGGTGGCGGAGAAAATGTTCACGCCACCTTGTGGCGGTGACATTTTTCATACTTTACAATCCGCTTTAGTTTGATAATTTTTTTTTTTACAAAAATTATTACGGTCAAAAAGCCTTATATTTAGGAACGGAGGTGAGTATGATTTAAGTGTTAAAAAGTTTTGGTTTAAAATTAAGCATGAAGTTGTGTTTGACCCTAGGTATGTTCAGTGTGTGAGTTCCTTTTGTTAAGTAAAATATGGTAAATGAAAGTACATGTTTTTGGCCTGAACAAATGAAAGTACTTAAACATTACATTATAGTTTCATGGGTAAGAGTACTCAATGATTAACAGTTGTATATATATTTGGAAGCAGAGATCCATCATTAGAAGGCATCATTTACTATTTTACTCACGTCCTGGAAACATCAGAGCTGACCAGTTAGGGAGGAGGCACGAGATTCATACATTTTATTTGGGACCCAAATGGCCAAAAAAAGTTCATTCCATTTTCATTATTCCTCATGCATGTATAAAGACGGTAAGTTAATTATTAAGTTTGGTTGAGTTGAAGGGTTAAAGAAGATCACACGTATTAATTAAGGATCATAATCTGTGTTTTATGAATAAAAAATCATAGCGTTATTTTCTGGGATTCAGGTTTACTGTAATGCGTAAGGCACTAAGGCTTGAATCTGTTGGAACTATTGTAAACTTGGGGACAGTTTAGATCTGAAGTGACGGGTAACTTGATATGGAATGATAAACTCATGCATGCATGTCGTATAGCTACTACTCGAGCAGGTTCTTGTGTTCTGAAATTAAAAGCTTGCCAGTCGCAAATTTGAACTACAACTCCATCAGCCCAGTTTACTGGCGATCAAAGTTTCATCATTCTTGAACTAATTTTGCACAGAACTATTCTATAAACATCCCCACATGATTCGATACACATAACACATCTATATAACTCTGCACAGAAGTCACTCAGACTATGAATTCCTTATTAAACAATATATAGCACCAGCTATATTTCTAGATAACTAGCTAATTAAGCTTGGTTGTCTTGAATAGTGGTTCGTTCTGAGTTTAGATGCTCCAGCTTCAGACGCTCCTGAACCGTAGAAATATAGATCGCAGCTTTCATGTCCACGCTTTCATCACCGGCCCCGTACACCTCTTCCCACCGTCGGCTCACAACATCGCAGCGATTATCAGCTATTAAGATCGAAAGCTTTGGTTTTGGCGGTGCGATCGCGTAGTCTTGGTGGACCATGATCCCCAGTGAAGCGGCAGGGCAACCCGTGGTCTGGCTCGCCTTCATCGACTTGGTGCCGCCTCCATATTGTGCTGTTGAGGCAGGCTTGGGCGCGCGATTGAATGGTATTAGCTTTCCCTTCAAGAACCCTCGGCTTCGCTTTCGGTTTGCCTCCATCCTTGGACCTGCACTCCTTCTGTTTGATGTAAGTCTTCAACGAAGATGATATGGCTTGATGGTGTGTTTGGGACGAGAGTGTGCTTGTGTGTTTATATATTGCTGCGTGGATTCCTTTTTGTGCTTAATTGATATTTCAGATAAACACGAGCATATGTGGATGGATTATTTTAGTTGTGGTCCCTTAGCTAGAAAAATCTGCTGGAGGCATTGCTTCTCTGAAGTTTCTTTTGGTACGGATTGGTTGATAAATTTATATTCCACTTATTTCTTAAGGTAATCTTATATGATATGAGGTTGTTGTATGCTTACAGAGCTAATAATATTATTTTTTTTACCTTAATCATTTGCTTTGGGATCAGATACAGTCTCTTTGTAACCAAATTTCTGTGAGTTTAGGCTGAACAGTGCGCACAGGACAATCTGATATTTTCCTTAATATCATAATTTGCCGTGATTCAATAATTTTTGACAACTGGGGAGGGGTAACTATTTATAAATAAGAGATAGGCTTAATTTGGAGTTTAGCGTGAAGAACCGCCTAATTCCACAATATGCTTGAAAGCTCGGAGTAGAAAGGATTGATACTTCATCCACTATGAGCTACCTTTTCCTGATACGTACCATCACTCGATTAAAAAACAAGAAAACCAAGAATTATAAGTGCCCAAAGTATTTAGGAAAATTGACCATTAAGCACTTTATCGAGACACTAACACAGGGGAAGTAACTGAAATCCAGTGGAAAGAGAAATACATATCTTGAAAAAGAAAAAAAGAAATCAGATGACACTTACTTACGGTTCAATGGATAAGGATTGTACAAGGCACTACATTTCATGTTCTCATCCGTATAAGACTGCATGTTAAAGAGCTTCACAAGTAACTGTTTGTGATAATATACCCAAATTACTTGCCTGTTATGTTGGTCTCACTCAACCCTTTGATCTTAGGATTTTGAAACAAAAACTGAAGTTATTTGTAGGTGATTGCGACAGCAATTAATGTAAGGAGTGCTGATGACTGTGGCTTTTGTGTTGGAGGCATCTAACTTTGCATGAGAACTATACATGTGTCTTTATTGACTCCTTAATCTGGAAGTCCAGCTTTAGTTTTGTTCATGATGAAGCAACGAACGGTTAGGATAGTTAAGTGGGGACGACAACTTGGGGTGCGCAGACTATAGACAGAGATAAAAAGTTGTTTTTAACTTTGAAGGATAAGATATTCTTCCTAACTGTCTAGTCCTACATCGCACCAATATAGTGCAAGTTGGGATTCTTGTTTACATTTTTACTTCTGCAAAACTGAACATCCTCAATTATTCAAGTGATTTTGTTAGATTTCCTGAATAGAGCAGGCAGGGTTAGGCGTTACATCTGAGAAGGGATTTTGTCTCTGTTACTTTCCTCTTGAAAGACTGGAGAATCTGATAATGCATGGACTCAAAAGTGCTTTACCTTTATCTCAATACCACTTTTCATCTGTTTTAGCCGTGCAAGTTAGAGGATGGAAAATTCTTTGGGGCTGGCGTGATGCTTGGTTAACGGTACAGAGGTATAACTAACAACTTTAGAATTTGTGTGTTAATGATTTTTGTGTCTGTATCATTGACGAATACTCCTGCTTCTTCAAGACGTATATGTGCAGAGATGGGCAAGAAGAAACCAGTGCTTTGCCCTGACACGTTCGAAATTTGCAGAACTTGCTGTATACTGCATAGAATATTAGAATCTCAATAATTGAAGAATATAATTAGCCCCACCGTACCCCAGGGATATCTGGCATTCTCTTTGAAGATTATCGTTTCTTTTCATTCTTTTTAAGTTATACATCTTGTTTATTTCCTGGTTCGGTGAACACAAAAGGGAGCTTGAGAAATATCCTCAGTCGCTCCCTAGCATATTCTCTCTTATGTTTCCATCCTGGTTTTATGTTGGGATTTAATAAAGTATTATAAATTTGTCGTGAGACAAGCATCCAACACCCCCCCCCCCCAAAAAAAAACACAAATCAAATATTTTGTAAGGTGGATTTATATCTTTATAGTAGTCCATTTGGGATAGCAGTGGTAGAAATGACTTTTTTTTAGATAGACTTTTGCAAATAAAAGATAAGATAAAAGTCTGATTGTAGATGTGAATTATATTTGGCATAGCGGTGATAGAACTGATTTTTTTTTTTTTTTTTTCAAATACTAGCTTTTGTTTAGAATAGCGTTTAAAAAGTCATTTGAGATGGAGAATGACACAAATCTTATTAAATACTACATGCATATATATGTGTGTATTATTTGTATATATCGTAATAATTGAAGAATTTAAATTTGATAAAAGAAATTATTATTAAAAAATTAAAAAAACTCTAAAGTACTTAATTAAATATATTCTAATAAATAAATTAGAATGCATACAAATTTATATTAATAGTACATTACTTATTGGATCACCTATCTCTAACATTTTTTTTCTAGAAACTGGAAAAAAACGACTTCTATCATAAGCCAATTTTTTACAATAAGTCCATTAACCTTTAAAGCTATCACAAACGGTCCAGATTAGCTTTTTTTTTTTTTTCGGCTGGACTTATTTTACTGTTTGATAGGCTTTTTACCTCTCAGCCACAGCCATGTCAAACAGTTCCATACTTGATGCGTTCTTATCAACATCAGATCATCCAATCCAACGTAAGTTGGTGTTACGAAAGTAGAAACTACCTATGAGTTTTATTCATACTATATGTCAGGATAAAGCGAGTATACAGCTATACATTGAGAAAATTGAGTGTAATAGTAAGTTGGGACATGTATAGACACCATCACACTTGGAGGTTCTTTTTATAGGATGTCCCTACACAGAAAACCCTTCACGAAATTACATGACGAAATGAGTGGAGTGATTAAGATGAAACCTGACAAATTCATGCAGTGTGGGGTTTAGGCAAGTCCCAGAGATCCATTCCAATCTATGAAGGTGCCGTAATGAATCTGAACTTTCTAGCAACATGTACCCCTTTTTATGTTCAAACTTTAAAGCATTGAGTTGAAATATCCTTCCTTGCTTCTCATAAACTCTGACATATTCTTAGGGTGGTGGGTGTTGAGACTAATTATTTAATACTCTTCCGATCCTAAATTTAGAATAAAGTTTGTAGTACAATTTATACGGTAAACTTTGTCCTATAATTACGACCGGAGGTAGTATTCAAAATCATGTAAGAGAGGTCTGGTTTATTCCCCTTATTCCATGCAATGCCTGACAAAATATGCTCAATTAATAACCATTGATGAAACCTCAACAAAGTCGAATATTTGGTCCAAAAATATAAGAAAAGGGATAGTAAGGATATCACTGTTCCTAATAAAGGGTAGCATGAGAGCAGGAAGTAACAGATGCATATGGTAAAGTGAGGCCCAAAAATGGTTGAGCTTGAAGGGCAGAGTTGGCCCAAAAGGCCCGGCACAGGACCGATCATCATTAATTAATTAAATATTATTGTTGTAATCATATAAATGATGATGATGATGGCATGATGAGCGAGAAGATGATGACAGCTGATTATGATTAGAGTGCAAAAAGGAGCAGCACCTATCAAACAACCACACCTAAACGCCTCTCTTTATTCCACAGTTTCCTCCAATGGACAATTCTTGCCCGCTCCCTCGTTCCTATATATCCCCAAACCCTCCCACAAAAACATACGTATCCTTTGAACTGTCTCTCTGATTCCTTTTGTGTTACAGCTTTGTCTTGTTTCTTGCTCCTAAACTCTCAGCTCTCACCCATTCTACAGGATTATTAATTCATAAGGCAACTACATAAATTCGACTATTTTGTGTAAGTATGTGTTGCCCTTTTTTTTTGTTATGTGCTTAATATACTTTGAATTTGTTTTGATGTTGGCATGGTTCAATCAAGTGAGAGTTTTCAAAGGATACACTGGTTGAAAACTTTCATCTGATTGAGCCGTGCCAATATCTGATCCACCTCTTACTCTTAAAATCCTTCTTCCTTTCCTCATCGTTTGCCTTTTTATACAGAAATGAATATGAATGGAGAAAAATTAGAGAGTGAATTGAGAAATAGCATGCAAGATTATCCTCTTGGATTTGTTGTTGTTGTTGTTGTTTGCCCTTTTTATACAGAAATGAATATGAATGGAGAAAAATTAAAGAGTGAATTGAGAAATAGCATGCAAGATTATCCTCTTGGATTTGTTGTTGTTTGTTTGCCCTTTTTATACAGAAATGAATATGAATGGAGAAAAATTAAAGAGTGAATTGAGAAATAGCATGCAAGATTATCCTCTTGGACTTAATTTTTTGTTGTTACGTTGTTTCTTATACCACTTGCGTTGTGTGAACTCATAAGTTGAATCTATGCATTGTTTTTGGGTCAACTAATGCATCTACTCAGCATCAATATTCAACGGATCATGAAAAACAAATTTTAAAGAAATCATCAAGCTTGTTCAAAGCAGATAGCCGGCTTTCTAATTATTATGAGTCTGTTTGAGAAGGCGGTGTGATGCATAAAAAAACACAGTTATAGAGTAAAAAAGCACAGTGAGAGTTTTTCTTGTGTTTGGGTTGGCGATAGTTTAAAAGCCTATTTTACTCTAATCGCACGGTAAGATATAAGCCTCTTTTTGTAGTTTATGGGCATCACAGTGAAGCTATCCATGGTCTCCCTTTTCCACTTTGGCCCTTGGGCATCTCTCGCAACTGGAGGTGAGAACAACGAGGGATCGGGACTGTATACTGGAAGGAATTAAGTTAAGCTCTTCAAATGTTGTACCCCATCTTTTAGCTAAGAAAGCTTTGATTAGAACACCTAGATATCATCCTGTTATGACACCTACTGAGGAACTGTAAATCCTTTTGATGAATGGTTGTTTATGGAGTAATATCCATTTCGTGTTAAGAGAGGGTCAGTGTGGAGAAGCCTTGTATGGTATTTCATATGATCTTAAGGATAAAGAGTCAGTTTAATGGTTTGTTTTAACTCTAAATATATATAACATTCTTTTTCATCGATCTATCGCATTTGTTATTTTTGCCTCCCAAACTTCTTATATTGCTTTCATATATTAATTATACAACTCTCAATGCAAATAAATAAAAGGGTAAATATTTTAGCAAAATCATGGACATCAAGAAAAAACTTACTTCGTAGGTACTTTTTTTTTTTTTTGGGTCAAAGGAGATTCTATTAATAAACTTCAAAGGAATGACAGTTACAAATTAAAGAGAGAAAATAACAATCTAGATAACAAACCACAAAGCATGACAGCAAACAAACAAATACAACAAGAAACAAAAACAACAAACAAGAATACAAGAATAATCAGTCTAGCCACCATCAAAAGAAAGCTTGGCGTGCGAAGGATTATCAGCAGCATCACTAGTCTTCAAAGCCTCTAGAGTTAGAAGTGACAACAAAGTAAGTGTTGGTTGCAAAACTCACCCAATAGGGCACACTCCTTTATAAGTATAAGATGCAAGGAGACCTGCAACACGGTTGCCCCCTCTTGAGGTAAAAAACAAGGAGAACCCAACCTTAGAAGACAAAAGACAAATAATATCCTAGATAATACTTCTACACCTCCAATCGTACAAATTCGGTGACTTTGCCTCAATACAGGTAAGTAGAGAGAGGCGATCAGTCTCAAAGATCACTTTATCATGACCAAGGTCCATAACTAGAAGTAGAGCCCTTTTCAGAGCTAAAACTTCAATCATAAAGGCAAAAATTGACTTAATTTCATCCACAAATCCCCATCTAAAAAAGCCAACAAAATCGTAGCAAATTACCCCAATAGCAGCATATTTCTCATTAGGTGAAAAGGCTCAATCCCAATTAATTTTAAGGCCATCTAAGGCAGGGGGACCGTTTAATGACAAGACTATCACAGCCCCTCGATAAGAAAGGATCCCTAAGCCCTCTATCATAGTTAGCCCAAAAAGCATAGTTACTTTTCCTAACCAATTCAATAACATTACTCGGGTTCGGTGGTCTATGGTCAAAAATCATTTCATTCCTAGCTTTCCAAGTAAACCACAGAAGCCAACAAATCAAAGAAAGATCCTGCTTGCTCAGCAGGGACATACCTGTTATCGACATCCACCAAACATTAAAGTTTGAGATTCTAGAAACATCAACTCTAGCACTTAGTGAGCAGCCGAACCAGATACATCGAGTCCAGGGGCAATGGAAAAATACATGCTCAATAGTCTCCTCCACTTCTTCACATACTTGACATTGGCTGTCTGGGGATCTTTTATGCCTAGTACACTGCAGAATTGGTAGCAATTGCATTATTCAAAAGGTGCCATATAAACTGTTGTACTCGTGGGATCACCTTAATCTTCCAAATCTATTTCCAGCATGCAGAGTGGATGACAGTCGATGACCCCGATCTATCTAACCTAGCACAATTCTAGTCTCTCCGGCAATGATATCCTAACTTCACCGTATATACTCCATATCCTAGGTACTCATGATAAGGCTAATACAAGATTTCTATGACATGTATTCCCTTTCGATTCTAAATATAAGATATAGTTAATTTTTTTATATTAGGAAAACTAATTAAATTACTTTAAAATATTTATAGTTATCTTTTTTTCTCCAAATTATTTTACGTAACATATAAACCAATATATAATCTAATTATACACAACATACGATATAATTAAGTAACTTATTTAGCTTCCTTAATCTCTTTAAAAAAAAAATTAACCATTATATTTAGGGCCATATGGAATAATGAGAATTAGGTCACATACTTAAAATAGAAAGAACAGGAACTCAAAGCATGCAAGATAGTGGGGGTGTTAATTGGTCTTGAATATCTTCATTGTATGGTCAACCATTTACATGCTGTTTAATTTTTTTTAAGGAATTAAAAAGGTGAATTTGTGAGTCCTGAACACATCTAATACTAGTAGTATGATTCAAAGTCAAGGTATGCTACTTGAGCAAAAAAAAAAAGTCAAGGTATGCTAGATTGTTCCAGACGATTGCTTCATGAACTGGTCCTGCACATACACTAGTAGTACGATTGTTCAAGAATTGGCACGACCTATGATTTGTATACGAAGGGAATGATGGTGCCAAGTGAACAGTGGCCCTCATATCCAGATGATTCAAAAGAAAAAGTTGAACCAAAAGAAAGATATTTGTCGGATCAAGCAGAAATGAAAGAAAGCTATTGGTCCATATCATATAATATTGTTACACGTTAACTCAAACACCCTATGAGCACTGATTTTATGTTCATTTTTCTGTTCCACCTCATGCGGCATTTAGCATGTTAATATACAGATCAGCATTTGCTTTTTTGCTGTAATGTGACCGCGCAACCACCAATCAAGCAATCAGGAATAGTTCATTTCCATTAATACACACATCTAACATCAGAATTTTCACTTTGCTTCAAACGTAATGTACCACAGGCCTCTTTCCTCGATCATCACACTGCCTTCTATTTAAAGCATAGTTTGGTCAAAACCTAAGACTTGTCGCAGCTTAATTGAGACCAGTATTTATGATTACATCCACCATCTCCCTTCATGGTAAACCTGAAAACCTTATACCGGCCACTTTTGTCCTATTTATAAGTCCATTTTGACTAAATCTCACATACCAATGAGAGGTAGTTAAATCAATGATTATAGGGTAAATTTTCAATTTTGCCCTTATTTATGATTGGGTAGTTTTCAACTATTTCTTCTCTCTCTCTCTCTCTATCTTCATGGGTATAATCAATATGGGTAAAATTGTCACAATCTTATTTATTACATGAAACTATACTTATAAATAAGGTCAGAGTGGTATATCAGAAAATTATAATACGGATTATTCCGTGTGATGCACAACTGTTCCATTAGAAAGGAGAATGTGAATGATTTATAAATTTGGAAAATAATTTTAGTCAATAATTGAAATTATGAAAGTAAATGAAATGTGACACAAGTTAATCGAAGCTATGTTATTTATTAGCACCATTAATTCATTTTAGAGATAAAAATAAATGAGCTGGAAGCTTGAAAGTGTTAGGCATTGTAAGACGGATTACCTCATCGTGCGATGCTGTGACGAGCACAAGCCTAAAGGGAAAGCCCAATCCCCAAAAGCTGGCCTATGAAGAGGGAGAACCCAATGGATTTATTAACCTCACTCCAAGAGTTTGACTCCCCGATGTGGGACTCATTACAAATGCATAGGTCCTTCCATTAGAAAGGAGAACGTGAATGAGTTATAAATTTCAAAAAAAAAAAATAGTCAATGATTACAAATGATAGAATATATGAAAGTGAAGGAATTGTGACACAAGTTATTGAAGCCATATATGTTTTTTATTAGCACATTTAATTCATATTGGAGATAAAAATAAATCAACCGGAAGTTTGAAAGTATTAGACATTGTAATGGATTGTAGGCCGCTTCTACTCTAAAAGATATGTGGCATTATAAAATTCAAAAAGAAAAATGTTTTGACATTTAAAAAAAGGGTTAAGGTGCAAAAATAGACATGTACTTTTGTCAAAAGAGCGCCCAGTAGCAAATACTTTTTTTAGGTGCAAAAGTAACTACGTGGTTACAAAAGTGGAGCAAAATTAACATTGACCGTTAGTTGACTTTTTCTGAACTGAAAATGATGACATGGACGATGACGTGGATGTTAATGTTTTATAAATTACAGTTCAGCCCCGGATGCATTCCAAAAAGTTCAATTTAGTCCCTCTATAAACTTTTAAAACTTTCATTTAAGTCCCTGGTCAAACCTTGCATTTTGACCAGGACCTTCTTCCTCCTCCAGATCAGGCAAAACTCTTCATCGAACTGACGATTCAAGCACAATGACTTCATCAAGAACAATGACGATTCATTCACTAAACCAGTAAACATCAAGCAGCCAAAAATCAAATCCAATAATCAACTAAAAAATCAAATCAACAAATACCAATTACAGATCCAGAAATCAAATCCAATAATCAACTAAAAAATCAAATCAGAAAATGAGGAAGAAACTGAGGACGATGCTGCCAAAGAAGACGAAGAACATTTGGTTGGAGGAACATTTGGGGCTTAGGGTTCGAATTTGTGGATGTTGCCTTCCCTATACCCAGGATTGAAGAGAGAAGAAATTAGAATCGAACACCCACATCCACATACCTGAACAATGACGATTCAAGAAATTGCAACAATCTGAACGGGGAGGAACAATCAAAGAGATCTGGGATCTAATCGGGAAGTATCATTTCAGGAACAAAAAACGAAGTTCAAAGATTAAGGAACAAAAAAAAAAAACCTTCAAAATATTCCGCGAAGAGTTTAAAGAACAGACCCAGGAACACGAAAGGGAAACCCAATTAGATCTCAAGTTCCGAAATGGAGGGAAAATCGAAAAAAGTTCACAGTTCAAAAAGAATCCAAGAAACAAGGGGAGAACTCAAATTCCGCTAAAGAAATGAACAAATTGAAAGTAGCAAAGGGATGCAGAAGTAAAAAAAAAAAAAAAACAGCAAAACACAAGAAAATCCCAAACCCACAAACAGTGTTCCGGCTTTATCATATACACAAAAGCCGATTTTTTTTTTTTAATGAATTTCTGAGACATGAGCCACTCGACAACCACCAACGGCTTACCCAACAATCAGAAAAAAGGAGGAAGGAGGAGGGGAAGGGCGTCAGGAGGGGGGGTTCAGGTCGGAGGGGGGGGGGTCGTGAGGTTGAAGGAGGAGGGGAGGGTTTTGTTTTTTTGTTTTTATTTCCAAGAAGGGTTACACGTATGCTTCTTTCACTGCCAACTAGGATAAAAATTTGCTGAGTCAACATCCATGTTAATGTTTTTGGTCAAACTAACGGTCAACTAACGGTCAATGCTAATTTTGCTCCACTTTTGTAACCACATAGTTACTTTTGCACCTAAAAAAAGTATTTGCTACTGGACGCTCTTTTGACAAAAGAACATGTCTATTTTTGCACCTTAACCCTTAAAAAAATAGGTTTATTATTTCTACTTTTACTGCAGAAATATTTTTTCTGCCACACTCACATAAAAGTGAGTAGACCCCACTAATATTTTTTCTCTTTTCTCTTTAAATAGGACCTACTCACTTTTATGTGAGTGTGACAGAAAAAATATTTCTACAGTAAAAATAGAAACATTAAACCCTAAAAAATATACTTGAAAAGTAATTTTTTTAAAATTATAACATTATGTATGTGGTTAAGTGAACATTTAATGTCTTCGATCAGAATCTGTTGAACATTAAATGCGCTTATATCTTAAGTCATTCAAATATGCGGAGTACTCCAATATTACTCTTTGTTCAATATAATCAATTTATTACATAATAATGTAACTAACGAGTTGTTAGTGGAGGTGGTAAGTGGTAGGGATGAAAATAGGCTAGGTCAAAATAGATTTTGACTAAATAGGTCTGAGCTTGTAATGGGAGTTGAAGGTCTGAGTCTGAATGCAAATTTTTTTTAAGCATGTATGAGCCTTCATAAGGTCTGATCGAATCTGAAGCCTTTTTAAAGGCCTACTTACAATGTAGGCGTTTAAAAAAGCTTCATATTGTAGGCCTTGGAGGCCATAAATAGGCTTTGTGTACATCAAAACCTATATAAATGCAGTCTTTTAGTATAATATAAGAATGAAAAATAATAAATATTATATTATTTATATTATATAAACATAATTATATTTATTTAATGTGTAAACAGGTCAGGCCTTAACAAAATAAATCTGACCTATTTACACATTTCGACTATAAACAAGCTTTGACCGACATTTTTAACAAATAGGTCGAGTCGGACTGTAGTGTAAGCTCCTAATAAGGGCTTGACCTATTTAGTAAGCGGCTTTACACATATAAAAAGGAGAACACAAGTTTGATAGGGGACCCTTCATATTATTTTTAAAAAAAATATTGCATTATTGTCTAGGTTTTGTTTTTAAACAAGTTTTTTTAAAAAATAAAAATAAAATTGAATGCCATAACTTACAACAAGGATGGAACACCTTCAACAAAAATGCATTCAACCATTTCCCTTCATCGTCCAATTCAATATTTTAAGAGTTGGCTCGAATATTGAATCAGAAGAGTCAGCGGGGCATGATTCAAATGGTCGGACATATTTAGGTTGAACCGTGACATAATAATTTAATTAAAATAATATTATATACCTACATATTAATATTATATACCTATATAATAATATATGTTTGAGCAAAAAAAAAAAATATATGTGTGTAAGAAATAAATATTAAAAAAAAATTCTAAATATATTTATATCAATTTAACTTCATATTAGTCATTTAATATTTTAGCAAAAATGTCATTTTATATAAAATTATTAAATAAACGAAAAGATTAGAAGTTAATGAAAAGACCGCTCTCTTATCTTCTCATCTTCGGAACACTTTCTTTCTCTTTAACGAGCGATTCTGCCTGCACCATCTCAAACCCCATGAATGAGAGTTACAGTGACTATCACCTAGAGAGAAAATGGGTGTGAGAAAAAGTATTGTTCTTTATCTTCCTCCTACATCTTTATCCATCTCCTCTTTTTCTTCTTCAGGGTTCCTTCTGCAAGTGTGGGAGGGGAGGAGGGGCGAACGGAATAATTTTTGTCAGGTCCAGAAGGCTTCAGATCCGTCCGATTCACTTAATCCCGCTTCGAGTTCCGGCTCAAATGCCGGTTGAAGGCGGCCCAAAACGGTTCAATCCTCTGAACGGTCTAAACCTTTGAAACGATCCGGCTGAGGGAACGGTTGACGACCGGGCCGGTCCGGTACAACCTTCCGGTCCGGCTTTCGAAACCTTCTATCCAAATGGCATTTCAAATCGCGCCTGACAAATCTGATTTAACAATTTCTACATGGGCCAGGTAAGCCAGTTCAACGAGTATGGGCCATTCGTGAGCCCAATTCAACAAGTATGGGCCTTCCATAACTCTAACGGGCTGATTTTTTTTTTTTTTTTGTGTTTTTCGGACAAGGGTTTGAAAGCTTCGTCTTCCCCAAGAAAGACGAAAGACGTTTTTTGTTACGATTCTGGAGCTTCTGTGCGGGAAATTGTGGTCTGAAGTCTGAACAGAGGATGGGGCTGACGAATTTCGTGCTCACAGTGGCTGGTGTTGGCGCCGTAATTCTTCTGCTGAGGAGTGATGTGAAGCAGTCTGCTTCTATTTTCAAGCGAAACGTCAAGCACATCCGCCACTGGCTTGAAGAAGAATCGGCCGAAGCTTCCAAGTTAGCCCTATTTCTATTTTATTAGCTATCGATTGACGTAATAATTTAATTTCTATATAGCGGAAGCTACTTTGTTAATAAGGGTTACGAACGCACTATGATGGAACTCTAAGTATTTATTTGGTGTTTAGGGAGAGATTTATCTGAATTAAATTGAAGTAAGGTCTCACTTTATGATGGTTTTGGAATCGATATCTTAGTCTAACCCTGCTTGATCTGCTACTAAACTTCCCTTATTTTGCCGCTACTTGTTGTGGGATTGCATTCACCAAGATTCTTGGCGTTCTCTGAATTCACTAATGTTCATGTGTGAAATGGGTGCACTTCCTTTCTCCGAAAATCTGTCATTAAAATTACTGATAGGAAGAGGATGCTGTAAATGACAGCCTTTCTTGATCATAAATTTTGGGGGTAAAATTCAGACAAAACTGGTGACTTTGGCTTGGATTGCCCGGGTTTGTTGGAGAAAATGCATGTGCAATGTAGGATTTGAATTATCTTGCACCTTATGTTTACTTCCTCTTGTTATTTCTTCCTACCTTCTTAATCCTCACCAAACAATGGCCATTTTCGTACAACTTGCAAATGGAGAGTTGAATTTACATTAGCATGGTATTAGGGAGATTCTTTATCTTGTTGATTTTCTTTATGGCTACAATTTTATAATCAGGGCAAGAAAGAGGTGTGTTCACTGTTTTGTTCTGATCTTTAAGTTACAATACCAGGGAAATATATCATAATATCTAGAGTAATGGGAAGGAACCACAGAAGAGGTTCAAGGCTCCCACTTTGGAGTTTGTTTATGTTTTCTTTTCCTTCCCATTGAGAAGGGGGGTTCATGAGGCTAACTTCATGGAGTTTTCAATGAATGCAGAGACTGTGTTTCCTGAAAGAAAGCAATTCAATGCATCGGTTAACTGTCATTACTCATCTTTTTTTTGGTTTAAGATAAGATTGTTTGGCTTATATGGAACTGGTAAGTGTTGATATTCTGAACTATGGACTGGAAATAATAATACCGTGTTCTAGCTTGGACCTTGAATACATAATTGAATTGTGAAGCTTCTTTTTCGTATCTTTTTTTTTTATCCCCTTGAATTCCTGTTCTTTGCCGAATCAGTTATAAAGATGGTTATTAATCTTGTGGTTGGTTGATAGATTGTATTTGATTATTGCTATGCTTTTCCAGGGCGGTTGAGAAGTCCGCAAAGGAACTGGAATCAAAGGTTTCACCAAAGGACATTCCCAAGAAGGACAAGGACTAATATTTGAGGATCATAGGAAAGGAATGTCTGTGGCTCACTGATCTCGTTTCTTTAGGCTTCTCTCTTTTCTTGCTACATTTGATATGATGCGTGGTCTGTTACTATGAGGTGTTCACAATGTCTGATCATAGAAACTCTTCATAGCCCCTATTTTTTCCTTACAATAACATATTTACAGAGACCACGAGATGAAAATGGTTTCTATGGGATAAAGCTCCACTTCTTAGTTTAGTCGCTGCTAAATTTCAGAAAATCTTTACGATCAGGATTCTGAAAATCATTGGATTGTGAACTTTGGTAGCACCCACAAATTCGTCCATAGTGAAGTTGAATTTTTGTTCAGGCCTGTATATGAATTAAAGTTGTATTTGATCATTCCGGAAATGCAGAAAATTTGTACGACGCTTCAGTCTCTAGTGGGCGAAATATGTCTTGTGGGACTGAGTTTCGATTACCGTTAATAGAATCAGAATTTCAGATGTATTTATATGATAATTTCCATTTCATTTTCAACTCTACAGTTAAATAATACTTTCTCGGGGCCCGTACTACAAAAGTGGTTTTATAATTAGGACTGGAAGTGGTAATAGTAATAACGAGGACTTACAAAGGGAGCATCAAGGGACTAAATTTGTTTCAAAGACTTAAATTTGGAAAATTTCCTTCGAAGATATAAAATGTCCAAATTGTGAAGTCTATAGTGCCCATCTCCTTGAGTCAATGTTGTAAAGATTGAAGAAGCTGAAAATCCTACATTCGGAATTTGGCAAGTTTTTAACTTTGCAATTATTACCATTACGTGGTGGGTTTCTTTAGTGCTTCTCATCATCGCTGCATTGAACTGAGTCGTGTTAAATTTGGATACCGACCATCCCAATCACGCTTGAGTGAGGAATTTTCCTTTATATTTGTTCATAAAAAAATCAAAAGTAAAAAGATATTTTAATAAAAACTAAATATAGAAGAATTTAAATGTTGAATGTACATAATTAGCAGTATAGTTGATATGAAGCGTGGACCCCACAAATTCTTTTTTCCCCTCCCACAATTTGGAAACGACAAATTACTTAATCCTCTTTAGTTTTTGTTTGCTCTTTCCCCAGTTACGTCTCATTGCCTCAACATGGAAACGCTTTTAGTAAACGGAAATGAAGGACGACAAGTCGTCTCTTTCACACTATGCTTCCGAGTCGATAAGAAAACAAACAAGACTAATATTCACTTAGAATATTACAATAAATAAAAGAAAGAAATTACTCTACAGTTCATGATAGCACCCTTATTACTATCTTTTTCCCTAGTCAATTCTGATAACTGCTTAACCATAATCTATCCCTCTGAAAGCTACAAATAATTGCGAATAAAATCCTCTTGATAAAGCCTATTTGCCCGCTAGATTTCAGCCAAAATCAAAACCAAGCACAAGATTCCGGACAACAATCAAAGATGCCAAACAGACTCGTCAGAATCCATCAGTTCAGTTCAGGGCAAGTTATTTGACTTATTTCTGGTTAGTCCGGAAAACATAGCTGAGGCAATTAGATAAATTATTCAAAATTCGAACTAGCATTATTGGGTGTACAGCAGCATTTCACGGCCAAATTTTTTTTAGCCTTTCCATCTAATCAAAGGAATAAAAGGCTATTGTCATGGTCCAGCCTTGTCCTGTTTGCTTTCTAAAAGTTGAGATAATCTGTCCCCATTATTTATGCATTCACTCATAATAACCCATTCAAGATTCCCTCGCTAGCTAGCTATTTCCAGAAAAAGCAACAATAGGTGTTCATCCTATTCCTGGTCAGTGGTCTTGGCTTAGAGAATCAGTTTCCCGCGTATACATTCTCATCTCGGCCATTTAGATTTGATTTTATTTTTATCTGGTGATTTTTAAATGAAAAATTATTTTTTTTAGAAAAATATCAGTTAATAGATTATCTTATTTTAAATTTTCTACCCATTAAAAAAATATTTAAAAAAAAAATCTGAAGGATCAGATGGGCCAAACACTCCATGCCTATTTTGGATAGGCAGGAAAGTAGTTCTTTGGAGGTTACAAAATCAGTCAGAGATCTTTTGAGTGTGGCCAGCTAGAAATGCCTCATACCATGGCCCACTAGCTCCCATTCCCATTTTGATTGATTACTCTTTACTCAAATTCACCCTTTGTAAAAAAGTATTAGGCAAGATTACATCATATTCCCTAAAATTAAAGTACAACATAAGTTGCACCCAACCCTTCTGCAATTTGGAATCACACAGTAGTAGAAACACAACTCCCTGAGGTTTACAAAACATATACCAACACATCCATAAAATTTGTTCCATACAAATGAAATGACAATGCAAGGACATAAGGGACAAACTCTGAAGGCTTCATGTTTAGTTTTCTTAGTTAGAATACAGAGATAATTAGTTCAAGATCACCAGTTCCAGAAATTTCCAACCGAGGAATATCAAGTTAGCAAACTACTCCCAGAAAAATGGTAAGGTAGCCAAGTCACCATTTTCCACAATTTCGTCAGGCCTCATGTGAATCATACGGTCGCAATGGAGGTTAGTCCTGTCGGCATCCACAACCAATAATGGATTAGTAGACTTTTCTTGTGGACTTTCTGAGCATGATGAGTACTTGTCCCCAGCATCAAAATGCAAATCTTCTAAGGGAGATGATTGCACCGGACAGTTCACGGTGGACTGCACCAAGCTTAACTCTTGACTTTGTGTCTGAAGTGTTGACAGAAGATAGAGAGCACAATTTGAATCAAAAGATCCAGGTTTGAAATCAGAAGCGAGCTTCCGACCACCATTTGCACTCGCTGATGGGCCAATGGAACCAGAAGCTGCTTGTCTCGTGGGAATTCCAGACACAGCCTCATTACAATGGCCTTCTTTAGAGCTGTTAAACCCAAAGAGAGGAAGTTGCTTGTCCTGCTGATGCCCTACATTAGCAAAGGAACTTAGCAGACTGTTTTGGTCATAACTGATCATCACTGGTTCAGCTCCAGCTTTGGCAGTGGCAGGCCACATACTTCTCACAAACGGGTTGTCGTACATCTGAGGACTACCAAAATGAAGGATTCTGGGTCCTTGATTGAAGAAAGAAGAGGCAAACCCAAAATTAAAAGAAATTAGACAATAGAGGATAAGACAAGAAATAACTTCACAGAAACACAGATGTCACTAATTATCATTATCAAAGACAGAACCAGCAATTGAATCAAATACCAGCAGAATTATGTGCGGCCAAATTTTCATGTTCCTCCATGAAACAATAACCTCCCCTGTCCCAAACTTATACGCTATCAATATTCTGAACAAAATTTTGAAATGAATTTTATAATGTCAGTTTTATCTTCCTAATCAGCTGGAGACTAAAGGGGCCATTGTAGGTGACTATGTTTCACTTTCTAATAGCAGACAACCTCTTCTTGACTCTTAAACCAGGATACTCTTTCTTCTTGGTTCTTCTTAGTTGCTGCCTTCATCTAAATTTCTACGACCATAATCTATCTTGAATTGGACCATGGAAGTTCTAGTTAATTATCTAGAAAAGGAAATATGGTAATCTTGTTTGCAATCAGCTAATAAGTGGACAACACCATTAACTTTCCAATTGGAATCATAGTTAAAATCGATCAAAGTCATATTTAGTATATATCTGGCCGACGAACCTTTGTAGCCGCTCAGGAATTTCTCAGCAGCCATGAAAAGAGAAGGCGGCTGAGGCTTCCTTCTGCGCTTGTTATGTCCATCAAGCCGTTTTCTGCAACTTCTCTTAACTTCATCGAACTCCCCCAGAGAATGAAATCTACAAGAATTAGCGACCACCACTTGTCACAAATCAGCATCAACATATCTAAAACAACGTAATTAAAGAAACCCCCATTTTACCGGCTGCATTGCTGGCAGAATCGCTGCTGCTTTCCCCCTATCAACACAATGGGCGTCTTGGAGTGCTTCTCACACACTCGGTGTCGCCGATGATACTCTCTGCAATCACTCAGGTCGGAGTCGCACCCATCCACCGAGCACGACACACTTTGAGTCGATCCATTCAGTGTACGGCTCCTCTTTGACGAACCGCTTGGCGATTGTGCCGATTTCGAGTCTCTCGGTAAGTCCTTAGGTGTATTTGAGGTTGATTTTTGTATGAAATCGGAAATCTCTCCAAGACTCAAATCCACCGAAGCCGCTCCATTTGATAGCTCCGACCCGGATGGATCCCACGCCAACTCTTTCCAGTCCCAGTCCATGTGTGCCTAATACCTAAGTTTTGGCGCTCTTGCTATCTGTGCTCTCTAATTTACGAAGCCTACAAAAGGAGAAGGGGAAGAAATAAAATTGAGCAGGAATAAGAATTTGTGCTCCCTTAGGTTCTCACCAAAAGTTGAAGGATTTGACTTGAGAACCTGAACAGGGAAAAAGTGGGTTATCAAAGAATACAGGAGCGTGTTTTTCCGAATTGGGTTCTCGGAGGGAGCCAAGAGAATATAAACCCAGTTCCTCAAAATTTTTAAATTGAAACCACGACAGAAACATCGTCATGATAGAAACAGAAACACGAATGTCACTTCAAGCAACTTGGCCATTTGGATCCACAAATTAAATGTTAATCGGAGGGCCTTTGTTTTTTCTGTGATAGAAAATATCGGAAATTTTTTTGGCAGAAAGGGGCCACTCAAGACTTGGATAATTTTACAAATCCCCTGAAATTTACAGCTCCAAGAAAACAGGTGGAGAAGCAGGTGAATCCATATATCCTCCTCTCAGGAATCGGTTTAGGAGAAAAGACTCGATGGAGATTAAACCGAGTAGCTCAACAAATCAAATTGAAACACAGAAAAAAGGAAAAACTACATCAACAGGAAGCAACAAGCGTAGCGATTAAACGATATACGTAAGAACTAATACAAAGTGAGATCTGTTTGTTTTTACGTTCCGTATGGGTCTATCAATTTTGATCTGGCCTTAAAAAATATGTTAGTGGGGCAGAAAATATTATAAAGAAAGTGTTTGGGAAAATGGCGGGGAAAGTGACTGGAGCTTCGACTTTTTATCTGCTTTCTACTTATCTTCCAGTCAAGAAGATGACCACAAGGCCACCGACCATGCCTACATACCCCTCTGTTAAAAAATGGATGATAACCTCAAGCTGGTCTACAGTCTACAGTCTACAGTACAGCCATGGCAATTGCTCTGTTTTTTTTTTTTTTTCTGGGTCATATATCCATGAGAAACGGGCAAAACGGCTTTAACAGGACAGGACAACTTACACTTGACAAAAGGTTCTTACTTTAGGAATGTGATTGTGCATTATTTTCTCTCTTGGTGGGTTAAGCAGAATGTAGATTCTCCACTTTCGTCTTCATATCTGACTTCTTTAAAGGTTCTGCGGAAGGCAAGTGCTTAAAATAATCATAGTGGGTTTGATCATACTGGAATTTTTAACGAGTTATGTGATTCATAAACAAACCTGTATGCAGCATGATCTTAAAAGGGGAAAGACTTTCTCATATTTCATGTGGAGGTATTGATGCATCCTTCTTTTCTTCTCTTCATTTCGGAAGCCACCGGCATAGCAGAGGTTGTTGGGATAAACAAATGGTGTCTGCCCTCACAGGGCAGTAATAATATAGATAATACTAGTAATTAGACGGTAGTTAAAAATGTTTAAGAATTGTTTAAGGGTCACTGAGTAAAACATAATCCTTTTTTATTAAGGTTTTGTGAGTAAAACATGATCTGTTCCATGGCGTACATGGATTCAATTCGGATATACTTTCATACGTAATATAATTTGCGCAGAAAAAGACATTGAAAGCAATGCGTGATGATTCTTCGTTTTCAAATCCTGTGCAAGCAATATGAACACATTGGATCTTTCATTGCTTTACAAAAGTTGCGAATGAAAGAATGTTACCGTTACTTTTGCCAAGAGGGTGCGTGGGTTAAGGTGAGAGGGACTTCACAATATAGGACATTAATATTATCAGAAATAAATACACAATATAATATGTTAGAACTTCTATACTTTAAGGTTAAACAGGGAGTTACTATTGGGTGAAAAAAAAAGTACTCCCTTCGATCCTAAATATAGAATAAGGTTTGTAGTACAAATTGTATTATAAATTTTATCATATATTTAAGACAGAAATAATAGTTACTAATGATACACATTGGATACTAGGGAATAGGAATGATTTGAGAATCGAGATAAATTTATACAGGGACTAAATAAAAAATTAGTTTAATTGAAGATGAATTTAAGAAATTCATCATTCTTTTATAATTCTGATGAGGTAGTTGATAATAACATGAACTACTTCTTTTTTCCTATATTAGCCTAAACTCATAAATTTTCCTTATTGGGTATAACAATACCTAACATCATAACCGTTATTTTTTAATTTTATGCATTATCATAATCTTATTTATGACGGATCCAACGTTGAACCATAAACATGATTATGATGCTGAATGTAATTGTAAAATAATATCAGACAAGTTTGATGCATTAGAAAAATAATATCAAGATACTGGATTGATTATAAATAGAATTAGGGTAACAGATTAGAGAGAGAGAGAGAGAGAGAGAGAGCCGTACTCATGTTAAGAGGAAATCATCACCTTCCTTTTCCTCAAGGAAGCAAGCTGCTTGAAACTAATTAATGTCGTATTATTAGCAAATTAAAGTTACAGATTACCCTCTTCAAGTGGATTAAAATATATGATAACAATAAGAAATTAACGTCTCCACTAACCCCTCTCTCCAGCCACTTAATTTATCAACGATTAATAAGGGTTGAGTTGCTGGTTTTAGAAAAGAGTAATTAAGACAACTAACGTAGAACATTGATGTCAAACATTATAAACGTTTGAGTTTATAGCAAATTCCACTGTCAACATATGCATATGTATGTGATTCATCGTTCAAACCTTAATTATGCAATCCACACACGATGATGATGCACTTAGTGAAGTAATCTTTGTCCTCATTCCAAGTCATTATATGGACATGCAATAATGTATATAGTCTCCCAGCAGCTCATGATTGATCGCCATGCTAATAAGTTTCAAAAATCGTTGATGGAATTGCATTATGGATATGCAGTGGATATGCTCATTTAATTTGTTGACGATACGAACAATTCCTTCAATTCTCAATTTTCAATATTCATTCCCTTTCAGTTTATGTTTTACTTGGAAAAGTCACCCTCTTTATCATCAGTGTCGTCGGCATCACCAAATTCATTGGCCTCCCAAAACCAATAACCAAATGATAGCTATACAATTAATAATTATTAATAACCGATGCAGCCACACAAAAAAAAAAAAAAAAGTTATAACGACGTGACATCGATTCTCATATCCATGATGTACACAGGTTTGACCTTAAGGATTCAGAGTATATTGATTAGTATCTCCTAATAAGAATTAATTAGAGGAACACAAGTAGCTAGTGGGGAAATGAATTGATCGAAGTGAATACATATGTATATGTCGTTGTTCTTCGTTGACATAGAAACAATATATTATGTTTTTTGATTCCTTATCGGATCAAACTCTTGGGGTGTGGGGGAAAAGTGAATCCGACAGCAAAATTTCTTTATGATCTCCTGAAGCCCTTTATCATAATACACACACACACACTTTATAAGAAGTGCGTTTTAATGAAGGAATGGCTTGTTTTATCAAATAGGTTGCAAAGTCGTGTATAACAAGATGGAACAGGCACTATCAGAATGTGCATTGATAAGATATATTAAAAAGTCAATTATTTGTGGGAAAAAAAAAACATGTGTTAGTTTCTCTTTAATCATCTGCACTGAAACTACCTTAAACATGTACAGTTAATAGATATTAATATATTCGTATTTGAAACGTACACTTGGCGATGGATGATTCTAGGAGGGGAAGCTAGTATATATGAGTATGAAGGAGCAACAAACTGATTAATAATAAATAAATAAGATTAAGCGATAATGATTGGGGTAAGTGAGGGGTAATAGAATAGTGAGGGTTGACGGAGAGAGGGGCTAGTGGGAGAAGCGTCAACCTCAATTATTGGATATTAATTATAAACTCCAACTTATTATATATATTTATTAATTAGGAGTATAGTGCGCCCACCAGAGACCTTGTTTTGCACGCGGTCCCCCTTCCTCAGGTCCCTCATTTTCATTCATTCTCTTTTAAATCGATCATCTTAATTATCTCTCATTTGTTTTATTATTATTAAATGCATAATATAATATAATATATATTTTACTTGGATATCCAGCCTGCTGCTTGTTATATCTATTCGTTTATGAATCATGGCTTGTTAAAATCTGACAGGCGTGGCAGGCTGAGGCTGATCTCTAGCTGGCTACATTATGTATTTTTTTTTTGCTCAAACGGGCTACATTATGTATAAGTGATCGACAATGAATCATAAAGTGGTCCATTACATGTGGTACCACTCTCTATATATGCATAGCAACAAAATGGGAGGTTTAATCTGATAATAAAGGTGCACATCACACATCACACATCACACATCACACATCACACCACACACATCTATACAACTCAACCCCAACCCTTCGTGGTCCTATTCAACTTCATCTCCTGCCTTTTCCATTCCCAATCCCCGAGTTTGTTGAAACTGTTACTACCTCGATCATGTTACTTAATATAAAACATAATTAATTTTTTTTGGGAGAGATTAAGTAAATTACTTAATCATATTATCTTTTGTCTATTCTTATATTATATACCAATTTATAAGTTAGACAAAATACTTTAGAGAATAAATGATAAATATAAATATTTTAAAATAATTTAATTTGTTTCTTTAATTTCTTAAAAAAACAAATTTATCTTATATGAGGAGGAGCTGTCATTCATGTCTATATATATATATATATATATATATATATATCCATGCCTTGTGGGATACGTGTACATGAAGACTTTCATGGCCAAAAAAAAAAAATTTGTGTCCATGAAGACCTGGGGCAGAGAATTTTATAAAGGGAGAAACCAGGGAGCGGCTAGTGTCCCTCTGCCGCTCCCGTGCACTTCCATCCTCTCTGTCTTGATACTGCGTCGTTTTTTTTATGTAAAACAGTGATTTCATTCCTTTTTTTTAATAAATATTTCAGGGTACTATTGGGTACTAAAAAAAATATTTTAGGATATTGACCGGTACTGAAAAAATACTTTATCATCTTAAAAAATTAATTGAGGATCTTGAAAAAAAAAAAACAGGGTACGGGCTGGTACTAAAAATATATTTGAGTATATTGACTAGTCCTAAAAGTATACTTTATGATCTTGAAAAATTATTTTATGATCTTAGAAAAATATTTCAAGATATTGACAGGTACTAAAATGATATTTTAGGATAGTGACTAGTACTTATTTTTTCAATACTAGTCCATATCCTCAAATTATTTTTAATATCAGTTAGTACCCTAAATTATTTTTTCAGTACCAGTTAATATCATGAAGTATCTTTTTAGTATCTGGCAGTACCCTAAAATATCTATAAAGAAAAAAAAAAAAAAAAGCATGAAGTCACTGTTTTACGTAAAAAACGATGCAGTATCGAGGGAGAGCAATAGAGCATGGAAGTATGGAAGTGGACGGAAACAGTAAAGGACGCTAGCCGCTCCCGATAAACCATATGCAGATATGCTAACAGTGGACCCCATCTGTGGGATCCTACTCTCGTTTCACCGGGAAGTGAGAGTCTCCCAGTAATCCTTCTCTTTACTTGGTTTTTTAATTATTGGATTAACCTTTAACAATTAAGATTTATTCTATAAAAATATTATTATCATTTAATATTTAATATTACAATAATATTTTTCATATGGTATAAAACATCAACCATTAAAATTTAATCCAATAATAAAGAAATTAAGTAGAAAAAAAGTGAGGACAGTAGATAGTGTGGAAACAATATTTATCCCTTCGCTAAGATTCTTTTTTGTTATAGCCGCAGCCCTGTTTGGTTCACTATCTATTATCGTTTGGTGTTACGTGTTACACATATTTTATGAATACATTATTCCAACAGGCTACCCATTGCTGCTCCTTAATGACCTACCCATTCCATGTGACAGAATAATACACACATAAACACAGAAATTCCTTTTAATCAATATAGAGTTGGTTTAATGATATAATATCTCGTTAGATTTCTTTAAGCTTCGAATTCATTTAGATACCGAATGATAATATTAAAAAGAAGTTCATCTTAAATTTGTACGATAAAAATATTGAATCTCATGATATTTGTATTTTATCTAAAAAAATTGTAGTTAAATAATCAAGTCAGGCCTCAAAAAATAGATTGAAAAATCAAAAAAAAAAAAAATGATCCACAAAAAAACGTTAATTTCGTTTCAAATTTGCGTCTCGATTTGAATCTGGGCTATCAGGGTAAGCCCATAAAAAAAAAGAAAAGAAAAAAACAAACAAACATAGTTAGACTAGGTTTAGTCCTGATAATTCCAAAAACACAATAACGGGTTTTAAGCTCAAATTTGGGTTCTGAAAGTTAACCAGGCGAAAGCTATCGTTCCTAAACTTAGGAATAATCTATATAACTATATTATTCACAGATTATACACAATAAGTTCTTACCAAAATATACAGCTTCTCGTGTTTATGAACAGTAAAAAATATATGTTTTATGATTTCATTTCTACTGTTATACTAGTACAACCTTATAAGTGTCAGATTAAATTTTGTAAAAGAGAAACAAAAAAAGACAATTAACTGAATAATATGCCCTTGTCCTTGTATTTAAGATTAAGGGAATTAAGGGAGTATAACATTAATAAAAGGATGTATTTATTCACCTGTGGCTTTTCATGCGTAAATTTAAAGAGATTCGAGTGCCCACACGTACGACACGAATTTTGATGTCGTCTCTTGTGATCGTACTAGTTTTGGCCATTAAAGATGCCAATCATGTTACACGTGATCGTTATCCCTCTGTTGTAAGGTCACTACGATCGCCTCTCGAACAGCCATATCAGGCGTGGCCGCCACTTATTACACATGCACTAGTAGCTTCTATTCTGATCCTATTTATAAGTTCAGTTTGACTATATCTCACATACCAATGAGAGATAGTTGAAATAATGATTATGTGGGTGAATTTTCCACTTATTTTTCAACTGTTTCTTCTCTATCTATCTTTATGGATATAATTAATATGGGTAAAATTATCACAATCTCATTTATTACATGAAACTTTACTCATTGTTGGTTTTCTCTGTACATATTCCTAAATCAAGTGCATTGTCATGTCATGCATGATAATGCAAACATCTGACCAGTACATGAACTTACTTTTCACTGGAAAATCTCAAAAACAAAAGATGATAAACATGTAAAAGTAATTTATTTAACTTTTATTTGTCTGTCAATCAAATCTTGTGTTTCGGAAATCTGAAAGCAGTGAATCGATGGATATATATATATCAGCCACCTTCGTATTTGTTGGTGGTAAGTACTCCTTCCGGTCCTTATTATAAGGTGATCCTATTTATAAGTCCATTTTGACCAAATAAATGAGATTGTGAAAATTTTGCCCATATTAATAATGATGAGAGAGATTGGCTAACTATGTTGGGAAGAGAAAAGATAAGAGAGATTTGACAATAAATTTTAAAAGGTACCCATTCATAAATGAGGTAAAGTTGGAAATTTGCTCTATAATCATTGAGATACTTGGTATGTGAGATTTGGTCAAACTGGACTTATAAATAGGACCAGAGTGGTAGATTCTAGGACAACTTTATTGACTTTAACTACTTTTATTGGTTTGTGAGAAAAGTTAGTTGATGACTTATAATAAGGACCAGAGGGAGTAGCTTTAATTAATGATACAATAAAGGTTAGTTAATCACGGGACAATCAATCCAAAAAAACACTGAGGAATGAATTTGACTGAAGCCGTCAATATATAATTCAATGGAAGAAATCGGTTTTAATTTTCCAACCACTCGTCCAAATTATAGCAGTGCATGCTGGCTAGCTAGTTTCTTCATCAAGCAAAACACTTGCCCAGCCACAAACACATAAATGTAGACATACAAAGAAAATAACATTAATTAACAGCAATAGTGTCTTTTGAAAAAGAAGATTGATATTTCTAATTATAGGAACATTTTTATAGTGCAATTTGCATTATAAAAATGTTCCTATAATTAGGACCGGAGGTAGTATATATTTTCTTAAATTTCTTTTTGTTGATGGGTCACCAGGCAATGCTATATATAGTTTGGCCACTCTCCAACACACAAAATATACCGGTTGAGTCCATATCAGATAGCTATCAAGTTTGGTATTTCAACATATATAAAAGCAAGCGGTAATAGATAAAGAAGAAATCAAGGGCATTATTAATTAATCTGTATATAATTCAAACAGTAAGAAACTTGAGTAGTGTGGCTCAATTTACATGGCCTAATTAAGGAAAATTACAAAGAAATTAAAGAAGTGATTATCTAAAGGGTTTGGCCAATTATATATATAGCAACAAGCAGATTCTGGCATATATATATACCTACGAACTAAGGATCCTCTGAAGTGGTGGATCCATACATTTCCCTGAAGTTTCCTTATTTTAATTAATACCATGAAAGTATTGGGCTTAGCTTCTCTCCACAAAAATAGAAAACTTGAGGGAGATTTGTGAAATTGATGATCTCAGAGGATGATCCTCGAGATCAGATGCATGCGTGGATGTGGAGAATCTTCATGCATGCAAAAAAAGAAAGTAATTAATGAAGTTGAGAGATGTAATTATTAATTAAAAGGGAGTGTATATTTGCATCTGACTCAAAATGTGTTCAAAGTTGTCGTTGGTCTTCTCGATGGAATGGTTGTGAACTCCCTCATATGTGGTCACCACCACTCCCTCGTCTTTGGTTAGCCGTTGCACTTGCTTCTTCACATTGCACCCTTGATGTGTACACCTATAGTAGCTCCTGCATTTTTCATCATTCAATCAATCAATTACCAAACATCCCCTTCAAGCCAACAAGCACTTGATGATAATAAAATACCACTATTGAATTTTGGGCTTCTAATTAATTAATGTACACAGTTGATGAAAAATGAGCATATGTTTAACCTTGCTGCTTTCTGTTTTGGTCTTTGCGTTGTTTAGATCAGCATATCAAACTGAGGAAGAGAACCCTAGCTAGAATAAGCGCAGATTCTACTTTATTCAGTTTCACTATTGAAGCCACCGCTTCATCATATATATGTAAGGTCGCATTATAGGCACTGATGATCAATTCATTAGGGAATCAGAATTATGGTGGGGTACATGTATATTCCTAGTTAAAATTGATGATGCATATGGTGAAGTCAAAATTTGTGGGCGTCATACATGGGAACACAGGAGAATATATGTATATCAGAGACGAAGAAGATATATATAGTAAAACTGTAAAAGTAAGAACCTGGGGAATTTGTTGTTTTTGACAGCTTTCTGACCATATTTTCTCCACCGATAGCCATCATCGAGTATATCAACCTGACTCCTTGTCTGAAAAGCATACCTTGGCTTTCGCGCCTTCTTCTCACCCTTCTTCTTCCCAGAACCACCTTGCTGCTCATCCTTACTATTCCTCGGTAAGCTTTCACATCCTCTCATTCTCTGCAACTGATCGTCACTTTCAGCAGCATGCCTCAAACCCAGGAAGCCACTAGGGTTATTAATCTGCTGACTCACCTCCATGTTATTGCTAAGACCGCGAAGCAGGTGAGAGTCTCCCATGGCACTAGTAGAAACTGAATAAGTTGAAGGATCGGGGCAAGGAAATAACACAGGGTAGGTCTCCATCGATATTGGTTGAAATATTATATATATGTGATCAGTCGCTGTGCTGTGCAGAGAGGGAGAAGGATCAGGAGGAGGAGAGTAAATGGTAAAAAGTGGAAGAGACGTGTATATAAATAATGGGGTTGGGGGCGGCGTTTAGTGGCTTTGTGAAAATTAGGGACACATACACTGAATAATATGAGTATGAGGAAGAAAAGGGGAAAAGAAGAGTCCAAAGGCGATATTTTACAGAAATGAATAAATTATTTTAAAAAAATAAGAAACATTTGATATGATATAGTGTCGTAAACGGCACGTAATCGAGGAGAGAGAGTTGAGAAAAATGAATAGCAACGCGGGTGGAAAATTGGAAACGTGAGGCGGCTGCATGCATGATTAAGATAAAGACACAGAAGTGTTGCCCCACATCAGATGTGTATATATAAATAGGGAAATTGATTGATTTGAAACGTGATTTTGAATTTGAATAATCACGGAGGAAATTAATGACTAGTATATAGATGTGATACATATCTAACCGCAACTTTGGTTTAATTTCTCAAATGTTATTAACATTACAACAAGTTAGTTATTATTCTTTCTTATTCTAATTATAAGAATATTTTTTGTACTACAAAAATATTTCTATAATTAAGACCGGAAATAGTATTACACATTATATAATTTTATGCACCTAGTCAAAAATCCAATTTACATTAATCCCGTACGTATGGACATTTATACCTTTATAAATCAACATTTATATTTATACTCTTCATCTTTTTCTTTTTTTTTGTGTCCGTAGAGTTAAAAAGATAAATTCACAATATCACATACATTTGTTTCATTTTTTAAAATCCCGTTAATTCTTAATAACGTACCATTGTTTAAAAAGGAGGCACTAATATGAAATGTGACATAAAGCGTTGATTAATGAGGAAATTCAGAATCGGAGCATAAGTGGTAGGTGGTCAGTGGTCATGGTTTAATTAGTGAAAATCGTGGGGCGTTCCCGCCGCGTGATGTTTATTGTGGGAAGAGAAGACTAGTAAGCCCGAAGGCAGTTTCCTCGAACGACGACGTCACGCTTTACACGTGGACACTTCATTCATGCAGGTCCCTTGCCCAACAATTTGTCCGCAATCCTTGATTTTATTTTATTTTTGGTCAAAAGCAAACCTTGAATTCAATTCCGCCTTTTCTAGAATCCCAAAACCAGTCTTCACAGCTTGAACATTTGTGTCATTTTGTGCTCATATAATACTCCACCCATCCTAAATATATAGGCTTATTAAAAAAATTTTTTGATATAAATATAAAACACTAATCCAATTATCTTATAAATTTATAATTTTTCTTAAACTATTCATGTTGATTAAATATATTAATTTATAAAAAGAGTTTTCATCAATGGGGTAATGGATAAAAGGGTATATCAAAGAAATTAATACATTAATTTGTTATAAATAATTAAATCAACTAATTAAAAAATTTGAATTAAATATCCTCCGAATTTGAAAATTCTAAATCAGGGACTCCTACTAAAACATGTATGTTACCCTCATTTGCTTTTTCCTTTTTTTAAAAAAAAAAATAATTAATTATTACTCCCGTAGATCCGATATAGTTAATTTTTGAAGATATTAATGAAACTAATTAAATTACTTTAAAATATTTATTTATATTATTTTTTCTCCAAACTATGTTGCATAGCAAACATATAAATTGATATAAATCTAATGATAGACATTACACAACATATGATATTATTAATTAACTTATTTAGTTTCCTTAATCTTTTTTTAAAAAAATCAACTCTTAAATTTAGAATTGGGGTTAATATAATCGAGTATATTATTGTACAGTGGTTACTGGATATATTCTAAGCATGAATTGTCTTAATTTGAATGCGGCCGGCCGGGGCTGGGGCATGGTATAGGTGCAAGTGAAAATTAGTTCTTGATTAGTGCGTTTAAGCACAATTAAGCTCTGCTCTGCAGCTTCCATGAAATAGCTGGTGGCGGCGAAACCATTGTATGTGCCGCAAATAAAATATTTTTTTACGAACCTTTCCTACATTTCTCTCTCTTCTAACCTTTTTTTCCCCATCCAGATTTTCCCGTCGTCTCTTCCTCTTATTTCAGAGGAAGACAGGAAAACGAAGTTGCCGTCAAATACATGCAACACATATATACGTTCGTGTGGACGTACACACACGACGTAAAGAAAGGGTTTAAAACCTTTAGTCCTTCCTTCATATATATATAACCTTTGTTCGTTATGATATACTACTTCCCGTCTTAATTATAAAACACTTTTATAATACAAATATTGTTATAATTAGGATTGAAGAGAGTACATTGTTCCTCCTCTTCGTGAATATTCGAGAAGATAGGTTAAAATCATAATTATAGAAGGCACATATATATTCAACCGGTCAACTAAATTGCCAAAGGGGAAAAAATAATATTCATTATGATCTTTGTCTCACGAAAATTGAAAAATATTTAGTTTTACTTCCTCCGCGTAGCCCGCACTAATTAATCTCTCTATATATATATATATATAGTTGCGTATTTTTATAAATTTGATAAATAAGGAGACATATATATATATATATATATATATATATATATATATATATATATATATATATATATATATATATATATATATAGTTTCTTGGCCTTGTACGTTGATGCATCGTGCCAAACTCAAAAAATACAAAAAGTCAAGTGTAGGGAATTGAAGTTCAAACGCAACCATCTAATACAAATAGAATAAGGAGGGCTTTGAAAGAGATATTATAAATAATACAATTTTATGAGAGAGTTTGGTCGCATCCTCCTCTCTTTTCCTCGCTATATAATGATTTTGAAAAGCAATTTACGAATTATTTAAGCGTTCAAAGGGAAGATTATTCAAACTCGTTTTGAAACGTCAAATGACCACGTGCCACATATTGCTGTTAATAGTCACACACAGATATACACACACACACATTTATGTGCATATAATATTGTTGCAGTTGGAATATTATTTATACACAAATTAATATATATTGTTGTTGCTTGTAGGTTTGGGGGATTAAGGATTCAATACATATTATTTCATGTAACTATAATGAAGCCTTTTGATTCCTAACTTGCCATCTTGCTGGTTTTCAAACATCACAATCAGTTTAGGCCAATTTGTGACCATCAATTGCTTCAGTGTACACATAATTCCAATATTTGCCTTGGACCACCTTCTAAGTTGTAACCCTTTCTTTGTGCCACCATTATGGGTGGAATATATGATACATATCCACACTCTTCATAGTTCAATCTTTTTCATTTGCCACGAGGACATCACTTAGCAGTATTTTAAATTCTATTATTTTCCCCAAGTCAAATCATAATCGACTGTACTGTATCTTAGAGTTTACATCATGCTCCATTGCTCCTTTCAATCGTGAGGAGAAAAAAACAAGAAGACAAATTAACACACATCTCCATTTTGTGCATGCTGTTTAATTTCGTTAGTTCTACCTCTGGTACGAACAAGTCTACTATTAAAAATCTGAGCTAATATTTAACTTGTATTGTTGCAGTCGCTGGGAATTTTCAATGGTAGATGAGCTTCTTAATTACCTTGCAACACACACATATATATATGACGTAACTAAAATATATGCAATGAACACGTCCTTATCCGACTGCGCACGCGGGGTATATTTGACTAATGCTTATTCAATTCACACATCACAGTCTATGCATTTGTTCAAGAAATTAAACTTTCAAATCCATTTGATTTTCATTGATCGGCCTGAAAAGTATTGTTTATGAATATATTTCTCATCTACTTTAATACTCCTCCCGTCCTAATTATAAGACATATTTAACCGATTTTGGGAAGATTAAGGAAAGAAGTTAAATTAGTTAATTTTACTCATTTTCCTAAAATGTCCTTACATAAATTTAAAATGACCTAAATGAAAGTAAATCAATAGCTCCTACCACATGTCTCTCCAACCTTTTTTTTTCTCACATGCTATATAATTGAAATAATGATCTTACTATATATACATATATATGTGTATACATATATAGATACACACACACACACATATATATATGTGTGTACATATATCAACAGACACATATAGGCACACACACACACAAAGATATACATGTATATATGTGTGTGTGTGTTTATATTTGTACACATGCATATATTGACAGACACACACAAATATACATATATGTACACACACCCACATATATATGTGTGTGTGTGTCTATATATATTTGTGTGCGCGCGCACACACACATATACATACATACATATATGTGTGCACACACACACAAAATATATGTGTGTAGACACAAACATATATACATACATACATATATTAGAATGTTGTCTTATAATTAGGACCAAAACTAACTCTCAAATATTGTCTTATAATTAGGACAGGAGGGAGTTTGTAATATACTTATATATAATCCCAAGTCCCAACACTGCATCGTCGGACAAAACATTTTGGAAATCGATGCGGTCATAATTTTATGGGAGAATCCATACTAAGGCCCAATTAAGGCCCAAAATTGCAAAAAGGGCCCCAACCACTTTCAGCTACCACAAATGGCCCTAGGGTCCTGATGGGTATTTTGTCACAAAACGAAATTACATTGGTGCCCTTAGTGAAAGTCTGAAAATCACCAAAGAAGCCATTTGCTCTTTCAAAAGCAGAGCCTCTCTCTCTCTCTCTTTCTGCTTTACACTGCCATGCTAGCAAGCACTTGCATCGCAGAAACATTCATAGAATGGAAGAGAGAGTCGTCTCTCTCTCTCAAAACCAGATTCAAAAAAGCAAAAGCAAAAGACCACATTGATTTGTCTAGCTTTCCAATTAGACGGAGAAAAAGTTGCATTGTGAGAAAGCAAACCAAAGCAGACCTCATTAAGCAACATCACTAGTAGAAAAAGAAATGGGGAAGAAGATCCCACACATATACTATGCCCTCGTGTCGCCAGCTCGTTGCTCCTCCTCGTCGTCGTCGTCTTCGTCCCCTAGATTTTTGAGCTCGCAGCTATGTCAGAGATTGTTCCTGCTGAACCAATCGAGGGCAGTGAAACCTATTATGAAGTTGGCGAGTCGTCGTCCTCAAGGCCCAATGTCACGTTGGTGATCACTGAAGGTCCCAGTCATAGGGATGATGTTCCTGAGCCATTCGACAGTGAAAGATTGCCGACTATTTTTGCTTCTGAAATTCAAAGGTTTCTTCGCGTCGCCAATTTGATTGAAAGGGAGGAGCCTCGAGTTGCATATCTTTGTAAGTAATATGTATACATATATACGTATACATAGACACATATATATATGTATGTATACATATATAGAGTCTTGGAAGTACGTTAATTCTGTCACTTTTTAGCAAATATGAAAACAAAGTCAAAGTTATTCTTGGGGCTGATGTTTTGTATGACTCAAATGGTGAAAATAATATTCATTCTTTTGTTTATTAACTTTTCTATGTAGATTGAGCAGGAACATTGATTCTTTTCATATTGTTCAGCCTTTGATGATCTCTTTGCTATTGTGACGTTCCTGCTTCAAAAATCTCCTGGTTCAGTTTTTATAACAACATATCATAATCAGATAGAATCCTTCTCTACCTTGTCTTGGAAGTACTTGGACTTCCTTCTGGATTTTATTGTTGCTTGCTGTTAAATTTGAAAGAATGTTGAAGTGATTTATTTGTAGATGGAGCCAAGATGCTACCTGATCTGGAATGGTCTAGCATTGCCATTGCCATTATTTCTATTTCAGAACTTCTAAAGTACATTTTGGGCTTCTTTTGATATACTATTGAGAGTTATTACACATTCAATTTTGCAAAACCTGCAGAGATGTCAGCACATTTGGATCTTTATACTGTTAAATGGCTTCAAATCTTCTATCTCTTTTGTGAAGACAATTTTAATTAATTCGTTTTTGCAATAAAAGTTGTTTCATCCTGTATGGTATTCAGCCTTATTTCCTTATGACCACAAAAAAAACAACAAGTCTTATCCCACTAAGTGGAGTTAGTTACACGGGTCATATTACGCCATTGTGCTCTATTGACAACCAATTATTTCCATAAACTATTCACCACTTTTTCTTAGGAGGGAGGGATGGTGGTGATTATTAAAAAAAGGAATAAAGAACTTGGATGCTTAAACACCCACCACATTTTATAGGTTTGTATATTGTACTGTTATCTTTCAAGCGATGTTTCCTTAATTGTATCAATTCTCTAGCTAACTGATGTTTGCCTTTGTGTGTACAGGTACTTGAATAGATTACACAATTGGATAGAGATGCAATGTTGTCCATCATTGAGGAGTCTCAGAAGTAGAAGATGAGACATTAGGCAGCCCCTGTTATTGTTGTAAATGACCCCTGATATTGTTGTAAATGACCCATGTTAATGTTGTAAATGACCCCTGATATTGTTGTAAATGACTCATGTTAATGTTGTAAATGACCCCTGATATTGTTGTAAATGACCCCTGATATTGTTGTAAATGACCCCTGATATTGTTGTAAATGACCCCGTAAATGACCCTTGTTATTGTTGTAAATGACCCCTGATATTGTTGTAAATGACCACTGTTAATGTTGTAAATGACCCCTGATATTGTTGTAAATGACCCCTGATATTGTTGTAAATGACCCCTCTTATTGTTGTAAATGACCCCTGTTAATGTTGTAAATGACCCCTGTTAATGTTGTAAATGACCCTTGATATTGTTGTAAATGACCCCTGTTATTGTTGTAAATGACCCTTGACAAAGTTTCCAATAACATACACTGACAGAGTTTCCAGTAACAAATATGTAGGGAAAAAATCATGACAATAAGATATAATATACAAGTAACATTGGACACATGGAAACTTGATACACTTTTGCCTCAACTTTTCACTATTATAGACAGATTTGTCAAACTGTTTTGTAAAGTTAACATCAGTAGGCTATTTGCAAAAGAACAAATGAAGGTCATCCTCATGAAATACAAAAGGAGTCATAAATATACATGTGTCCTAACAACTATGCCTCCTAATGTCTTTTCTTTTTGCTTCTGGAAGTTCTCCATTAACGACAACACTTTTTTCCTGATGGTTGTTGCTAGGATGGGTGACCAGCCACCACAACAACCCAACCTTCAATTCATGAAGTTCTTCGTCTGTGTAGAATGGCATTGTGTGTCCATCCTCCCCTTGCTCTGAGCCATCCCACATTTGTAACTAGGTAAGCACATGAACCCCACAAGAATGCCTGAAATAAATTAGGCAAACACGTTCTAGTCAAATCGGCCATCAAACTTCTAATAACGGTTGGAAAAAAAAAACGGCTAAGAAACATATGTGTCCGTTTGGACTTTAGCCCATGTAACATCTTTGGAGATTTAGTGGACTCAATGTCGCAACAGTGACTGCAAGCATGATCAAATTATGAGTCAATAAAACTGAAGCATGTACTATACTGTCACCAAAATAAAAACAAAACTGAAGGCATGCGCATGGCTAGAAATCAATGCATTCTATACCACTTATAAGTTCAGAAATACATTAAAGAGTCAAAAAATTTCAAGATAGTTTCCAAGAAAAACTCATCACCATCCAATTCACATAATTGTCAACAGCCAAAAACTCTTTTCTTAGTGTCTTCTCTTATCTGCCATATGATCAACCAAAATAAAATAAAAAGTTGTTTAAAAAAAGTTCAAGAGATACGATATAAGGGAGTTTTCAAAAGCAGACAAAGCAATCTTACTACTGATATATGTTCTTTGCAAAGGAGGATGGATATCCACAGAGAAGTGAGATGAATACCATTTATTATTAACATGTGGCTGTCTTGAGTCAACCGCAAAGTAAGAAAACATAACTAATGGATTCTCAACATTTTTTGGCAACTCAAACATAGGAATGAGAAGGAATCAGAAGATGCCTAGTACTTGACAAATCCAACATTCTGAGCTTTGCCCAGAACAGACTCAATGTCACCATGAAATAAGCTTAAGTTTTTCGCCACAACAAACCGCATACATTCCATCCACTGCTGCACTAATGATCCCACCGGCATAACCTGCTCCTTCACCAACCGGGTAAAGACCCTTCAGAGTGGTGCTTTCATAAGTCTCAGCATCACGTGGAATTCGGATAGGAGAACTGGTCCTAGTCTGGAGTGAAAACATTGAGATGAAAAGAATGAAACTTAAAGTGAAGACATGACAAGAAGTCTTGCAGAAATTTTCATTGCTAACTGGATATGGAACTGGGATCTGGTGAACCGTTCTGTGCAAGCATTGTGGGTGTGCATGTCATGGGACAATTTAAAATGGAATTTGTCCATTCTGATAAGATTAATATTATGGACACAAGCACCATAGTACCAAGATTTTAAAAAAATAAAAATAAAAAGTTAAGTAAAAGCATCTTATTACCTCTACACCATGCAGGAGTGCCTCTTTAGAGATAAATCCCGGCAACTGAAACGAGAAGTTTAGGGGGGAGAAAAATTTGTGCTTGTTTATTAGAATAGATAATTTTCAAGAGGGCATTGAAATACTAGAGTAGAAGGGTACGGATGTCGCCAACCTCTTTGTCAAATGCTACAATTGATTGCTGCAAAGCCTCTGTTATGTGAACAGGAAATAACTGATGAAGATTTGCTGCCTTCACACCCAAACGATAACTTGATGGAGGCAACGATGTCACTGGCACAAATAAGTTAGCTAAGTTAAACTGAGGTCTGCAAGTAACAAATAAAGGATTAAATTTGCAATATTTACCTGATAACTTCCTTTCCAAAAAGTCAGTCACTGTCTAGACAGGCACTGTAAAATTTCCCCCTCCCATAGCAGCTCTCTGCTCAAACTCTTTCTGAACAATAGAAGTATTAGATGCAACATTGATTTTGTAAGTTTAAATTAAGGACTCTTCTATATAGTTGGCCAATAAGGACAAATCATTTTGTATATCACCAGTATTAGAAAAGGAAGAGGTTGAAGATTTTTAAACTACATGATTTGATTGCTAGAGAATTAAAACATCGCTTTTGGGTTTCAACATTATGTTTAATGAGATCTACCTGAAATTCAACGCCTGCGAGAGGTCCATAATAATTTAAAGCTTCAAAATCCTTGGCTGAGACTGTCACCACAAGTGCAGCATTTGCCCATCTAGATGCTCGCCGAGAGAATGACATGCCATTGATGCATAGCTCAGATGGATTTGTACCGGTGAGAACCACCTACAAGTTTCAAATGTTCCATGGTAAACTTCCAAGTCAACTACATTCAACACATTAGGTCTCGTGTAAATTCAACACGATCAGTAATAGTTTTGAGCTCCAAATCTTCTTGGGGCAATTAGATGCATTCTCATGCTTGATAAATAGAACTATATATTTGCATAAATAAACTTGTGGATTGCAATTTCCAATATTCCAGACTAATTATTTGTGTTAATGTCAAAATAAAATTATTTTATAAAGAAAGCAATGCAATATTCTCATGCTTCGAAAATCAATATTCTCATCAAAAGTTCAAACCTCTGTTGAAACTAAAAGTACTGCATAATGCTTATATAGAGGACACAAATATGCATCTTTTTTATCATTCTATGTCTATAAATACGATAGTGAGTTTTAGCCTGGTTCAAGTTTAACTCATATGATTACCTTTCCTGGGCCCTCATCCTTATCAACAATAGTGGATGGTTTTCCCCTACCCTTGAAACTTCAACTGGAACAATTTCCCATGTGAAAGCGCCACTTTCTAGGGCAGCAATACCACGCTCAAAGCTCTGAATTGCATAGTTACCCTGCAGACCCAACAGAAACACAAATAGCAAAAGGGAAGAAACTCTAGAGATCTACAAAAACTCATAGCAAAAATCACAAACCAAAACTCAGAGCAAAGATCTGAAACCTGAAACCGTAGATCGAAGAGCCATAGATTTGAAGCTGGGATGGCCGGCGAGACGGCAGGCGAACGACGCAGACGACGTGGGCGAGTAGGAGAGCGAGGGTTGAGGGCGACGCGGTGACCGAACGCCGTGACCGACGCGGTGAGCGACCGCCGTAGCCGACGCGGTGAGCGAGTGCGGGAATGTTTGGAGAGAAGGCGACGAGTGTATGTGAGCTCTGGAGAGTTAGGTTGAGAAGTTTGTGGTTTATTTACTAATTAAGGACAAGAATGTAATTTCGTTTTCTGATAAAATACCCATCAGGGCCCTAGGGCCATTTGTGGTAGCTGAAAGTGGTTGGGGCCCTTTTTGCAATTTTGGGCCTTAATTGGGCCTTAGTACGGATTCTCCCTAATTTTATTACTTGTATGAAGGGAAAGGGATACAGACGTTGAATTAATTATTTTCTATTATATTTTTATATTATTAAAAATCATGTACGTACAGTACTTATGATATAGAATATTATAATATTTAAATTTGCATTAACAGTTAACACACAAACATATATATATTAATGGGTTAATGAGCAATTTTACATATGAGCTTTTCCCCCAGGAGCGTCCAGCACCACGTGCTTTTTTCTGGAGCAAAAGTACACACGTGGTTACGTTTTGGGAGCGCCCAGCACCACGGCAGTTAGTTGACCGTTAGTCAACTGTTAAGTTAGATGGAAATGAACAGTAACTCGGGTAAAATTACACTTTTGCACTTAGTTTTAAATAAAAATTACCCTTTTGCCTTAAGTTATTTTTTAAAAAAAAAAAAACTAAAAATACCCCTCCTTGGTGGGCCCCACCACCGGCCACCCCACCACCGGCGGCCGACAGCCGCCGGCGGTGGTGGTGGTCGGCCGGCGGTGGTGGGGCCGGTGGTGGAAGGGTATTTTTAATTTTTTTATTTATTTAAAATTAAGGGCAAAAGGGTAATTTTCATTTAAAACCAAGGGCAAAAAGGTAATTTTCATTTAAAACTAAGGGGCAAAATGGTAATTTTCTTTTTTTTCCTACCATCAGCGTCCACGTCAGCATCCACGTCAGCGTCCATGTCGGCCAGTGTCGGTCCAAATAAGCGCCACGTCACGCCACGCGCCGTTCCATCCAAGTTAACGGCTGACTAACGGCCAACTAATCGCCGTGGTGTTGGGCGCTCCTAAAACGTAACCACGTGTGTACTTTTGCTCCAGAAAAAAACACGTGGTGCTGGGCGCTCCTGGGGGAAAAGCTCATGTGTAAAATTGCTCATTAACCCTATATTAATTCGTCATTGTTTCTAGCTAGCATCTGGTTGCCGGTTTTGATTGGCTTTTTACTGGCTCTTCCCATAGTTTATAATATATAGGGTTAAGATACAAAAATAATCATGAGTTTTTATTTAGTGTGCTTATCACAATATATTTTTCAGATGTGCAAAAACGCCCATGAATTTGTAAAATCAGAATGAAAATGCCAACATCGTGAGAAGAGGCTAACTTCTATTAATTGCAATTTGAAATTACTAAGGGGAAAAAAACCTCTTCCCCCCAACCTCTAATTCATCTCTCCTCCTCCATATATTCATCATCAAAGAAGAGGTCCTCGAAACAGGAACCAAGAATCTAAAGTAGAAGCAAATCCCAGCAGACAGAGTTACAAGCCTCACAAAACTTGGTCTCGTCTCCATGAATCTAACTCAAACGGATATGGAAAAGTGGATCTTCAACATAAAATTAACTCAATAATCAAACGTGTTAGATTAATCGATGAAATAATATTTGACACTGTCAAGTGTCAACATTTAATCAGAGATTAGGCTAAGATCACAAAAAGTCAATATTAATAATACCCATGAATTATTCTGAGCTGTGACGTAAGATCTGCCTAATTAGATTAATTAACACCAGTATAAGGGTCAATAATTATGACTTGTGCTGGCGGGTTTCGAACATCGAGAAACTGCACCCCCAACTCCCCAAGCATCCCTTAATCTCTAGTGGCTGGTCGGTTTATCAGATAAGTAGATCTTGAACGTGAATGGTCAGCGAATTATCATTACCAGTACCATTTAATCTCGCATCAAATTTTGAAGCCATGTTTAGATGCCGGTTGACAATCGAGGAACGAATTGCAGATTAGTGCAATAGAATGCTTTTGAAAACGATCACTAATCCTGAAAATTGTACACACACGCACACATACTGCTCCTTAATGTCCATGTTATAAGAAGTCTTTTAATTTGCTCTAAAATATGAGAGGATGACAGGAAATTAATTATTTTTTTCAATTTTATCTCTTATAAGAGAGAGAAAGAGGCATATTTGAAAATGTTAAAAGGGACTGTTAAAGGCATATTTGAAAATCGTATTCTTTTATAAGGACAAAATATGTAAACTTTATCAATTTAAGGCACATTAAATCATTTAATTAACTAACATTTTCTAGTTTGTAAGAATTAGTTATGTCTTATATTATGAACCGCCCCTGGGGATTAACGATATACAAATAATAAACTTAAAACCTCTAATACAAAATAGTCCTTTTAGACCGGTTATAGAGGATGAGGTCTAAAAATCTATAACCGGTCTAAAAAATATGACCGGAGATACTTTCGTAAGCATATATAGAGAACTTTTTAAAATGATTCCTTTAATATGAGGTCTAAAAAAATATTATTTAGATTGGTTTCTTAAACAACTAGTTTAAAAAGTTTGAAAATAAATAAATAAATAAAATGTCTATTACTTTTAACACTGGTTGTTATAAATAACCGGTCTAAAAAATGAAACTTTTTAGACCTTTTACTTCCAATAACTGGTCCAAAAGATGATTTTTTTTCTAAAATTGAATTTCCCTCGCTTTTATCTTCTCCGTAGTTGTCAGTCTTTCTCTCCTGGAAGGCGGTCGTGGTCTTGTGCTTCATTAGCTTTTTGGAATTGGCGGCTTCGAGGAGAAGACGCAGGACAAGCTCCCTTGCTCGTCGATGAAATAAACTCCCTTGCCCACTCTAGCTCAGATTCTCTCCGCCGCATCCAGTTTCTAGAGGATATTGTCCTAGTCAAGATCCTCGTCATCTATTTCTATAGTCGTCATCAAAGAGCTCAAAATGCCTGAAGGATGAAGGCCAAACTTGAACGGACGAGATTGACCGCTCGCGCAGCCCACAAGGGCTCAGATTCATCAATGAGGCTACCAGAACTACCGACACCAGCAACTGCCATGATTTTTTTTGTAGATCGAGACTTGGATTTCACCTCTGATTTTATATTCATTCAAATTTGACTTCCATGATGAATGATTTTTATTTCTTGTTATTGTTATGAATTATGGGTTTGTATTCATCTTTTTTGTTCTTCTTGTTGGTGTTGCTTCCTCTCTTCTCTTTGTTCTCTGTCGCTAATGACAGAGGGACAACAACTTCAAAGACGTTGTCAAATCTGGTTCAAAACCCCTTTTATGTCGAATTCTTGATCCAGGACACCCACCCACCCTTCAAAATCTATTTAAGTATTCACAATATGTTTTTCCCTTTCCTCCTAATTGTTTTGTTTTATTTCACTAGTACAAAAAAGAGCTTTAAGACCGCCTCATTAAACCAGATTATAGAGAATCCGGTCTAAAAAATATGACCGGTGGCAATTTCGTAAATATATAGAACACTTTTAAGACTAGTTGTTTCAAACAACCGGTCTTAAAAGTGAAAAAAAATGACCGGTGATAATTTTGGAAATAAATAGAACACTTTTAAGACTGGTTGTTTCAATCAGGTTTAGCGAATTTAGTTTTTTTTAAAAAAAAACCGGTCTTAAAAGTGTTTAAAAAAAAACTAAATTCGCTAAACCTGTTAAGTCCGTGAGTCTGCTTTGTCTTCTTGGTGATATAACATTTGCTTAGTTATAGATTCAACGAGTGTCCCAAGAGCCTCACGGGTCAAATCTTCAGCAAGAATGTCATCCTCTTCCTAGCTCTAACCTACTCACAATCTTTGTAAGTCATCCCAAGAGCCATACAATCAAATCTTTAGCAACGTTGGCGGTGAGATGCTTCGAGGGTTTTGCGATGGCGTCAACTCCAATCCTCATCAACGACGAAAGCGTACTACTTTGAGGATTATAGACGACGACGGCTCATTCCTCTTCGATCTATGGCTCCTTCCACGCCGCCTTCGCACAGATCCGGTTTGAAATCAAACCCAGATCTCTTCTTGCTTAAGTCTGTTTATTCATACTTTGACCGCTCCTGCTCAGATCTGGACTTCGATTTTGGTTGCTTGAAGCTTTGCTAGCACCGACAAGAGGATCCCCGCTCGATTTGGTTGCTTTAAGCTTGTGATTTTTTGTAGATTTGGACTTCAAATTCGATTTCCATGGTGAATGATTTTTGTTTCTTGTTATTTTTCTTATTTCGGACTTTGTAATTTTTTTGTTTTTCTTGTTGTTGTTGCTTCCAATCTTCTCTTGGTTCTTCGTCGGCGATGACGAAGGGACATTCAAAATGTTGCTAGATCCGGTGATTTGGGACCATTGTTTCATTTGGGTTTTTTTCTTTTTATTCAAACACTTTTAAGACCAGATATTTCAAAAGTTTGGTCTAGAAGTAAAATATTTTTAATACCGCCTGGAACGAGACCGGTTCCAGATACGGTCTTACGAGACGTTTTTTGTCCGGTCTTAAAAGATTTTTTTGTACTAGTGATTGATGGGTTTGGTGATCCAAGCACGAGAACATTATATTTGGATTTTTATTACTAGTTTGAAACACTTTTAAGACCGGTTGTTTAGCACAACCAGTCTTAAAAGTCTTCTAATTCTCACCTTTAAGTATTTTTTTAGTATATGTCAATACCCTAAAATATATTTTTTATTTTTAAAGGTAGAACTTGTGTTAAAAACAACACAATTTTTAGACAAAAATTAAAAAGGGAAGTGGGCCATAGCCACTCCCCTATAAATAGAACCAAGAGAGAGTACTCCAGCTGTACAGGAATGAGCAGCAAGAAGTTCGAATACTTGAAATGGTTAATAATAAATTAAAAGTTTGTGGTGTTAGTTTTTGTTTTCCAAGAACGTAACGCATAATAATTAACTGCCAAGTATTTTTAGGACCGGAGGGGGTATATATGGAGAATGTGACGTGGTTCTGGTGACTTTGGGAACCAAACAGAGACACGCAATTCTCAATGACATTGACCAAGAGTTGGATTTCAATGAAATACAATTGTAGGAGAGTGCCGGGCTCTAATGGGTGGTGATGAGAATGCTCCAAATACTATATATAATATACTTATTATGTTTAAGTAATATGCGTCTATCATCAGTACATGTACTACTCGTATTATTTATGTAATCATCCATCCTTGATGCTTTGAAAAAGGGATTTTAATTTATCGAGGAGGTTCAAAGTTTTGAATGTGTGAGCGACCACGTGCCCCGGTTTGAGTTGAACACACATGGTGGGTCGTGTGCAGTGTTGTACATTGTCGTCATGGCTGTCGTCACACTCCTCCCTCACCATTATTCTCCTTCCTCCGCTTGGGAGTTGGGAGTTACTTTTGTCGTCATGGCTCTCGTCACACTTCTCCCTCAATATCCTATCCAGTCACTGAGTCACGGGATGGGGCTTGTCTTTACGCTGCATATAAAACTATACTAGGACACCATCAAACATTTAGGTCAATTGGTAAAGGATTGTCATAACTTAACTATGAGTCTTGAGTTTGAGCTTTGAGGCTTGGGAATGCAACGTCCGTGGGTGGTAGATGTTTCCCCCTCTTTTGGCCAACCCAACCCGATCTCGATTCAGATTAGTCTGGGGTCGTTAATGTACCTGAAAGATGAACTATCCTAAAACACCGATGCACTAAAAATATATATATACTAAGGCGAATGTGTCAAATTATCAATAATCTTTTAACCACAGTACGTCCAGTGCTAGCTATATGAAATTTAGGTGACAAAATAGCATTTAAAATGAGAGAGAAAAATATAAATACTGTTATATTTGATATAATACTGTTACTTTTTATAATAGTGTAAGTATTCTTTTGAAAAAATTTCAATTAACCCCTTGATAGTAAATTTCAGCTAATCCCAAAATTTTTTGAAACTTCACTGCACCCTTATAGTCAAAATGGAATTATTTTTTGTGGATGAAAAGATAATTATAATCTTCTTTTATTTATTTTTCATAAGGGTATTTACAAGACAAATAAGAGTATTTGTAAGATAAATAAAGAGATTTATAAAACAAATAAAAGGATTCGAAAAAACATAAGGACATGCATTTACAAATATGAAAATTCACTAAATAAATATGGACATTTATAAGATAAATAAATATATTTAAAAGAACATTCATTGTTAAAAACATTTTGGCCATTTACAAGACAAATATGAGCATTTATAAGAAAATATATATAGATATTTCCAAGACAAATAAATGGATTCAAAAAAATCTAAGGAGTTAAAAATATTTTGGCTATTTACAAGACAAATAAAATAAAGGTATCATTGTCTTTTCACCCACAAAAATTAATTTCATTTTGACCATGGACTTAGTGAAATTTCAAAAGTTTTGAGGTTGATTGAAATTAATTGTTACTAAGGGGACTAGTTGAAATTTTCACCATTCTTTTTTGCATATGCTTATATAACATTACTTGGTTATTTTTAACGGGGTCATTCTTGCTCCTTGGCCCAGCATATTAATTTATCTTGTTTCATAAACTTATACTCTCTCCGTCCCTAATTATAGGAGCAAATTTTGGAGTTGGTTTTGGTCCTAATTATAAGAGCAAGTTTTAAATTTTGTCAATTTTTTCCTATAATACCCCTATTTATACATATTATTAGGAGCATTATATATATGTGTGTTTACATATATATGTAGATTTGTAGTGTTTATGTGTGTCAATATATATATGTGTAGATATATGTGTGTGTGTGTGTGTGTGTGTGTGTGTGTGTGTGTGTGTGTGTATGTGTGTGTGTAGATATATGAGTGTGTGTCTCTATGTATGTAGATAGATCTGTATGTATACACACATATATGTATACACATGGCTATATAAAAAGCAACTAATATACATATATAAACTAATATGTCATGGATATCTAACGTAAGGCAAATTAGAAACACTTATAATTAGGGCAACTTGTGTCATTTTAAATTTATATAAGGACATTTTAGGAAAATGAGTAAAATTAACTAATTTAACTCCTCTCCTTAATTCTCCCAAAATCGGTTAAATTGCTCCTATAATTAGGGACGGAGGGAGTATATAATTTAAAATACATGCTTGTTTATTGCATGAATTAAAAGGTGAATTTCATCAATACTACTACAGAAATCACTATACATTATGGTTTTGAACTGACATATATGTAGGCGCTATAAAAGCTCGAGGCGGAAACATATTAAGGTTCCAAACTATTATTTATTTCAGAAATTTTATAACGATTATAATGTAACATATGACATGTATTGAGGTTTAGTGAGGTCATGATCTGCTCATTGATGTGATAATAATTAATGGGCACACGTAAACAATCGTCATAATATACAGTGATGCTTGCATGATGATTTTATTTTATAACTATTATTTATTGAGTAACATACATAACAGATTGTATATAAGAACTGTAACTTTTAGTAAACTACTTAATAGCAGTTTCACGTAGACAACCATCATAAAATAAATATATAAATAACGATTGAACTGTGAATATTTATAATACATGACGATTTTTACGTAATAACCTAATGTATATAATATAAGACTCTTCAAGTGAGAGTTTCTAAGCTAGTTGACCTTCTCTCTATATATAATAGATTAGCAGTACCTCCAACATTGTGTGGCTATACAATTTGGCATGGATCAAGACATTTCAAACTTTGTGAGGAGAATCAAAAGCAACTGTTGTCTCTTTACAAGAACTAACACTTGGAAAGTAAAGCATTTTAAAGAAAAAACATATACCCCTATAAAAAAGGGCAGGGGGTATGCAAACCCTTGAACTCAAGGGTTTGCATAACCTTTACGCCCTTTTTGATAAGGTAATTTCTTTTTTCACCATTTTCCTTTGTTTTTTTAGGCTCAATTGTTGAAGAGACACGAGGTATAGGTGAACACTTATATATATATTAGGAGTGTGATTAATTCTAGCCACAAAGCTAGAAAATTTTGATCCATCTAAATTGCATGGCTACCCGATGTTGGAAGTACTGCTCTATTATATATATAGAGACGAAACCAAGTAGCTTAGAAACTCTCGTATTGAAAAGTTTATGACGGATCACAATGTTGAATTTTATAGCCTTTGACTTTGTGCCACTTGCTCAATAGAAAAATAGGAAAGGAACTTTTAGTCTAAGCAAGTATGAGATTTCCAAGAAAACGTAACTTTACAACAATTAATTCAATATGTTACTTGAACTAGTTTATTAGAGCTTGTTTGAGTATGAATCTCGGTATATCTGAAGTAGTTTATTCATAGAGCTTGTTCATGAATGGCTCTCATTGGTACGCATGAACTAGTTTATTCATCACACCTATTGAACTTTTTGAAGTAACTTTCGGATATATGGATACTTCTAAAAAAGGAGATGTATTTTCCTTAGAAATCATATGCCTATAAGTTACTTGAAAAAATATCAATACAGTAGGAATTTTTAGTCAAAACAATAGGTTGACAACTTCCTATATCAGGAAATAAGCCTTAAATTAGAGCAATAATGGTTTTTCCAAAAAAAAACATAACTTCATAAAAACAAGTTAATGCCACATTAAATGCTTTTTTGCATCGTGACTTCATAAAGACACCTCAATCAAATTAGGAGAATAAAGCATCAAAGGAATGCGATTTAGATAGGGCTCATGAATAACGAAAAAGCGAGTTAGGGCAAGTGAAAGCAACTCGCTTGGCAATTCTTGAGACAAGTGTGAAGGTATTTACTAGCGCAACTGTCATTGAGAAGTAAGACGAAGGATTTTTATCTTGGAGCTCGACTAAAAATTACTCTCGGCACTAGGAAAAGACAACTGGAGTATTAGGAGTTATGATGTTGGAGGGTTTCATTCGAATAAACTAAGTGTTAAGTATGTTCTTTTTTGACACTTAAATAGAAAAGGAAGGGTAGGATTTATGTTCTTTTGTGTGAATTTTTCAGATTTCAAAATTTGACATTTCTTGTTTCATCTATGGTAAGTTTCCTCCTCTATCTCTTAATTTACTTTCTAGACGTTCTTCATGATAATAAGACGGGAAAAGCACCATTGTAGCAACTTTTAATAAAAATTGTACCTAATTGAAGCAGTTTGGAAAAGATTTACCAAACTAATGCAGTCAAACACGTTGACTGACAGGACGCCACTAGTGACGTCATAAAGTCTGACGCCACTGGGTAGTGGCGTCGGACTTTCTCACACCACTGGTGTGGCGTAAATTATATTAATTCACGCCACTCTAGTGGCGTGATTTAAAAAAAAAATAAAAAAATAATTTTAATTAATAATTAAGGGAATTAAAATATCTAAAATTTATTATAAACCTTAGGAACAAGACTAATTAGTAAATTAATTAATTAGTGAATTTATTATAAACTGTAAGATAGATGACTAATTATTTAATATTTTGTACATTAACAATTTGATATATAAAGTACCCTAAGATAAATAAGATAAGTTTAAATAGAGAATAATAATTAGTCAAATAATCAATTCATTATTGAGACTGAGAGAGAGTGCGTGGGAGATTCTCGGGAAAAGCACCATTGTAGCAACTTTTAACAAAAATTTTACCTAATTGAAGCAGTTTGGAATTAGTCATCTAGTCATTTTGTGCAATAGATAGATTGGAGGAAGGGGCATAGCAGCTGGCTACGACGAAGTGGGTAGCATGGTTAGGATCCTTAGTACTTGAGTCATTTATCGCCGTCAACAAACCTTGAGGAGGAGGAGGTGGCAGAGAAATTCCCTAGGATTTTAACATAATGAAAGGGAGAAGGAGAATGCTGATAAAGAAAAGTATTAAGAATCACAGGGAATAATTAAGTTTAAGAGGTCTAGCGGATTTGCAAAAGGATATAAATTATGACTTATGAATGTTCAACGAGATTACAAGGATTATGATTAATTATGACATTGAAGGTCTGAATGTTATGAAGGGTTAAGAAAGAGTTAGATAACGATTATTTCTGAAAACCGTTGTGTTTTGTCTTTCTTGATATAAGTGTTTGGAATATGTATTAGGCATTATAATTTATAAATGCCCAAAATATAATAGTGCAATGTGATTAATGACTAAATGAGATAGTAGTGTTTTAGAGAAATACTACACATAATTAATTTAACTAATTTTGTAAATAGGTAAAAATTAGCTATCCATTATTCCCTCATCTTGTGCAACATTTGTTAAATCAGGTCAGGCCTTATATTAATTATATGCAGACAGACAGAGAGAGAGAGAGAGAGAGCAATCATTTGGAGTTGGAAGCCACGCACCAAGCTGGGAAATGAGACACGTGGTGCCCAATACCCAGTAACGCCTTTGATTCCCCCCAACTGTAATGAACGGATTATCTTTTATTATCCTCTAAATATCTTCAACTACTTGTGGGAGCCCAGCAACATCTCAGCACACATTCCCTCCCTTAGGTCCTAAAACTACATTTATTCCTTTGAGCTTGACCTCGGCGTGACATATCTTCATGTCACCACCAATTACCAACCACTTGCAAATTAATTACTAGTACTCTCAACTGATATATTTGATCTTTATTATAAGACATCAACTAATAAGTATAGTGAATCTTTTTTATAAGGCACTTACTTGTTCCCAAGCTGAGGACCATTGATTATTATTTTTTCCATATATGCCCCTAATTAATAAGAGTAATGGGTGAGAGTAATAATTAATACTCCTCTGTCCTAATTATAGGAACACTTTTATAGTGTAATTTGCAGTGTTCCTATAATTAGGACCAGAAATATAATATTAGAGTTTAGTGCAATTAATATGGATAATATTGGAAGTTACTTAAATTGTAGGATAACATTTTACTTTAATTGTTTTTATTGGTTTATGAGAATTGTTAGTTGGTGCCTTATAATAAAATCCAGATGGAGTACTGCATTTCCTTTTGACTTTATCATAAGGCACCAACTCCACATGTCAACAATTTTTTATCCTTATTTTAAGACAACAACTACCTCTAAATAATTGATTTATTGATTTTTTTTATTACGCCCTCATTTTTAATAGAACCTTGTTTTGAATAACTCCTCAAACGGTGTAAATTCTCATCTACTATACTTTGAACATTTAATATATTTTTTTTATTGACTATTGCATTTACAATCCATTTAACATATTTATCTCTCTACCCCATCAAGTTTTCATTTTTGGAGCTATTCCACATGTTTTTCTCCCTGCCTCATCAAGTTTTCATTTCTCTGTCTTCCTCTTCATTTTTTCACTTCTCAGGAAATATGAATCTCTAGTGCCTAGAAGATCAAATATTGCACTTGATCCATTTTACTCATTTCTCAGTCATCAAATATTGTAAAGTTTTAACACACAAAAAATGGCGCCACTATGGATCATTTGAGGGACAGAGCTCCAAAAAAATTTAACACCAGATACCTGGATGTTGCGTGCTTCAAAAAAGGAATTGGGAGAGAGAAAAGAGTAGTGAGAGAATATCCAAACACATGGAAAATCTGAAAAATAATATTTATAAATCTTCATCGTTAAAATAGGGGTAAAGGTAGAAATAATTATCAATTGAACATTAATTTAATCACTTAACTGCCCTTCCTTGATCCAAGAAAAATTGCAATTGGTGCCTAATAAAAAAGATTAGAGGAAGTGTATATATATATATATAGGGTTTTTGAACAGAATAATTTTTTTTAAAAAAATATTTACCAAAATAAACCTCTTTTCAAACTATTTCTCAAACTACGTCTTACGTAACTAATTGCGTGTGATTTTTTAACGGAACAGATAAGTTTCGTAGAATTCTCTTACGGGACTGGTAGTGGTGGGCGGCGCAGCACGTAGGATAGGATCACGTCACCTGGGTTGCGTGCAAAATTGTCACGCCACCAAGGTGGCGTGAACAAATCTTACGCGAATTGTCACGCCACCTTGGTGGCGTGACAATTTTGCACGCCACCTTGCCAAGGTGGCGTGCCTGGCACGCACAACGAGCTGCCGTCTGGCAGCAGTCCCCCTCCCCCCAATTATTTTCGAGCGACATGCCCCCCTCCCCTATTTCCACCGACACGCCCCCATTTTTGTTGCAGACCCCCCCAAATCGTCTTCAACCCCCCCACCACCCCCTCTTCGTTCTTCCATTTTCTTGTTGCAGACCTTCATTCTTCCATTTCCCTTCTTCCATTTTTGTCTTCATCGGTCTCTCTTCTTGTCTTCCATTTTTAAACACAGCCCCTTCTTTGTCTCCCCCACTTTCCTTCTATCTTTAATTTTTTTCATTCACTCTCTCCCTCATTCCCTACTCCGTCCCTCATTGTCATCCCTATTTCCTAATATTGAGAGAGCTAAGAAATTTTAAGACCTAGTGAAGAAGGAGAAGAAGGAGACTCAATTTGATTCTCACAGACTTCACTTCACGTTGGAACAGGTAACATTTAATTTTTTTTGTTATGTTTATTGTTTAATAAATATTGGATTTTACTTTTAATTAGATACATTAATTTATTATAGATATTTAATAAATGTATAACAGTAGGATAGATGATTAACATTTAATGTTTTTGTTATGTTTATTGTTTAATAATAGGATTTAACTTTTAAACATTTATTTTTCTGCTTGGATTATGGTTTAATAATAGGATTAATAAATATATAACGGTAGGATAGATGCTTAATAAATAAATATGTAAGAGTAATTAATTATTAAAATCAATAATTTATGGAATTAAAATATTTAAAATTTATTATTAACCTTAGGATAAAAGACTAATAATTAGTAAATTAACTAAATAGTCGAATAAGTATTTATTTTGTATGTTAATTATAAACCTTAAGATGAATGACTAATTATGGTTTAAATTTGTGTATTATTTAATATACAAATTTATTATTTTAAATATTTAAAATATTCAATAATTTATGGAATTAAAATAATTAAAATTTATTATTAACCTTAGGATAGAAGACTAATAATTAGTAAATTAACTAAATAGTTGAATAAGTATTTATTTTGTATGTTAATTATAAACCTTAAGATGAATGACTAATTATTTCATATTTTGTAAAATAATTAATTCGATTTTTGAAATATGTTTTAATATTTGATATTTATAGTACCCCAAGATAGCTAAGATTAATTTGAGAATAATAATTACTCAAACAATGAATTCAGTTATTTATTATTTAGAGAATAATAATTAGTGACTTAATAATGTGTTCTGTTATTTAAAATTTTTATTAGTCAAATGGATCACCGGAGTCCACGCAATATTGAGCCCGGCCCCAAAGTGTGGGGAGTTCTTAAAGAGGAGGTGCAAGCCCGGTATGTTTTAAAAGTATTTAAGTAATTGAATTACTTATACACTTTTAGTTGTTTGTCCATGATACGGATAATGTTGGTGCAGATTGACAAATACCTTATTACTGCTTTGGTTGAGAGGTGGAGGCCGGAGACTCACACCTTCCATATGCCGGTTGGTGAGATGACTATTACTCTACAGGATGTAGAGTGCATTTTAGGATTGTCCACTGAGGGTCGAGTAGTTTCCGGTCGGACGCATGGCAACTGGGCAGCAATTATGCGGCAATACATGGGAGTGACTCCACCCCGAGGAGGATGTGAATGGCGGAAACATCGGGATGGGCCGGTTTGACCGTCATTGGGGCCGGGAGGAGCACTCAACTACGGTTGAAAATCAGCTTACATACACACGTGCTTACGATGCGCCTTTTGGGGGATTTTGTTGTGTGATAAGTCCACTCGGATGTCCCTTGCCGATATATACAATTCTTGGGTGGTGACCTTGCAGAGACGCTACATACGGTTGGGGTCAGGTGTACTCGCCATCTTGTTTCGCGAGCTATGCCGGCCACACGGCGTAACGCTAGAGACATAGGGGTTGTTTGTTGTTATTGCAAATATGGGCATGGTCTAGATTTCTGCCATTGCACCTCCCATTCCACCGCCTACGACGCAGCGATCATTACGGACGCAGTATGGAGTATTGGAGCGATTATGTTATTATTTGAAGAACGTTTCACTAATTTTATTCATGTACATATTGTAGGTTCAACAATGTTGAACTGAAGTTGTGGAAACGTCAGCTCGCTGTATATCGGGTAGATCTTGACCGGATGGGTCGAGAAGATGTATGTATAATAACTTTGGCGTTTGGAAACCAAAAGAGTAAACTAATTCACATTTGTTGACATGTACAGGCGAACTGGGAGCCATATAGGGACGCCGGATATGACTTAGTCGGTGTAGATGTTGACCAACAGGGACGAGGTGGAGCGGTGACCCCGTACTTTGTTTTCACATTGATGAGTACCATCAACCCGATCGCTTCATGCGGCAATTTGGCATGCAACAACACATCCCTAGCCCTGCTGCACAGCTTAAGGGTGCTCATGATCTTACCTTACGTGGTAAGAGCACTGAGGATTGGGAGGCCAAGTCGGATCGATTCATCCAGTTGTGGAACACGCGAAATGAGCGCATCGAGACTACAGAGCCATCGGAGGGGCCAATTTCCCCAAACTCTAAGTACATGACTTGGTTCCTCACACACACCAGACGATTTATGACGAGGCTGGAGGCCAGGGTCGGCCACATGGAATTCTCTCAATCCATGTAGCCACATCACGAATGTAACTGCAAAACTGGGCATATGCAGCATCGAAGTGTATCTTGTTTGGAACATATCCTGTAAAAAGACAGAGAGACACAACAGTATAAGGTTGTAGTAATGGAAAGAATGAACGTCACTGCACATCGGTTGGAGTATATTACCTAATCTGTTAATGTTTTCTTCACTCCGTTTTTGAAGCGGGTATTAAAATTGCTGGCAATATGACGAATGCAAAATACATGGTACGCATTAGGAGGTTGCCAACCAGTCATCCCATTGCGACTGCTGATATTATGCTTTTGTGACGGTCGGAAATAAGACATAGACCAACCTGATTTGTAACATATAGTCGTATGGAAGACAAAAAATACTCCCACGCTTCCTTAGTCTCACCTTCAACAATTGCAAATGCAATCGGCAGGATCTCATTATTTCCGTCTTGGGCGGTGGCAATCAATAATGTCCCCTTATACTTACCGTATAAATGCGTACCGTCAACCTGTATGACTGGTTTGCACCATTTGAACGCCTCGCGACATTGACGGAAGGTCCAAAATGTACGTTGAAAAACCGGTACCCATTAACGACCCGCCGATTAACAATATACGGTCCATCTTGAATATGATAAATAGATCCTGGGAAAATTTCAACATGTGTTCGAACCATCCCGGCAGAACGCATATGACTCTTCCCAATCACCGTAAATCTTAGCTATTGCTTTTTGTTTTTCCTTCCATGCCTTCTTGTAAGAAACATGATAACCAAACATTCCAGTCACCCTTTCTTGTATCAAAACCATAGGTACTGAAGGTGTTTCCTTGACCATGTCTGCAAAACCGATGCACACAAAGTGTACACTAGGAATGTTAGTTATATGCACTGATAAACCCAAATAAATGCACAAATTAGCAAATTCTGCATCATACCTATTATGGTCTCAGCAATAATTTCAAAATCAAGTTGTCTATGGTCTTGGGAGAGAATTTGGCTCACACAACTATGAATTCCAACCCATTTAGTTACCACCCAAGCGTTGTTGTTCTTCGGTTTAATTGCTCTTACTCTCCAATCACAACCTTGTTCATGATTCAGACATTTCATTATCAACTTGGTGGTAGTACTCTCAACCACATGAGCTTCATGATGTTCCTTCATGCAATAATGTTTTATTGCGGCTTGCACATCACTCTTGGACCCAAACTCTTGTTTAAGATATAATCCATCTCCTCTTACCCACGGACCCCGGCCTTCATCCAGTATATCCTCATGTAGGTAATCTTCATGTACAGCCTCATAATGTGGAATGTCATTCCAAAACGGTGTAATATCTGCATGCTCACACATAATACAATTTATGCGAAAACAAGGTAACCAATAAAAAATAAAATATATAATCATTACCTCTTGATTCATCATCTGCATCACTATCATTCTGTTCATCGTCATTATCCAATAAAGTGTCTTCATCTTCTTCCTCCTCCTCATTGTCAAGTTCATTTAGCATATAGTCACTTTCTTCTCCATGCGCAACGGTTGATTGTGTTGGCTGAGGTGTACGAGAATGAGCCATATTATCGACGTCTCAATATCCACACATAACTCAAAGAAATTGGGACGTACGGTTTTCCTCGAATGTTTGTACAAAAACATACAGATCCTCATCATCGGATATCTCAAAACCCGCATATTTGCGGTTTCCACAAGTACTCTACCAAATCATCGATGATATTACCCGATTTGGTTGCAACTTTAACTTTCGACGGATCTTTTCATGTAAATCTTCACAGACATGCATCGAACAATATACATTCCTCTTCTTTCACCTTCAAAGCTCAAACCGTTTGGACCTATCTTTTAGAACCATTACAATATACAAATGAGCGAATTTCATTGATTTTTTTCGTTCGAATGGTGGATGAAGATAATTTTCAAAGAGTTAGCAATGAATGATGAGGGCTATAAACAAGCAAAGTGAAGAAGAGTTAGGAATGAATGAGGGCTAAAGAGAAGCAAGTGAAGAAGAGTTAGGAATGAATGAAGAGAAGCAAAGTTTTAGCCGAAAGCAAAGTGAAGAGCAAAAGATGTAAGCAAAGACGAGTGACTATATAGAATTTAGAGGAGCTACTCACGGGAGAATTTGAGTTCACAGGAAAAAACTAGAGGGTACGTTCTGAGAAAAAGGATGGGAGCAGGGAACGAAATTGCGTGAGGAATCCTCACGCAACTTAGTTGCGTGAGGTTTCCTCACGTAATTTAGTTCCGTGAGGAAACCTCACGTTTTTTTCACAAATCCCCACGCCATCGTGTCCTCGTTAACAATCTCCACGTGATTAATTAGAGATTTCCCCAATTACGTCAATGTTTCTTACGTATCTTATTTCGTCCTGTCAAGAAACGCAACCAACTGCATTACTTTGGTAAATAATTTGAAATGTGATTTATTTTAGTAAATTTTTTTTTAAAACAATTATTTTGGTCAAAAAGCCTATATATATATATATCCCCCTCAATAAAGAGTATAGGAAGTATGCATGACTTAACTACCATATTATAAGGCATTAATTGCATTTAACTAATTTATTTATTACTATTATGAGATTATCTCATTATACCCTCATTTTTAACTAATTCTTAAAATTCACATCAATAAAATAGAGGTAAAGTTAGAAACATTTATTAATTTAAACCAATTTAATGACTTAAATTCCAATCGGCAATAAATGACAGTTGGTGTCTGAGTGTGTGTATATTTGAATGGAAAAAATAAACGATGAATGATCACATGAAGGAACGTAGCCTAGGCCTGGTTAAGGATTGTGCTCCGTCCACATAAATTGTGGTTCCCGTCATATATCGAGAATCCTGCGAGATGAGATACATGACGGTGGAACTCAGGTCTTTCTTAACGTCCAGCCACCTCTCCATGGGCGCCGCCATCTTCACTAACTTCTCTGCCCTTTCCCTTCCCACTGATCTCGGGTACTCATCCTCCACGTGCACCCCACGCGCTATGGCATTAACCCTCACCCCGTGCCTGCCCATCTCCATGGCCGACGCCTGCCCCCAACATTAGTAAACAGGTCAAACCTCATGTAATGGAGTTTATAACCCTCTCTATGGGCCTGAAACGAGATCTGGCCCAACGAGGAAAGCCCATTAAATTGGGCCAGATTAAGAAATGTTTGTTAGTGTTACTCACCTTGACCAGCTGTTGGGCAGCAGCCATGGTGGAAGCAAATGTTGCGGCTCCTGGATAAAGGCCCCTCTCTGCACCAACGATGGAAGTCATTAATATAATGGAGCCTCCTCCTGTGTTGAAGTCCCTCATCTTTTGCCCAACGGCCTTCAACAAATACCACGCAGCCATGTAATTGATCCTCACTACTTTCTTCATCTCTTGTTCTTCTACCTCTACTTGTTCTCGCATCTTCCCTGTTTCAAATCACATATCCCAACTCTCACTTCCAGAACACACACACATATTCCCTCATTGACTGGAAAGTGGAACAGACAGAAAGTGCATGCCATGCCAGAATGCATACCTTCGTATGTATAACAATTCACAAAAGCGTCCAAATTTCCCAGAATCTTGCATGCTTTATCAACCGCCTCGCAGAATACAGCTTCCCTTTCTTCTTCCATGTCTAGTCCGATCACCTCCACCGCCGCAACGCCCTTCAGGCCACCCATTATGTGGTTGCTGACGCTCCTCAAGCAGCTCTCGTCTCCCATCAAAACCAGCCTGATCAGACACAGTCCGGCACTCAGACTTTAGTTTCTAGACAATGAAAGTGATGAAGAAGAAGAAGCAGAGAACCAGGAGCCCTGCCCGCTTAAGTACGGGTCTTGAATTAGAGTTTGTGTGAAGTAAAAAGGTCATTGGGATAGCTAACTCCAATTGGGCCAAACAATACTGTCATGTCATGTAAAAAAAGAAGAGATAGAGAGGTGATACCTGCAACCCTGTTTGGCTAATTGGAAAGCGATACTCTTGGAAATTTCGTCACCATTGGAAGTGAGCAACACTGTC